>OX155980.1:17240888-17275435 GCA_944548615.1 Micropterix aruncella
ATATATATATATATATTATATATATATATATATATTATATATATATATATATATATATATTATATATATATATATATATATATATATATATATATATATATATATATATATATATATATATATATATATATATATATATATATATATATATATATATATATATATATATATATATATATATATATATATATATATATATATATATATATATATATATATATATATATATATATATATATATATATTTATATATATATATATATATATATATTGTACTTATTATCGTTAATTTACACTGACCTTATCCTTTCGCATAACTTTTGCGTTAAAATAAGTGTGGTTTTATTGTATTAAAAACGAATACATAGTTTTATAGACATAGTTAAAATTACATTTACAATTTTGATGTTGTGATATAATTACATTCCTAATTCTATTAACAATTAAAAGAATAATGCTTACTCGTAATAAAGTATCAAATTATATAAGTATTATTTCAGAATTAAATCGAGGCTCACCATTTAGTTTTGATGGATAAAAACATTGAGTAAGATTGAGCTAGAAATTAACGCAATATGTTGTGATTCTATTGCATTGAATAAAATTAATAATGTAATGCAATACAAATAAGAAGGTTACTCTGAACATATCAATTTTTCAAAATAACGATGAAGAGAATATTTTTATTTAATAAATTCAATAAATGTCAAAAATAGCAAATTAAAAGTGAGGATTGTCAAAAGCAAAATAAAAAGTCTTTTGTGATTACATTGCAAATAAAAGTAATAAATATGTTAATAAAATAAATTTAAGAATGAAAATAGTAAAAAAAAATATGGAAAATGTATTAATTACCTATTTTAGTAATAGAAATAGTCAAGATGCACACAATTTTTATAGATCGTTAATATCGTACAATTCTCTTTTAATGAGATATAATTTTGATATAGAGTATAATATAATTAGGATATAGTTTTTTTAATACACTGTTTTTGCCACTGACAATAACAGTACAGAAATATACATTTTTTGTTTACGTTTTTGTTTCTTTTTAAATTGCAGCAATAAGATACTTGTCAATTACGACAAAATTATCACGTAATGCCTACTACGTTTGAATTTACAAAATAAATAAGCTTTCATAGATGTAGACACATTATTAAGTTTGAGGAAATGTTTCCATCATTCTTAAATCCATCATCATTCATCATACACGACTATCAATTCGAAAATAACTTTGTTCACTTTCACGATTCGCTGGCCAGACTCTACATATAGATTATTTTTAAGCGTGGTCGTAGAAAAGTATTTTTAACTGTATTGATATAAAACCAAAAATCATATACCTACCTCGCATAATATCAAAAAATAGAGGCATGCGCGTTAACATTATTCGTAACATAAAACATCAACATTAATAATAACAACATATTGGGCCCGATTGCGTTTCTTTGTGAACTAAAATAGCAACTTAATTTTCTGACTGCCAAAAGGATTGTTATATTTTTACTGCATATGTATGCATGTATTTGCATGCCAATTTGGCTATATTAGCGGGTTTCTAATGAGTAAATGAAATTGTTGATTATATGACCAATAAACATGACCTAACGATTTAAATTATTTTTTTAATATGAAAAACTACTTTTTGTGACTTAAATATAAAAGTTAGACATATGCTGTCACTGACTTTTTTGTAGGCATTATCAAGTTCTACAACTTTTCTCTAAAACTCAATCATATATCTGTCATCGTTAAGGCAGCGTTCTAAAGAAACCTTTTCATTCGACCGTTTTTGTCCGACTTACTTTGCAAATCCGACTACCACGAAAAAATCTTTTTATTTTTCGGATTAATATATAGCCTATGACACTCACAAATAATGTGGATTTCTATTGGTAATTTTTTTTAAAAATCGTTTCAGTAGATCCAGAGATTACCAGAGATTACAACCTCACAAACTTTACTTTTTATAATTCTAGTATATGTAGATGTAGTTTTATATTGTTTTTATAATAATATTAGGTTTTCTGTCTTACCGTCTAAATTGACGTCTTTATATCTTTTCTCGATTTAACATCATCATATTTTGATAAAATATTTTCTCATTATCTGCGACTAGCAACAGCTTTATCTTTGTGTCTACTTTTTTACCTTTTCGAGTTCTTAGCCAATAATTTATTAGAAGACAGCTCTCGATGTCAAAATGATTTATGCAGCTCTCTATTATTAGCTGTTCATGAATAAAATTACAGCCGACTGCTCAATATTGAACCCAATTTTAAATTTTGGCGACCTAGACGTATAGCAGAATGGTCCAGTAGAAAGCAGCGATCTATCAGTCATTTCTTCCCGGTTCGTTGTCACTCCAATTTCCATATTTTGCTGGCACGTTTCGAAAACAATGTCCCCTCTAGGTCGCTTTCCCTGCGACGTTACCACGTAAAGCAATCGCAACCATATTTGTATGAGAGGTGAGGCATGTATGCGTCAGACGTAAGCAGAAGATCTAAAATCGATGATGTTTCATATGTGTTGATACCCCGAGATACAGTTCTCACCTTTACATTGGGACACAGAAGGAGCCTCCCCAAAGATTGTGCACATTTTAGACTGTCTGGTCTGCGATCATGAACAATCGGGCTCCCTGGAAACGGACTAACCGGGCAATCCTTCTACCACCTGACCAAAGAACACTGTGACAAGATGCCGAGCTAATCTCGTCCGCTGGGGCTACACAGCAAATCCAACATACGACTGGGGAACGCTGCAGGGTGAATATGTCAACCCCTATCACACACCAGGACCTACAAGATACGAACAACAAGACCACCCAGGCCGAACATTTTTGGAGAGACGTGTCCTAGCCTGGCCCGGACGCGTTAACTAACTAACTAACCTTCAGATAGATATTTTTTGTTGTTACGGGTTAATCAAAGTGATATGGTAAATAGGCGTTACGAGAGACGTTAACAACGCAAATCCTTCGCTGGCCGTTGCCCATTGAACTACATACATATGTTACTGGCTGCGAACCTAATGCCAATAATTTCAGTGTCGTACTTACTCATACTAAAATAATTGTAGTATGAGTGAGTAGGAGACGTAACAGAAATGTAATTTGGCTGATATTTTTGACAAATAATTTATTTTATTTTTATCCATCAATGTTATTTTTCTCAAAGAATGTCCCGTAGGTAACTATACTGAAAAGCTTTAACTATAATCACCTTCAGCTCCTTGGTTTGCGCTCCTTTGAATGTTATCAACATTTCAAAACGACGTCCTTTTTGAGTGAGTTTTGATCTTGGGGAACAAAAAGAAGTTACACGGATTGAGATCAGGCAAATAGGTGAGTTGGCGAACCACAAAAAAACATTTTTCCCCATGCAATCGCGATGGTGTTTCTGGCACCATCTGGGCATAAATATGACTCGTGCCCAAATCTTGAGTCGCGATCTGACGAACGCTAAAATAATTTAAATTTAACCCCGTATTCATAACTCTCAATGTTAGTTGATGGTAGCACGTCGTTAGAGCCGTCTTTAACATGACTGCCCAACAAAAAGAAGTATAATGTTTTCAGGGTTCATCATTCAGGCTGTCATACAATATATAGTGGAAAACATAGACAAAGGAAAAAAGGTAATTGCCACTTTCCTTGACCTGTCAAAGGCTTTTGACACAGTTTCCCATGTAATCCTCGAAAAAAAACTAACTGACTACGGAATCGATGGAATGGCCTTAAAATGGGTTCGGAGTTACCTAGACGGGAGGACTCAGAGCACAGTAATTGGTCGACAAATAATCGAAGCGACTAACGTGTCATTCGGTGTCCCTCAAGGTAGTGTTTTGGGTCCAATTCTCTTTTTAATCTACATCAACGAATTGTGCGAATTACCTGTTAATGGTAGAATTGTATCCTTCGCGGACGACACTGTCCTTCTTACTGCGACTAATAATTGGAATGACACATTCTTCAATGCTCAAAGTAACTTGGAACTGGCTAAAACTTGGATCGACAACCATATTTTAACGCTAAATGCTGCGAAATCAAAATTTATCACTTTCAGCTTGCGGGGAAATCCCAGCCAAGTTCTCAACCAAACACTTGCCATTCATACCGACAAATGCTTGGATAAGAATAGATGTGTATGTACTTTAAGCAAATCTGCAACAGTCTCCTACTTAGGCATAACGGTAGATGAGAAGCTATGTTGGGAAAATCAGATTGCAAATTTGAGTTCGAGAATTAGAAAGCTGGTTTATGTATTTCTTCGGCTGCGCAACATTCTATCCAAAACAACCATAAGAATGGTTGTTTTGTACATGGCCTTATGTCAGAGTATTTTGTCCTACGGAGTCGCGGCATGGGGCGCTACTACTAATGATAATCTGGATAGATTGACAAAAGCGCAGAAATTATTATTGAGAGTAATTCACAGGAAAAACCGGTGTCATCCATCTGCCTTGTTATTTTCCCAATCCCATGTGCTATCAGCTAAACAGTTATTCATTAAGCAAGCGCTTCTTGCATTCTACAAATCTAGAGATGACCATGCCCGAACTCAAAACAATCTGAACACAAGAATGTCCGCGAGTATCAATTATATAATTCCGTCAGTCAGGACAACATTTGCCCAGAGACATATATACTACATAGCCCCAAAATTATATAATTCCCTTAGTGAAGACATGAAAAATTATCCTAACATAAAAATATTTAAAGCAAACCTTAATAGATGGCTACTTAACAAGGGATATGTAAAATCTGATCAACTTCTTTGCAACGCACGACAATTTATTTAGTATCACTTATCTATTTTTCTTAATTAAATTTTATTTAATTACAACTATAAATGTATATATTTATTACATAGCTATATTTTTTATAAAATTGGTATATTTATGTGTATATACAGGTGGTGGGTCCGAATAATTTATTTAAAAAAAAAACACTTCATCTCTTAAAATTGCATAAAAATATGCACATCTAGAGACGGGCCAAATTATCGCCTAGTTAGATGTGCTACTGGCAGTAAAGGTCATGTAAGATGTGTTAAACCTCCCTATCTTAATTATTAAATAATTTATATAATTATTATAAGATTACATGACCAATGAATGAACTGTATACCTAATCCTAAGTACCTAAATAAATAAATAAATCTATGTATGTGTCCGTTTCTTTATTTCACCATATCTTCTAAACGCTTGAACCGATTTAGATGGGTTTGTAGTATTGTTAGAATCATTATGTAATCCTGAGTGTTATAGGGTACCTTAACATTCCATATATCAAGTAAGTAGTTCTTTAAATGTCCACATGCCCAAATGTCAATAAATTGACATAAATATATCGTGTTTAGTGTCAAGTAAAAGATCTGATTGAGTACATTCCGGAAATATACATTTGTATATTTATAAATACATAAATCACAAAAGTTCCATAAAAAAACCGCAATAAAACTATTATAAATACAATATTTTATTTTCTGTAACTTCAGTCGTTTGTTTTATTCTATTTACTTACATATAGGTATAACGTGTTTCTGTTACAATGTTACATAATGTGTTTTACATTATCTTTAGTTTTTTTACTGTTGAAGACCTCACTGAGCGAGCCCGCTTCTAGGAACTTCAAAAATGTTTTGTGCCACAGAAAAACTTGCTCTTTTAAAAAAGAATATTCCCCGTAGGCTTGTTGCAAATTTCCTTATAATAAGCTTGCATATTTCCAAGTTAAGAAACACAACATTTGATAGCACATTTTTGCTCCCAATTTCGCTGTTCCATTTTTCGTAACGCACTACAAAACACGACTTCACTTATCATGCTATCTACGGTCGTGTAACATATACGGTGCCTGCCATATAATCGGATTCTGTCGTCGACAGTGCAACCGATTTTTGTCTTTCTGGTCCCCAACTGATAACGTTTCCTCCGAACATGAAAACGTATTCTGACGTCGATCTTCATATTCTAAAGTTTCCGGCATAATCGGCATCGCTGTATCCGCAAAAATGTAAATCGTTTTCGGTCTCGAAGCGAATTCCCATGTCCACCGTGCCGTGCCCTTGATGTACTTTAAGATGCGTTTTACTGCATTCACATGGGCTGCAGCTGGGTTTTCCAAATATCTGCTGACATTTCCAACTGCAAAGCTGATATCTGGCCTGGTAGCGACAGCCAAATATATCAGACTTCCAACTGCTTTACGATATGGAAAATCGGTCCTTCTTTTGTTTCAAAACTCCAAGTTTTTGTGAATTGTCCAATGGTGTTGACACTGCATTGCAATTTGTCATGTTAAAACGATCAAGTATTTTTTAATGCGTATCCCTGCTAGTGAATGTGAATCGATCCGTCAGATCGTTGATCAATTTCGAGTCGCAAAAAACATTTCAGCTCAAATATTTTTATCTCGAATTCCTTTTGCAAGTGTTTAATGACTGGAACAATGGCCTCCTGCTTTTCCGCTGCAATCAATTCGTCGTCGATGTAAATTGCCAGAATTAGCATGCCGTTTTCTTCATTGCAAACGAAAACACATGGATCCGGTTCACTTGCTTTGGAACCAAGTTTGTTGATGAACAATGTAAACCTTTTGTTCCAACAACGTGATGCCTGTTTCAAAGCATATTAGCTCTTTGATAGCTTACATACTCGCGTGCTTCATCATCATATCCTGGCTGGCTCATGTAGGCATTCTCCTCTAAATCTCCATTTAGAAAAGCCGTCTGGATATCAACTGCTTTTTCCTTTTTTTTCGATGTCGCCAACGCTAGGATTGCTCTGATCGATTTGAACTTTACCACTCACAACCAAAGTCCACGTACGATTTTTAATGAGTGAATCGTACTCCTCGTTCATGGTATAAGCCCTTAATCGCGGCAACTAACGGCTACCGCGTGCGACGCGATGTTGTAGTACACTGTATTGTTTTAGGGTTAGTGTTATGATTACTGACGTCGCCAACTGCTTCATAGGTTTTTTTCTGGCGTGTCTGCCGCTCACAGCCGGCTGTTTTCAGGTTGTTTTCGATGAAAAAATTCACAGTACACAGGAAGGATCGGTTCAGTAATACTTGAGATGTTTGAAAATGCTGTAGCCTCGTTTTGTGAAATCTGATTCACCTTGAACAGCATCTGGAACAAACCGTTTCCCCGAACTCTGATTCTAATCCCTGATTCTAACCTAGAAAATAATCGCTGCAAGCACCGAAAAAACACCGCATAAATGAAAGGACACTTTTGTTTCTGTCCGTTTTTCTAAAACCGCACTAATTCAGTTGAATTGTGTCATGCGATTTAAAACGACTCACCAGATTAGGCACTTTCTCCGCTTGCACTATTTAATATTCGCGAAACTTGTGTTTTCAATGTTTGCACTTTCTTTCACACATTCGTCGTGAACTGGGCCCATAACCTGTTGAATTGTTCCAGTCAGGAAGTTCCGCGTGAACAAAAGTGCAAAAATGCAGAAATGAAAACGGTTCTTGACGAGAGAAAAACACAGCGACTCAGTTGAGGGTAACAACATTTATTTTTGACAGCCTGTGATAGTGTTGCCAGACTTGCAACGAAAAGCATACAATTCAATGCACCTTTTCAGTCACACCTAAACATCATTCTTTTCGGTCACTCTGCTATTCAATAAATTAAAGAAATCGGTGTTTTTGAAATTACTGAGATAGCTCTGCGATTGACCTAATGTGGCCATTGTCTGTTTCGTTGCGCCGGTAAGTCCTTAAACTACATCCCGCAGCCTCCCTGTTGGATAAATTGCAAAATATTTGGACGTTGTTGCAAAGTAGACCCTCCGCTCGGAAATGGATGGACCTGAGCGTCCGGATGGATATTTGTACAAGTCGACGAGTGTTTTGAAGGAAATAATCTCTGGTGCGGGCCTCGCCGACAGCAGGCAGCGACCCGCTCGTCCGCGTCGGTGTTATCGCTCGGAAATGAAAGCGTCGCGCGCTCGCTGCATGGTAATCCGATTCCATTGTCGAACTTTAGCCGTTCCAGGGGCAGGCCAACCAGTAATTCGAGAGCCTCTTGGAGTTTACCCCTGGTCATCTGGCCAACGATTCAAATAACCTGATGAAATTTGGTTAGGTTTGTTTTTACTCTATTTTGCAAATTTTCACAATGGGCGAGTATATTATCTTACAATAATATTTTACAATCAACCCTACTACTATCACGCGTTTGAATGTAGATGTTTGTGTGTATCTTGTATGTGAGTAAAATGTAAGTAAGTGTATGTCTTTTCAACGAATGTGGTTGTGACTTAGACTGAGAGAACTTTGGATGCGTATTTGTTTCGCACATATACGATCGCAGTCATAGAATGTATTGGGCATACACGCTACCATCCTTACCAATAAACGAGGTGAAAAAAAATAAACTTCTGTTACTACGTAGGATTTGTTAAAAGTGAGCATATTAAACATTGGTCGCCAACTGCGTTTCACCAGCGATATAACACCCTCTACCGAGTTATAACGCAAAATGGCCATCAAGTCGAACAGATGTCAAACGAGTCAAACTGAGACGACATATAACAAAACAATATAAAACATTCCGCATAATGTATTCATTTATAAACCAAAGAAATACGAAAATCTAGCATTATTTAAAAGCCAAAGAACTATTCAAAATAAAAACATAACTGATAAAATCTAACGCAAGCAGAGCCATCTTCCAATTGAAATAAAAACTGCGAAAGATTAAGTGACGTTTCGTTAGCCACGCCTGCTATAAAACGGGACTTGTAGTGCTTAAAATATGTTTTGCATTTTAGGTTGGGACAGTTTGTACCTGCATTAAAACTTGGTTATTAACATTAAAACTTGTTTATTACATTTTTTTGAGTAAGGCTGTTATTAGTCAGTGCACATACAAAAAATCCCAACTGTTGTAGAGCTACAATTGTTCTGAATTTGCATACGCGCTGTTGTGAGTATACGTGCGTAAACGTGTATGAAAATCCAATACACGGCAACATGCTCATCTGGTTATCATGTTGTTGGGAATTTGCGTACCACGCTCGAGCAAAATGAATATTAGAAACAATTCTCTAAAATTTCCAGTGCAAGCCCGATTCCAACAATGGCTGATCGCCCAGATAGCGCTAGATAACGTTGTATTCAGTGTGCGCTCACGATTCGACCGCTCACATCCGATGCGCGCTCCGTCTTAATCTGAAGTGTGTCCCTACAAACAGGTTAGTTTTTTTTAATAACCCATGATCGCCATAAGTCCGACGAATATTTAATAGGCCCCGTGAGCTGAGAGATACTCTACATATTAAGCATAAAATACGTTTACCTATTACCATACACACGGCTACAGGGCCGAATTTAGGACATTGCGATATACTCTTTAACGTGTAAAGTTGCTGATCTTGGGCACAGTATACCGAGACAACAGTAGACTATCTCTCTCTCTCGAGCGACAGGACATTGCTGGAAGTGGGTGCGAGGAATTTGGGCAGAGAGGTACGTCCCGATGAACGCCTTTGGTTAGCATTACGCCCAGGTAAAGGCTGTTGAATTTTTCAAACACTTGCAAATCCGCGTGGAACGAGTAGCGGATATCTGGCGGTCATATCCGAGCCCTTACGACTCGTGACATATTCGCTTCGATTTCGATTTTGTTCTAAGAGAAGCTACTATTTGGTATACTGTGTTTTCGTTGTGTTAGACTCCTAATTGTCCTCTGTATTTCGCAATATATCAGAGATATTTTTATCGTCTTTAATTTTTTATAGGTATTTTTTGCACCCGAGCTATTTTGGCAGCCGAGATATTTAGTCTATTGCAACGTTATCTGGTTAAAGCAAATATGTCTAAGCCATATTTCTTTTCGTAATATTTGTATGTTAGGTGTCATTTATAATTTATAATTATTAAAAAACAAAATATAACACACTCGTCCAAAGCTTTTACCGCTAGACAGAAGCGTTTTTCTGAATGGATATAACTCTCTTTGTTTTGTATATAAAAATATCATAGCGATGTCATACGAAAAAAGTGTACCTCGCGAAAACGTGTCATCTCCAGCTTTTACCTCGGATTCTATGTGACCATCTAAAACACAGCCTTATACTTTTAACCATTGTCAACGTTAAAAAAATCTTCCATAAATAAATACTTAACCACTAATTGCATATAATTTGTTATTACTATTACACCTAATTTTACGAAAATAAATACACCTAATTGTAAATAAATAAATAGGAAGATTTGATCGTATCGTTCATTTTACTTTTTTATATGTCTTTGAAAAGGATGTATGACGAATGCAAAATTTCAAAGAATAACTTAAAACAAGTTTTTCTCTTGTTGCATATCATTCTAGTTCAGTCGGATTCACCTGGCCTTCCCATTGCATTCACTCGAGTTCGCCTCAATCATCTGGATTCCGAGCATAATAAGAGTATAATATATACAAAGACTGAATTGAACAATTCGAGGGAAGATGTGTTAAACGCCTGAAATTCCTCTCGTAAAAAGGCTATCTACGTACGTATCATAATTCCTCAAGATACATGAATTCATACCTCTACAGAATTGTAGGTCTTTCATCGATCTCACGTTCACGCATAAGTCTGTGAATATTTATTTATTAATATTTCACACACATTTATAATACTAGATTAATAAGATTAAAATCTACCTTGCTGGAGTAATGCCCGTACTAAGGTAGACTTTTATGTATTCTTTTTTTCCTTTTTTTTTTTTTTAGTTGGTAAATATGACATAATGTAGCATTGCTTTACGTGGTAGCTCTATATTTACACAAATTTTACATATACCTACTTATAATTTAGTAACATACTATACATAATAATATTAAATAATCATATATATACATACACATATAAACATATACATCTACACATATACATACACATATATACATATATACATTTATACATATAATCTATACATATACATAAAAGTAGTAATTTTATGTAGGTTGGTATTCTTATACAGCACTATAATTAACTAATTTCTCCGTTTCTTTCCTTCCTAGCTCAATCAACCATTCCGTCATAATTTTTCTTCCTCGTATGGTATCTAACTTCACTTTTAATTCCGAATGTATTCTATTGTGTAGTCGGACAGCTAGAAAAGAAAAATGTCGTTGGGCGAATTTAGTTTTCATAAGGGGAACATCATGTTGCATGGCTGTAACTGCGCGTGTTCTGATAGTATGAGATTTAATCATATGCCGCTCTGTGTGGGTATAATAAAATATTGTCGATACTTTCACGTATAATTGGCGTATGTCTAGGACTCGGAACTCTTTAAATAGGTGGTCGCTGGAGAACATAAAAGACTTTTTATTTATTACCCTAATTATTGACTTTTGAGCCTTAATTAAGGGATCTAGAGCTGAAAGTGACGCGCCACCCCATCCAAGGATCCCATATGATAGTATACTATTGACTAAAGCGTAATAGATGGTTTTGATTAAGGGTTTTGAGATTACACTCCTTAGTACCTTAAATATGTGAATAAGTTGGCGGACTTTTGATGCAGTACCCTGTATGTGGTCCTTCCAGTTGAGCTTATCATCTACAATAACTCCAAGGTACTTTATTTTACACACTTTCTCAATAGTCGTATATGGACAATAAGGGCAATTGTAGTCAGCATGTACACAGTCGCGTAAGTGAAGGTTTGGCATACTACCTTGGAGGCGATTGATGTTACTGATGGCGAATGTCATATGTTTTGTTTTAGCTATGTTCAAAGTAAGTAGGTTGTGATCGAGCCAGTGCTTTACTCGGCAAAGACCGCGTTCAGCCTTAATATATGCCTCTTGCCATGATTTGCCTTTAAAGATAATCACAGTATCATCTGCAAACATCAAAGCTTCGCCCCCTTCTAAGTCGACGCTAGGTAAGTCACTGATATATAGCAGAAACAGCAACGGACCGAGTACGCTTCCTTGTGGAACGCCAAATTTAATTGTGGCTTGAGAACTTAACGTCTCTCCTAGTCTAGTCTTCTAATAACATTACAGGTGCAATTGATTCAAAATAAATGTTAATATTCCCTCTTGATCTACACGCTTGCCTAGAATATTCCGCCGCCCTTTCGTCTAAACAAATTCGGTTCAGGACTCATTTATATACAGAGCTTGGAATTCATACCACGATAAATTCTCGGACGTTAAGATACATGTTTGCTAACCTTTTGCGATATTTAAGTTATTAATAAAGTCCGTTATGTTGACCAGATTACATGATAATCTATTAAAAAAGTTAAAAGATAAACCACACTTATTGATTTATTTATTTATGTATTTCTATATCCATATACTGATTTTGCAAATTTCTTCCAATATTTCATACATATACAAAATAAATTTCAACACACACGATTAATCGTAACTTAGCAAACTTTTTTTGTTTTGATTTTTTAAATTTAAATGCCTATAATTAAGTGCCACCATTATTATTATATTTGAAAACGTCTAATGTTCATTTAATATTAAATCTGTTCGTTATATTTATATAATATAGATCTGTTTGTTTCCCTAATAAATAATTATAAAGTTTTATTTAAGTATCTTATATTAAGTGCAACTATTATTATTACATTTGGAAACGTCTGAATGGTGAATGTTCATTTAATACTAAATCGTTTTGTAACATGTATGTAATATAGATCTGTTTGATTTCTTAATAAATCATTAATATTAAGAGCCCTAATATTAAGAGCAAACAATATTATTACATTTGGAAACATATTTTTCGTAAATGCTCTTTAAGTCTTAAGTCATTTTGTTATGTAATATAGATGTGTTTGATTCCATAATAAATTAAAATAGAAACATAATATCCCCTCACTCTATCGTGTTCTCGTGTATGAAAAATTCCTCCCGCCAACTTATTTTCCATAACTTCTATATGAAGATAGTTATTTAAAATGCTTTTGGTGACGTTAAAGATAGGTGTAATATATAAAATGCATATTCTGGCTATAATTATATAGTGTCTTGAGTTATACGTAGTTGTTTGGGCAGAACCTTTAGGAGAGTATTTTTCTACTCCCCCAAAGGTTAAAATGAACCCTCTCAACACATATTAGTTTTATTCGTAAGGCTAATAAATATACTGCAATGGGCTCTTATGCTACTGCCAGGCCGCGAGAGCACCGAAGCCGTCATTGACAACGCCACCGACCCCTCATAGCCCCTCACTATCGGCCGCCCTTCATTGGCCTACGGTTGTACTGGCACAATAGGCTCAACATCTATCACTTTGGATATATTCGACAACTAGCTGATATTGAATCTGGCCTCGTCCCAGTTAAAAAAAAGATTTTAAATAAAAATCGTAATCTATATAAATAAAACACCATCACTGTTTTTTTGTATTATGTGGCATATTTAGTATTCTTTAACATATTGTTAATAACTTAAAACGATGTTAACGTTATATACTATGATTATATTTTATTATTGCTAAGCTGTTTGTTTTTAATAAAACAAAATAAAAAAATACCCATCGACGCGGCCGATGCGTCACATAGACATAACAAGTGATTTATATACTTTCTGACACATTTCAATGTTACGTCAAATGATTTAAAATCAATTACACAATTCATATATTTTCACATGGCTACAAAGAATAATAGGGAAATAATATTTTTTTATTAAAGATAAGCTTATTTAAAAAAATCTGCAGTATTATTTAGGTAAATATATTTTATGATACATTTATACGCGCATATGCAAGCCACACTACACAATAGTGCGATGCCTAAAGCGAGATAATTATCGCATTGTATGGTTTCAAATTTGTAATAGACGAATACCAACAGGAAAAATACTCTGATAATTATTTAACATAAAACAGAATTCACCTGAAAGAACGTCGATTTTTAATCTTAAAAATATTAATAAATATAATGCAAATAAAACGTTCTTGCATTAATAAAAATAATGCAAATAAAACGTTCTTGCATTAATAAAAATAATGCAAATAAATTATTCTATTTCTACGCACAATACAAATCATAATAGGGCAAAAAAGGTAAAACTTTAATTATATTCTCAAAAACGTTAAACCGAAATTGGAAAATTAGTTAAACATAAACTTTCGAAAGGCATCGCCTATTATTTTTCATGTTGTTAATAAAAATTGGTGTGTAAAATAACTAAATACATATTATTTAACATTGTAGACAATATAAGATTACACTTACAGCCAATTAATTGATTAATTTTAATCCGATTCCGATATTCATTAATCCGATTCCGATTGTCGATATAATTAAAAATAATGAAAATTGTTTATTTATTTATCAGTTCCAGTTATTTCCGCACATAAATCGGTATTTCTAAAAATCACCTAGGAGTATTGCCATTATTTAAAAGTCCATAACATGGCTTAAGCTTATTAATTATAAGACCCATTTTCTTCTTAAATTCTAACTAACTACTAATTGAATATTGTAAATGAAGAACGCAGATTGGTTCAAAGTTCCCTACCGCAATCCCTATCAATAAGTTTTTGATGTGGAAAGGCTATTGAAAATCAAAATTCTTCCGTGTTAGTCTCTGATTCGGTTGGCTCTCTGACTCCAAAACTTTTGGTTATAAACACTATGTCCAGAAATTATAATATTATCAATATTATGCCTTATATAATGACTTTTTGTTCTTTTCGACGATTACAGACTATAAAAAACAGTGACTGTGTAATAAATACATAGAAGATCGTAATATAACTTTTCTCTCGGAAAGTTCTATATCTAAATAGAAATCTAAACCTAGAAATGGCACTAAAGATTTTGAATCGGTCTGACATATTTTTTCAAACAATAATGAAGACATCTCACTGCAAAATCGACTTCCTGCGTACTGTTAGTCGCCAGCAGATATTGCACGCGACTTTTATTCGATTAAAAGGAGATTTCCTAGAACGACTTCCTGGGCGGTCCTTTACTCGGTCCTGGCAAAGTCCTCAGTCCGGTTATTTCTGTTTAGTAGGTTTCTAGTGGGTATAATAAGCATTTAATATTTAAATTTGTTTACGATATATGATATTAGAAGGACGTCTTTTGAAAGAAGTTACATCTTTAGATTTTGCGCAGTTACAATGAAGCCACGCCTTCTTTGCAATGTTGAAAATCATTATATCTTTACAACTCTTTGTATAGAAACTTCAAGCGGTTTCTCAAAGTTGGTGGAGATACTGGAATTTGCTATCTTATCTAATGCCGATTAAAGTAACAGCCACCTAACTGCACCTATTGAAATGCAATTAGAAAAGAATCTATTCTCTTCTTTTACGTATATGAAGTTACACGTTACCACCAAAAAGCATTAAAAATAAGTGGCTTAACAAATTGATTAGAAAAAAAGGTACTCATGATTTATTAATGGCTTCCTTGTGAAATATCAATTCTTCTGTACGCAAAGCTAATCCATGTATGGAAATCTGAGTTTTGCGCGTGGAAAGAAAACCCTGTTTCTTGCCTTATTATATAGAATTATATAAACCCCTATTATATAGAATGATATATGTACTATAATTTTTATACGACGTGACTGCGACAGCTGAGACATCAGACATGGTACGAGAACTAAACATAATAGGAAATACCTTACTTCCAAAATAAATGCAACTAGACGTTCTGTAATTCAATAAATCTTTATAAATAAATATATAAATCTTTATTGCCACAGGTCACTCATGTATTAGGGTAGTTGTAAAGTATTTCCTTGTGTTGGATTTAATTTTTATTCTCAAATTATTGTAAATTTATTTCGAAACTGATACTTTTTTATGAATCTTTCGATAAACGGACATATTCAATTATTAAGTAAGCATGCGAAGTGCACATAAGACATTATACTCTAATTAGTAATTATGTGAAAGCATTACTTATTTATGTATTTATTGGAGTTTTCCTTGTGTACCAATTATTTTAAGTAAATAAATTAATAAATGTAGCATAAGCTCGCCTATTATAAATTAATTTTTTTAGTGCAAATAAACAGTAAATTAATATTTCATATTATTATTAGAAGTGATTTTAATTTAATACTGGATATATTTCTTAGGGTGGAATACCAAAAAGGGTAATTTTAAATTTCGGTAAAATAAATTAATTTAATATGTAAATTTTATAAATTATATAGCGATGAGATTATTACAAAAGACTTGATTATGGGGCATCGAAACATAACAGATTATGTCACATAAGAATCCAGGGAACATGATAAGAGCTTATTTCTATACTTGTATAATCAAGGATTTTTCGAATTAATGAACGAGATCAAGTTATCTGTGAAAAAGATGTGTTATGGATATGATAACTCAACTAAGGTGTCAATTTTGAATTCATATTCGTTTCGTAGCAATCTTGCTATATAAACATATATGTGATGAAACCCCATATTATACCTACTATTCAGTGACAGTAAGCCGGCGTGATAAACATTTTTAAATAACGATTCCTTCCATTAGGACATAACGACAAGTCTTCAGGCACTTCTTACTTTTTTGTCAGATATAACTATGATAACGAAAAAAGCTAATACTTATATTAAGTGAGTGCCCAACATTACGATATAAGTGAAGGAAATTTGAGTGTTGCTTGGTAGTGGACAATTTATGTTGCCCAATTGGAGAATTCGAATTTGGCGCGGGGAAGTCGATATCAATTTTTTAAATTTTATATAATCACTGGATTTGACGCAAAATTCGTAGATAAGACTCGAAGTGTAGTTTACTGGCCAGAAGGAAGTTTTAATCACTGTTGTCATTATTTATTTCGTGGAGTGAACGCAAACATAAATTGTGGGTGAACACAAAAATACAATCTACAGTCAAGCTCTTCCAACAATGCGTAAGAGACCAACACCAAACCAGCCAACTTTGAATTGCCAACCAGCCGGGTATCCTCGTGCCCTTACTGCTAGATTTGGTCAGATTTCTTCATCCTTCAGCCTGGTTACGGAATCGGTTAATTGCGCGGTTTCTGACTTCTTCGTCAGCAATTCCAATCCGAATCTTTCACGGGCTCTGGCGCCCTTTGCCTGTCAATAGCACCTGGAATAGGATGGTCAAATGGCCAATTGTAAGGATAATTTGCACATTTTTGATAAACGCTCCTTAATAAACGTACGTGTTCAAATTCGAATATAATTTATGCAAAAATTAAAACCAAATATATTAGAAATACATTTAGCTCAAAAAATCATTTCAAATAGCACCTAAAACAAGGTTTTATATCATTATTTCAGTTTTAAATGTACATGTTGATAGGTTCTTATTTGTGTAATATGTATAACAAGTACCATGCCATATCACATATTTTCATACAAATTGTCATCCCCTATTTTACCTTCTTAGGGGTGGAATTTACAAAAAAATCTGTACGTTCTTACCTCAACTACGAAGACTTCAGGTACGGGTTTTAGGAATAGAAAATTTAAGACCACAATCGTCATAAGTATAGCAATATCCGGTTTAAAACCTTTAGTAACCAGGTCATGCATAACGTGCGAGGGATTTATGACGTCAAATGCGTGCAATAAATGCAAGAAGGCGGCGGCATTCAGTTTCCTTTATAATAGTGCGCGCGTAGGCGAGACACGAAATTTACAAGAAAATACTCTCATTTACATTTGTATTAACTTCATACTTTTATTTTATGACCAGATGTAGCACAAATGCGTCCCTCCTTTTGCCATAGCGAGCCAGCGTTGTAAATCACTGAAAGGCCGGCTTGATTAATGCAACTATTGTGGGTACATTGCAAGGGCGTGCGTTCAGTTCGGTTCTTTTCAGCCACTGCGCCGCGCATGCAGTCGCGTCCCCATCAACCCCTGGGCGGTTGCGGCTACGGCGACACAGAAAACGCGGCCGCGGCATAGAATAAACACCTACGCTGACGATTGCTTATCCAGAGCGGACACAGTTAATTGACCATCCCAGCATTTTGCCTTTTTAACGTGATAAATTTTAATAGCCAAAATCCAGTAGAAACGGGGCTAGGACAGTTATTTTTTTTATCCGAATATATATCTCTTCCTGAATTGACCACTACATTACATTACATTTACGTCATGTCCAATTGACGGCTAAAAACCGCTCTTAGACGCGTCCATATTTGTGTTAGGTAGTAAGTCTCATTACTACTCTAATTTTTATTTAACATGCATAGGTTGTCAAGAATTAAGCTATTAGATTGAAAAAAAAGTTATTCATCGTAAAATCTTATTACAAAACAAATTAAATGCAATTTGATGAATTCAAAATGGTTTATAATTCTAATGGCTACCTACTGAAAGCCACTCAACACAAAAATTAAAATAGTCAGTACAAAGTTGACAAAATCAAAGCACCTATCAATTGAAATAGTCAATAATTCGAATATATACCTACTAAAAACTGTACATAGGAACATCCAAAGTAGCCAGTAAAATGTTAAATAACCAAACTAAAGCTAAATCTTACGTTTAAAAACTAAAAACTAAACCTTGAGCTAAAAAATAAAAAAAAACAGAGATTACGGCGAAAAATCGAATCAATTTAATTGCGCTACTAAAATCATCATCAAACTACTAAATCAATCATCATCAAACTACTAAATCAATCATCTAAATCAATCAACTAAATCAATCATCATCAAACTACTAAATCAATCATCATCAATCTACTAAAATCATATTCAAACCGCGTCAAAGATCTCGGTCCCTCATCCACCAGCTTAAAAGACATTGATCACTTATTCACTGAAACCAAAAATGGTTAGAAATTCCTTGATACTATCTATCTGCTCTCGTGCAGAGTTTTTGATGAGCTTGTATGTGAACGCATTTGAAGCCAGTGTTCGAGGGACCGAAATCATTGACGCGGTCTGTCTAAACATATTAATGTCCTAAGGACTTGATAATTCGAAAGCAAACTATTCGATGCGTCCATTAATTAAAATGCTGTACAATATTATCACGACGACGCATTTTTAGACAAAATTTATTTGGCTAACCGATTATCTCTTCGAGAATAATTCTACTCAATGAAGCTCTTCTCTTTGATATAAGAAGCAATAATTGACCAAATGAGTACGACGATGCATCTTGGTTTTGTATAGAAAACTGAACTTCCCGATCTACATGTAAATATTGAGCAAGCAGCTTTACAGACACAACATATACATCTGTGTTTTGCAAGCTTTTTTAGATCACGACCCCCTTTTAAGTAAAAAAAAACTCTTCCGCGACCCCTTTAGACATTTTTCTATTCCACAGCTGTAACCGTAAGCGTGCAATAAATATATTTTTTATAAAAACAATGGCGGAAGCCACATTGATTTTAACTTTTTTTTTACATGTACTAAGCTCAACTGTTTCCATCTTTAATCAACATGAAGTTTCTTAAAAGAAATAGCAAAACACATAATAAATATTTTTCTCTTCAAAGCTGTAAATCTTTGCATATTATATAAATAAAGATTTTATAATATTTTTGATTTTTATTTAAATATCTTTCTCGTCAAAAGCTGTAAAGCCCCCCCCCCCCCCCCCCCCTCCCACATAACCATGTAGCCTATGTTACTGACCGTTCTCTCAGCTATCTCTATTCAAAAAATCACATGTGTTCATTGGACTTTTTCTACATCCTATTTTGCATTTATAAAATTTTCATCGCGATCGGTTGAGCGGTATAGTAGGTAATGTGCTGCAGCGCCATCTAAAGGCAAGTTACATCAAAGTAGATAGCGCGAAATTATTGTCCGTTCTCAAATACCTGAGTATATCTTCGGTAATTCGAGAATAATAATTGCTTCGTTATTATTAATAATTAGTAATAATAATAATTGACATAAATAATATTATATTAATAAGCCTGCATGGCGATCAGTTGGACGGTATGGAAGTTGATGTGCTGCAGCTTCATCTATTGGCGAGTTACAACAATGTGGATATCATAAAAACCTTTTCCAAGAAAAAATACATATATATGCCCACTTTCATGGTGATCGGTCGAACGGTGTCGAAGTCTATTATATTAATCTTGGACAGACAAACAGACAGATATACCAACATCCATTTTTTATAGGCTGAGTTTTAACTAACCGGCATCCTTGAAGGGGATGAATCAGTACGAGCATAAAAGCAACTTTTCATATAATATTGTGGAAAAATCGCAAAATTGTATATATATATATATATATATATATATATATATATATATATATATATATATATATATATATATATATATATATATATATATATATATATATATATATATATATATATATATATATATATATATATATATATATATATATATATATATATATATATATATATATATATATATATATATATATATATATATATATATATATATATATATATATATATATATATATATATATATATATATATATATATATATATATATATATATATATATATATATATATATATATATATATATATATATATATATATATATATATATATATATATATATATATATATGGAGGAGAAGGGGGTCTGGCTATCGAAGAAATAAAATATGAAATGGTAACCTTCCATTAGAACCTGCCTTACAAACCAACCCCAGCCAGTAAGTACGTCTTGAAAGTACAGCTCAACTTACGAGTAGTTTTAGGTGTAAGCAAATTACATTTGACGCGTCAGCGCCTCAATGAGTCTAATCTCACAAATGGTAGTGACGCGTTCACGCATCAAGCGACCGAGTTCTCAAAGTTTACGGTGTATTTTATATTGGCGTTACGTTAGTAGAGACGTGCCTATCTAGTGATTGATTACCCTTTAAGAACCATAGGACATATGTGTCCCATAACTTCAAAAATCATTTTATAAATATAATTTATAAATTAGACGCTTTTCATATATTGAGTTATGAGATTATTAATATTACCCAAAAGAAAAGAAAACGTATTTTTATCTGAAAATATCGCAAATGACCAAAGAACGTTAGTTTATGCCGATTTTTCCAATTTGATTTTTAATCGATTTCTGAGTTTAATATTAAAATAGTCAAATTTTGGAACAAAGTGTAACTTTGCATCTTTATTAGGTTGGTACGCTTATGTCGGGGACACTTATGTCCCATCAATTTATACAAAATCTATTGAACCAATTTCCTCAAAACTTGACATAATGTTATTTACATCACCCTTTAATAGTTTTATTCCTTTCCTATACGCCTTAATCAAAAATGTCCATACTCTACCGCAAAGTTTATGGTCCTCGAAGGGTTGACTGTTGAATTCTTCGTGGCGTAATATTTTTAATCGATTAATAAGGCGCAGACCGATTTGACCTTTTTTTACTTCCCGGCAGAGGGAAAGTATTGTGAACGCACTTCTGTGTGTCTGGCTGTGGGTGTGTGTGTGTATTCCGCCACGATAGCGCGCGAAACGCTTCTTCCGATTGAGCTGAAATTTGGCAAGCAGGCATTATTTGGTCATACCAAAAGTTGAAAAGATTGTGCTTGTAATGGGTACACTGGCCATTTCAACAATGCGCCCCCGCACGCTAGTCATACTTCAATCTTGAAATATTGGAATGGACTTGAAATTCGGTACACAGATGCCTTATTGGACCGAAACAACGTGAAACTTGGAATATCTCACATGCGGGGTCGGGGTGGCGGGGGGTTTCAAGGGGGGTTTGGCTCGAAGAAGGGCTGTTTACTTGTTGGGAAAGTCTTAGGATGACCCAACCACTTTTTATTACAAACAGCATCTGCTTAGTACGGCTACTGGCTAGTACGCAAATTTTGAGTATCAACAATATAATTTTATTGATTGAATAATAACCAGATAAAAATAAGACATCAGTCTTTATAAATCTGTACATCAAATAAAAGAAAGTATTGACCTTAATTCGCAATTTATTTTTAAAACGCTATTTTTCATTATTTTGTCGATACGCAGAAGTTTGAGGATTTAAAAAAATAAAGGTTTATTATTAAAACTAAAATCTGCAGATCGATGCAATTTTACGATGAATGTTGTATTATTAAAGGTATTGATTTCACAAGAAATCCTATATTTTTTCCCACATCGAATCAAACCTTCAATCAAATCAACAACTCAAACACTTTCATTGTAACTTAAAATCTTCGTTATAGAATTTGTTTGTATTTTTTACGCCTTATACACAACTATATCGATAATATTTCTGTGTACATTACCTCTTCATCAAAGCTTCCAAAATATCGACGGCTGTTCTCAAAATTCGGTTTTAGGCCCACTACTGTGGATATCTTATTTGACGGCCTTCTGCGGTTATGCGTGTAGTATTAGTGCCTATGCCGACCGATGATGGACTATTATTGGCCGACGGATGAAGCAGATTAGTCCTGTAAAATAAAATAGCTACTTTTCTGAATCTTATATGTCAATGGGGAGTAAGAAATAAACTATCCTTCTCCCCAAATAAATCCCAAAGAATGATCTTGAGGGGCCGATTCTCTAGGAACCATGTCGTCAGGATTGGAGAATCTTGGGTAGAAGTCAAATACTAGTCCCCACAGAAGTCAAACACTTGGCACAACTCGCTTCTTCCTCAAGCATACTCAAACTATTATAAATAAGGCTAAAAACCTAATTTATGAGAAAGCAAATTTAAAAAACGAGGAAAATCATTCGAGTCTGCATGAACATAACACTCGCAATAAAAATAATGTAGTAATTCCCAAAGTGCGGCTTTCTTTATACCAGAGATCATTTTTATATTTGGGGTTTAAATTGTTCAACTCGTTGCCAGCCGAAATTAAAATACTTTAAGACTTTGCATTTAAGAAATTCATAAAAAGAAACCATGCTTAACCAGGCATGCTCTCTATAATTTTGATGAATTTGACAAAGCCGTCTAAATTTTTAAAGGATAATTTACCATTTATCAAATCTATTTTGTTCTGTATTTTGTTTGTAGTGTTGATTTTATTGCTAAACTTATTGTTTATAAACTGAATCTATTAAAAACTTTCATTGACTATTTTTAAAAAACCTATTGATAGATTATTTAAAAATATTGTTTACATATTTTTTTGTTATTTGAGTCTGTTTGATTTGATTTTTATAATTAATCTGATGGTGCCTTGCCTTTACATATAAAAAGTATATGTACACTTTAATGAAGTTGTAATAACTTCTAGCAAACGTAAAATGACGTATTCCACAGTATGTACTTTTTGGAATTAATAAAATATGACTATGATATCATATAGATATCATATAGATATCCTACAGATATCATATAGATATTCTACCGATTGCTCATACGGTATATACCATATAGTATGGTATGTACGTACGGTGTATATCATATATACCATATATAAGGTATATACCGTACGGTATATATCGTATGATATATACCATACGGTATATACCATATGGTATGGTATATATCCTTGCGTATATGAGCCGATAAAATACACACCTGTATTGTGAGGCAATCTCACCTTAGCGGTTAAACAACCTCCCTAATTCCAATGCTTGGTGATTATGATATCGACATCAATCTTGACACTACCGCTGATAGTATAAGTATTCCCAGATGAAGACGAGTCCAAGACCAGGAATCATCGCGGAAAAGAAGTCTTCTATTTGGATCCCTTTTGCGAACCTCGTCAAACCAAGTGCTTTGAAAGATACAGAGCGATCTGAAATTAAAGTTTTCAGTTGGAAATGTAACTAATGGAAAAACAGTTCTTGCATTTTGATCCCACAACCACACAAATTATTGGAGGTCACGAAGACTTTAAAAGGCACACTTGCTGAACTCAGCGAAGACCCTTTGTGTTATTGTGAACCGGGTAATCAAACTGCAGAACATATCATTTGTATGTGTCCGATTCTTGAGAATGAGGGGCACCTTATGTTTGATGTAATGAGTGTATGTGTATTTCCAGTTTGGTCAAAGGACGTTGTGGGGAATCAGACTAACTTCGCACTATTCTGCTACTTTGCTTATGCTTGGATTAAAAAAAAAGCCAATGAGAGGCCGAAGAAACGATTTCGAATGAAATATTATTTAGGCGAAATCGTCTATGTTACATGTTATTTTAAATTTCTATAATCTAGGTTAGCTTGTATACGTGTTATATATAAATATGTAATTTATTTTTCTGTTATTGCTTAACTAAAACTAAAAATAAATGAGATGTTTAAGTTTATGTTTTTATAGAAAATATTTATTTTTTTAAGATAATATAAGTTTCTATGTATAATAATTTTCTGTAATTTTATGATATTTAATTCCTTAATATTTTAAAATGGTAACTTAAGGTTAAATAATAAAATTATAGCCTAATATTAAAAGGTAACTTAACATACCTTTTAAGAAGGTAAATAATATAAACAAAACGGATACTTACCTAATATGAAAATGAAAAACGATTTCGATCTACATGAACGGCAAAAACGAAAATGTAATAAAAAAGAAAGCGTCAAATATAAGGCAAATTCCTAAATTCAACATGTCGTAAGCTCACTTGATTCCCGTGCAGGTTTTCACCGCCAAGTCGTTACTGTACTTAAAGTATTGCTATTCTATGGCCGCGGCCGGGCTGTGAGCCAACAATAAACAAACTCGCCCCGGACGAACACTAGCCCGACCGGATACGACATCCGCGTCCAGTGACACCCCTATACCCTATTCGGCGCGAATGGCTATATAGCAACTATATTCTGAAAAAAACCTATCCAAAAATGCCTCTTTTTTCTTCTGTAATGGTAACGATGCCATTAAAATAAAAATATAAATGAAATAGACGAAACCTTCACCAAATTCTTTTACTAATATTCTTAGACTATGCCGATGTCGCATATTTGGATCTCACCGAAAACAGACTGGATAAACTTGAGCGCCTACAGAACGTTTGCATAAGGTACATATTCATTCTGAGGAAGTATTACCATGTTTCCGAGTACCGATCAAAATTGCAATGGCTTCGTATACGGGACCGGAGAAATTTGCATATCCTTTCACTTCTATATAATGTCCTACACAACCCTACATCTCCCCCCTACCTCAACGAGGCTTTTACCGGATTAGGAAGTCATGGTCTCCCACTTCGTTCAAGTCAGAATAATATCCTACGTATCCCAAAACACAATACCACTTTTTTTCCTACTCCTTCTCCGTACATGCAGCTCGACTGTGGAATCAGCTTCCTTTAACTATTAGAGGCGCTAGCTCGCTGTTCACCTTTAAGCAATCATTGAAAAAGCACTTCATTTCACAATAAATATTAATCAAAAATTCTAACCTTTCCGTTATCCCCTCCCTTTCCTTACCTTATTTTGGCAATTTATTTATTTACTTATTTATTTATTTATTTATTTGTTAATATATCAAAATATGTATGTATATACATATACATACATATAATATGTCAAACTCAAAAATGTATTTATATATTTACATTTTACTTTAGATACACACACAATGTGTATTATATGCTATAATTTCAAATTTAATTTTAGGCTATAAATTGTTGCCTACTCTTCTTTTCACACCAGCATGTTGGTTGACTGGAAGATATTGCTGTAGTGTAGCAATAAGTCCGCTATTGTACCTTATTTTATTGTGCAATAAAGAGATTTTCATTCATTCATTCATTCATTCATTCATTCATTCATAATTGCCTGGCCCTAATTTATCGAATTGTAAGTTTGATTAACCTATCATCTACTAATGGTCCTCCAATGCTTATTGAATATTGCTATCTAGCTATACCAGAAATTTTGTTTTATTTATTTTGAATAGTAAAATTTAATTTAAAGTACAATTGGCATTTTTGTACAAAAGGTGTACCCAGAAAGTAAGAGCTAGGGACTTATAGCAGTTAATTGTGCTTCTGTAAAGAAGTAAATATATCAACGATCAACTCATAAATCCTCGTCGTATTGGAATTAGACACATCCAAATTATTGTGTATGTGGATGATTTTCTAAAATACACTAGTTATTTCATCTAGATAAATAGGAGTTTTATGTAACTAGGGTTTAATACAATTCGTTATTTTAATCAATAATTGAACTAAAATTCAATAGAAAATCAAAAATTAATCAAGTCCATTAGCACAGCCAGAAAGCAAAATCAAAATTACATTAAAACATAAAACACTCAGAACACCCCAATGTAAAACAAAGACATTGCAACGGCCCAGGCGCAAAATCTTATCTGCTACCCAAACACTGTTACCTATCTCTATTCTCTCTCTTTAGTAACTATCTCTATCACACCAACGGAGCATATTTCCGGTGGCGAACGGTTTCGTGCAGCTTAGGCCACAAGATTCACTTCGTTATTGGATCGGCTCAACTCGAGTGGAAGGCTACCCCGGGTAAGACTCCCGTGTCTCAGGCCTCAAAGCTGGTGGACCGGTTTCTCCTAGCGGGATTGCATCCCGGCGCCACTGGACGGTTTGCGCACCGTTCGGCAAACCCAATAGGTTGTACATTCTGACTAAATGGTGAAGGGCTACTGAAATATACTGTTTCCTAAGCAGCGGGGGTGGATATTGACTTGTTATCATGCCACTTTTGAAATGACCTTGGGCCACTCGACCCCGCGTGGCACTACGGGCAAAGAACGCCCAGATCCGCGATAAATTCTAATTGAATTACCGCTGCATTACAACAGGTAGAGGTCGCGTAGCGACTTCAGACCCGTAACCAGTCGGGAGGACGCAGGTATCCTGAAGGTTAATTCCAGACGAAGATATCCTACCAAAACTGGTAGTTAGGGGGTGAGGCTGCCCGCTGGATACCATTCCCGGTGCCTCGCCGGGAAGGCGTCGGTCTCTAACAGGTTGCTGATGAACTAGACTGTAGACTTCTACGCTCATCCCACGGTTGAAAGAATGGTTATATATCGTTATACCAGCCTGGGCTAACGGGTTCGCCTGTTGTAGTCGAAACCGCCCTACTGGAGAATATTTCCGCACACTGATCATCTGTATTTGTCCTACTTATTGATTGTTTCTTTTTCATGTATAAACTTATTTATCGATTTAGTTTCGGGATGTGGTAAAAGTAGTTATTTAATAGTACTATTAATAGTTGATTAATATTATATTGATATTGGTTGATAGTTTGTGATGTGTAATTGTATGTAGATAAATAATACAAACAACTTTATTTTTTAAGTAAAACGAAGTAAATAAAATGTTTTACTAAAAGAGTTTAATTATTCAATAAATTATTTTGCAATTTCAAGACTCTATAACTTTTTTCAGTTACGTATTTCGGCTTAGCTGCTTTAGAATAAGTCTTACAGCTTTCATTTTTTATATGTCTCAAAGTGTTACAACAAACTTTGCAAGTGGGTATGGAATTACCCATTTTCCTTCAAGTTTAATGCTCCTTTTTGAAGCTAAATAACAAAATCAAGGTTTTCTTTTTCCTGTAATTCTCTGTTTGTTATTCTTTTCTTAGATGTTATTCCGAAACTAATGCTGAATCATAGTTTTTGACGAAGTTTTTAACAACAAAACCGACAAAAGTTTTTCACAACCTAATAACCTATTTTTCGAGCAACCGTTCCTCTAAAAATACGATGATATTATAGAAACCTAATGATTCTATAACTACAATATCTATAGATTAAGCAATCCTCAGTGTCTCACAGATAATGTGTTGTCAGAAAATTAAACAGAAACTCGCCGCCTGCAGCATGGCTGAGAGAAGGATGAAGTTTATAAGAATATTCCGAAACTTAACTCATTGATCAACATTTATTCATCTTGGTGAACTTCCGCCTTTTAGACCCAACTATGGAACCGCTCCGTCGCTTTTCCCGTTTCAGCCTTCATTGAAAAAACATTTCCTATCCTAACAAACTTGCCCATCTCCTCCGCGTCCCGGTTAATTGTTCGCAACTTCTCGTTAATCTCTTAGGCATAATAGTTTGTCCCGCCTGTTATTGCGGCGAGACGTCTTCTTTGCGAATGTACCGGATGATTTATTTTTTCGAATGAAACTCAAGGGAAGCCAGATTCGCGAAGCTGGATACCTCGAATAGACTTCAAATAGACTGTCATAGTCAGTCGCTTGAATGCACGATCCGTCACCGTATCCGTAGATAGATTACGATGTGAGTTTTTGTATGAACCGGCACAACCCTTCTTTGCTGAGCAAAAAAACATTTGTTACTGAAAAAATACGAAAATATCCAGAGTTACAATACTTTATTTTTCATTATTTGATTATACGATCATTTCAATATCCTGATTGATATACGATAAAATTTCCTATATATACAGGCCACGGCATTGTACCGGTCAGCCATTGCATATTGACCCAGGATTATAAAAGGGTTACGGCTAGATTACCCCGTTTGCGAGACCCCCGAATAATCCGTACCCGCGAAACCTGCTCGAAGAAGATGACAAATAAACGCAATTATAAACCCTCTCTGAAGTTTAAGTTTATAAACTTGAGTTTTTAGGTCTATCAGCCAACCAGAGAAAGAGGAACGCGCCAGCAGCCGAACAGTAACCCGTAACCCCGCTTGAATGTTTTAGGAGCTGCTCAGGACCAAGGAATCCGGATACGGACTACATCCGTACCCTTTGTTTAGATTTGAAACACACAGCATTAACCTCTCTTTTACCCAAAATCGGACTCCTCCGTACCCTTTAATATGCCTTGCTAAGAAACTGTATAAATGTAACTGTAGCTTCAAACCACTGCTTTACATCGTAAAACGAATTATATAAATGTAGAATCAACCCCGCACCCGTCTTTGTAATTCGTGGTCCCAAGAAGGGTCCTTTGATCGGAGTGCAATCGATGCGTAGCGACGGTGAAACAAAATAAAGAAAACAAAGAAGGAAACAAGATACAGACTACACAAGTAGTCAACGGAATGCATGTCCAGCCTATGGACTGGACACACTTGATACCCCAAACAACCGTGCAATACTTGCTGGGTCAAATCCCTTGTGGATGCACAGAGATGCTTACCACTTGAGGACGATATCACTATTCACCCTTGTTTGCCCGTTACTCAATGCGGCGAGAATCAAAAACAAGAAACAAGCGAATCGAAACAGGATTTAAACGTTTTATTTTAAGTTTTATTCAACGTACGTTATTAAGACCCATAGAGAGGCCCCATTGCGAAATATTTCGCACTGTAGATCGAACGCGCTCAAATGTATATTATGCATGAAAAAAATATATTTTTTTTTTATCACGGCTTCTAAAGTCAATGCTTGTGAAGCCAATCCCATTCTATTATGATACCCTTTTGAGTGTTTCTAGTTCGACTATGTTCTACTATACTATACTATGCTATAACGCGAATCCGATTGTTAATATTGCGGTTATGTTATGGGACGAATTTGTAAAACTTTACAGGTGTTTTATCTCATTCGCTACAAACTCCAATAAATTGACAAAGTTAGGCAATTCACTTTGATTGCAATTCCGAATTTACTCCTTCAGATAGTTATTTAATGAACACAATTTTTTATTGGATGACAAAGGCTGTTACTATGTTTTAGGTGTCTTTGAAGGGAAGTTACCTATTTCAGTGCAGTGAGATACGTCTCTCCATTACTTCTTAATGCCACAGTGGCATGTGACTGCCAATCTACTTGTTAGGATGCGGCAGTGTGTAACACCATTGCAATAACTTAATACTACCATGTAATTTTGGTATATCGTGAGACCTTTCTGAAATTGTTTCAGTGACAACTGTAATATCATTGTGCGCTGGTATATTTCGAAATTAATTTAAAATTAACTTAATGTGATGACTACGAGTTTTTTTAAAGAATAAGAATGAGGATAACAATAAATTTATTTCCGAATGTAATGCTTAAAAAGGTAATTTACAAAGTCTGCCTAACTAGGCAGAAGCCCGTACCTTGCGAATAGGTTACTTGTAAGTTTTGTATTGTGCGCACACTTACCAAAATATTACAACTAAGAAAAAAAACTAATAGCTCTAATAAATTATGAGTATGTATTCCAAGAGTTATTTTAATAATATATAATACTTCATAATCGTGATGAAAAAAATTCACAAAAAAACATAGATATTACCAGTAAAAATATTAATAGACTAATAAAAAATTACAATAAAATTAAAATTGCCTTTGCAGTTATAAATCAACACAGTTTAAAACTAACGGAGTTAGCTTTTCCGTTTTGAAGTTTCATATTTTAAAAATATTAAAAATGAAAGAAAATAATAATAAATGTCCGGTTGAAACGAGCGTATTCCACGCCTTACGTTTCTTTCGTGTCATGCCGCTTTTGATTCCCAAATACGATTTACTCTGTCACGCCTGATGTCGGTTGTGGGGCCATGGATCAATGAAAGCACCGTTGGATACACTAGGCGTGTCTACGTTAATAATGACGAATTGATCTGTCCGAGTTCCGTACTTAATGTTCTACTTTTGTCAAGTTGTATTTAAAAGTGTCGCAGCAAGCAACATAAGCCTCGTAGCCGAAGTAGTATTTGCCCGGCGGGTTATAAAGTTCGTCGCTCGCTACTGCCGCTGTCATAATCCGATGAGCGGACTGCCCTGCTGCTGTACCTATACATGTCCGATGTGTAGTTTGGTTGGTGATATTGCGGGAGGGTTAACGCTGGCCGCGCGGCCGACGCCCGCGGAGCCTTTTAACGGGATTACGGACGCTCCTCACTCTCTGGATACTCATAATAGATCATTGGATTCAATCAAACTTTCCGAGAAGCTTAAATCGCCCGCTTCGGATGTTCGCCTCATCATTTAGCTACGTAGATAAGACTCGAGTTCGCTAGGTTAATGTTCGCTAGGTAATTCGAGGTGGTTCGCTACGGTGACACTTGTTTAAGGGTAGCGATTATTTAGTTTCTATAACTTTACACTTACATTCACTATGAAAAACTTCAAAATAAGATAATAATAAAAATATATTTGAAAAAACAAGATTTTATTAAAATGCTCTACCCGGAGCCAACCCTGGGTGCAGTAGCCATGTCATAGTGGAACTTAGACAGGCTATCGTAATTGAATGCTACACAGAATTTCGTGTCTGTACTGTTGACCGTTGAGGAGTCCCCTCGTAGGAAGCCAACCCTGGATGCCAAAACTGGATGGAAGCCAAAACTGGATGGCCATCATAACTGAAATCGTATACGAAATTTCGTTTATGTGCTGTTGACCCTTAAAGAGTCCCCTCGTTGGAAGCCAACCCTGGGATCAGGAGCCATGTTATGATTAAACTTATAACGGGCTATCATAATTGAATGCGTAAACAAAATTTTGTGTCTGTGCTGTTGACCGTTGAGGAGTCCCCTCGTCGGGAGCCATTTCTGTATGCAGAATCAGGTCATGCTCACCATGAAAATGCATTGACATCGGAACTGAAGCAACATGTAAAATTTCAAATTCATAGGATAAGAGGAAGTGGTTTTAATTCTGCTTGCAAGATTTGACCTAAACAAACATACTGACTAACATTGCAAGGTAAACAAAAGCTTATAAAACCGGAAACAGTTTTTAATTTGACAAAGTTTCTTGTTTTTAGTATACGAGCTACATTTAATATGTGAGTTTTATTTAATTATTTATATACATATATACATTTAATATAAAGAAGACTAATTATAAATACTAGGAGGAAGAAGTTTTATTAAGATACTTCTTTCTATATTCGGTGTTTTATTCGCATCTATGATTAAATGGATTATCATGGCTTTATCAGAGGAGCTGTCAAAATTTCAAGGTGGTAGGCAGTGAAGGCAGCGTTTAGCCAGCCTTTTTTTTTAAATGTTGTAATACCGAGTTGAAAGATTTTTTTTAAATGTAGGCTATTTATTTGAATTCTGGAAAGCATTTTTCTTTCATTTGGGGATATTGTCGGAAGCGGATGGGTGTGAATTTCACAGATTTCTTTCATTTGCTTCAGCTAGTGGCACCTTTGTTTGACCTGTTTTTACTTTTAATTGCTGCAAAGGTTAAGTAAATTATCACGGAATGTGAGTGACTAACCTCAACCTTCAATTTTACCTGGATTTTTTGTCTACATTAAAAGGAAATTAACCCCCCAATCTGTGGCGGAACACGTTAGATTTCGGCGAGTTGGAATTGAAGTGGGCCTTCAGGAGTATTAAACGTGAACTTTTTTTTATATGCGTGTTTCTTTTTGGGTTTTTCTGGGGGAAAAAGGATTTTCTGTGGGCCAAATCCAATGAAAACCAACGTAGCCCACACTCTGAGATTGATTTTTTTTAGGGTATCTGAGTTTTTTTGTTGTACTTATTTTTTTTTTGTATTATTTTTCTTTTAAATTAGTTTCCGTCTTTTCCTATAAAAGACAGGTGGCGTCCATTTAATAAATTATTTTTTTGGTTTTGGTAATTCTGCCGTGTTTCTTCAAAACACGGTGGGCTATAACGTTTCCGGTTATACATTTTTAAAATCGTAGATCCGCGGCCGGTTGAAGGCAAACGGTCTCAATACAACCACAGAACAAAGCTTATATGTGCTAATCTAAAAATCAACACCAACATGCCACAAATATTTCACAGACTTAATACATTAAGGAAACAATCGACACACAAAGAAATGAAATTCAAAAGCAGGCTATAAATTCAAGCGTCCTCATTGTGTACTGTAAAGACTGCATTTGCGCAACGTACTAAAATAAGCAGTGCATTGTACGAAAAGCGAGCGAAAATGAAGTGGGGGGGGGGGCGGAGGAGGATGGAGGCGTTTTGGCAAATTGTAATGTGGCCTGCAAACACAAATGTCGCGCCGCTTTCTTTTGCCAATATAAATGTGCGGAAGCATTCACCTCATTACAAAGATCGAGCCGCACTTGAAACACAATTAACCCGTTTATTTACGGCCGTTTTTATTTATGCTCTAGGTCGTTTCGCATCATTGACTGTGCTTTCGTACTTACGTAGCTATCACAAATAAACAGCTCTAGAACTAGGGTTGACTTGTATAGATATTTTTTGAAAGCGATATCACGAGAGATTAAATAAATAAAATAAAAATATAATAAACAGGCGAGCTTATTGCCACACTGCAAAATTTTGCAAACAACCTTAATTATTCAGAAAAATTAGACACATATTTTTAAGCTATTGCATAGCTTTTATCGCGGGCCTAGGCTAGCGCGGCGACCGAATGAAGAAATTTCTTAACGAAAATTAATGATTTTAAACTGTTAATTACGTCTAAACGAGTACTGCTTACGATTCGAAAAAAATATATGTTAAACAAGAACATTTTCCTAATATTCTTAGCTTTGAATATTTTAGATTTTGATTATATTACATAGTGTAATTAATTTGTGAAATTAGGTCTAACCGAACACAAAAACGACTACTACGCAAATACTATCTGGCGTATTATTATGAAACCTGCACCATTTTAAAGATAATTTAATTATCTATCTTTTTATCTACGAATTTTTTCGAATAATTCGGTTTTTTTGCTTTATTGAATAAAAAATTCGTGCGCGGCGCTCTATCGAAAGACGTTTCAATTATTCCGAATCATTTGCTTCCGCAGCCGCAAATGATTCGGAATAATTTCAACGTTTTCCGATAGAGCGCAGTTATCTGATATCAGAAAAAATAAAATAAATAAATAATTATACTTGCATAAGTTGTTAAAGATGCTATGCAATAGCTTTACCGTGGCAGTCCCCGAGTGCCACACGTATTTTTTTTTTATTAAAAAAACGTATGCGATTTTATTTTATGAAAAAGATTTATCTAGTTAACCTACGGTAATTATTTTCAATAAAATAAATATTAGAGCTCGTGATATTCACGAAGTTACCGATAGTAAGTAATATTCATAATCATAATATAGCGTATATAAACGAGATACGAGAGTCTGTACTAATAATAAAGCTGAAGAGTTTGTTTGTTTAAATGCGCTAATCTCTGGAACCACCGGTCCGATTTGAAAAATTCTTTTTATATTTGATAGCCTAATTCTAGAGGAAGGTTATAAGCTATTAACACCTTGTTACGACGCTTAAGAGCCGAGCAAAAATAACGCATAGCGAAAATTAAGTAATACAGCGGACGGGCGTTGCGACGCGGTAGATCGGGGGCCGCCCTACGAGAACCGAGCATTACCGAGAAGAGTCGAAATGTACATACCTATTTAAATGCCTAATTATATAGATTAGGTCTAGATTAGGATTATAAAACCAATACATACTAATACAATACGAAAATGGTAAAATCATTGTAATTGTAATGAAATTAAGATAGGATAATACAGTTCAAAATAATTCAATATTAATAATAAAAATTAATTCGTTAAAATGTATTAAAATGCAATTAACACGTCACAATGGATGAAGCGGAAAAACTCACTCTCACTTTAACCGTGATACCAAATGGACGTGTGTCAAAAAAGTGTCGAAATCATTGTCTATTACTGGCCATTTGAGCACTGAGAGGAGTCATCACTGAGCTGATTAGAGAGCCCAGGTTAATCGATGGTCCTGTTGTCTATCGCTATTATCTGGTCTTAAT
>OX155980.1:17275635-17341347 GCA_944548615.1 Micropterix aruncella
TAACGCAGCCTAATAATGTCATATTTTAAATGTTGGAAACGTACGAAATTTTGAATTATTTCGAAACGTCATCCTCCATTTATGAAACGGCCTTTGCCGATGTGATCAAAGTGTTTTATTTTAGTTTTTTCGCTTTAATTAGCCTCAATTGGAGGCATTTTGTGTTGCAAAAAGGAAAAAGCTCGATTTTTGAGATATATGGATGATGAGTGATCGTTCGTCGACGGTAAAGGGACCCTTAAACTAACATGCACAATCGAAAGTCGTGCACATCCGTAAGTATATCTCATTCAAACATAAGCGTTTCCCAATCCAAGCTGGGATTTCCTTCGCTGCTATTTTACTGCGAATCATCATCCTATGAACGGATTATTTACAAAACCTTATCAAATATAAATATATAAATATATATATATATATATATATATATATATATATATATATATATATATATATATATATATATATATATATATATATATATATATATATATATATATATATATATATATATATATATATATATATATATATATATATATATATATTTATATATTTATATTTGATAAGGTTTTGTAAATAATCCGTTCATAGGATGATGATTCGCAGTAAAATAGCAGCGAAGGAAATCCCAGCTTGGATTGGGAAACGCTTATGTTTGAATGAGATATACTTACGGATGTGCACGACTTTCGATTGTGCATGTTAGTTTAAGGGTCCCTTTACCGTCGACGAACGATCACTCATCATCCATATATCTCAAAAATCGAGCTTTTTCCTTTTTGCAACACAAAATGCCTCCAATTGAGGCTAATTAAAGCGAAAAAACTAAAATAAAACACTTTGATCACATCGGCAAAGGCCGTTTCATAAATGGAGGATGACGTTTCGAAATAATTCAAAATTTCGTACGTTTCCAACATTTAAAATATGACATTATTAGGCTGCGTTAGTTATCAACGAGCCATTGAATCGAAATAAAAATAAAAAACCTCCAATGCACAATGAAATGAAAGAAGATACTTCAATCTTAATTTCTGGCAGAGAAGTTTATACTAAAGACTATATAATAATATCAAAATAAGGTAAACTTGTATAATTATTTACTTCGATGTATTACTTTGATATTTTTAGACTTCACTGATATTATTTTTACACCATCAGATTTTTTCCTCAATTATTACTTTGCTTCTTCTGTTATGGTGGTAGCATTGTGGCCACCACTCTGACAACAAGCCCCGATACGACACGGATCGTTTCGTTTTCTTCACTAATAATAACTTGGCTTTCTGACCTTGAGTGACATACGCAAATGGGTCACCACCTGAAAAAAATTAAAAACCTTAGGTTCCACAAGATGTAGCAGGGGATTAACAAATTATTATAACACGGGAACCGCCAGTAGAAAAGGCACGAAGAACGCCAGCATATCGACAGCGGAAAAATGTGTGACTCTCTGTCTGAAATCTCAAGAATACCTTATTCAAAATATATCGCCCCTTTCGCATTTTATTTGAAATTGGAATGATCTCGTCAGATTTTGGTTCTGTACCGACAACCGATCGGGGTGTTCCCTGATCGGTTGTCGGTACAGAATCATCTTCTATACAAGTGGACGAATGCGAAATCATATTTTTCGATTTCGACAGACCCAATACAGTCCTAAGTCTGAAGAAACTATGTCCAAGAATAGGAGGAAGGTTGAATGTAGTTTAATTGTTTTTTTTTAAATACAAGGTCTTTTAAAAAACACAGCAATCTGTTGCAATGGTATGGAACTGCATCCAAATAATGAATCATCTAAATAAAATACGAATCCTAAATCTCTAATACGAGTTAATTATTATGACTCGATAAAAAAATAAAAATATATTTAATACTATTCCATATATTGTACCTATTGGGCAACACATAATAGCATTTCTTTTAATTAGAAAAAGCGAGACGACAAAAGAATAATTTTAATGGAAGTATTTTAGGTTCTTTTTGCTACAGTACTTTTGTGTACCTATATGAGATATTATTAAAAACGATATTATTGAAATATTACTTATATTTCTTTCTCATATCGGCCGTGTTCAATTGTTATTTTTTTATAATTTTTAATACTTGTTTATTGTTATGAATATTAGCGAAGCATATTTATTGTAAATTCGTTGTTAGATTAAATAAATAGATAAATTTCGGAAATATTGAACTAAATTTTCACTCCCATATTAAAAACGTAGATTTTAGCTTAACCCTTGAACATTTCTTCTTATCAAAGGGGAATTATCATTCGCATTAATATGCTTTATGAAAACAAAAACATTCCCGATTCACCCAGATAGGGGTTGGTATCTCGGTATATACTCATTTTCTTAAAGGAGTACAACACCCAAACTTCAAGATCCTACCCTTTCCATTTCACAGATCCGCGTATGATCGTCATAAATTTCAAAAACCCGCTTCGCCCCCTTAGCATTCAAATTTCGCCAAATCCTTTCTTAGCACTGCCTTGCGAAACCCTTGGGAATATTTATGCAAATTTACACGTGTCTGGTCCCAGCCCTTTGGACCCTGCGTTGATGAGTGTATCGGGAAAGACGACCTCCTTTATTAATATAGATTAGAATTTATGATTTTATTCTCAGTCATAAACCTTCGATGCAATTCTTACTAATTCTATAATTTTGCTGGTATTTTATGCAATCGAAATTTTAAATTTGCACTTTTTCACTCATCTACATATTATTAGTTCGTCGTCAGTTATTTATATTCACTCTTCGTGAGACAACCCTGCTTCAGTTTCGGACAGCACTGACGCAGAAAATGTGTTTCTCCTAAATTATTGTGATCTCATTTTTGACCCAGTTGTGCCGGCCTTCAGGCGATTAGCGTGACCCTATATGTGGGAAGGTGATGATGGATTTAAAACACTTTATTAATAAAGAATCCGTGATACTATTGCAGATCTAACGGAATAATTCTAGTTGTGCAAAAGCATAATTTTGTACACATTGAAACGAAGTATGCAAGCTCGCTGCAATGGCGCGTAGCCAAAATGAAATATTACATTATTTTGGACACATTGCAAATGACATAATATTATCTCAGATTTGTCACACGTCGCAGCGAAATCTTAACCTTAAAATACGTAGAATACAATATAGTTTAGTTGACCAACTACAACTGGACAGATAAACGTAAAAAGATCGTAATATCTCGGTCGGGAGGTTGGTCGCATAAGTCAGCTGGTCCATTTTATATCTGCTTGGCAATTTTGCAGTCGTTATCACATACAAAGCCATGTTATGACGGCAGTCATAAACCCAGCTTTCACCCAGCGAACAGCTTCATCAACTGGCGCACATAGTTGTTTCGACCCAAAAGTTGTTCAAAATTATTAAATTAGTAACAGTCAACTTAGGATGACTTTGAATATATCATGTAATTTTTGGAAATACCGATTCGACATGTTTTTTATATCTCTGCAAAAAATAGAGTTAGAAATAATACAATCATTTAAGTTAAATCAAATTATGTATTTATTATTTAACAAATATGCCAAAAAAGTAATCGGTTGAGCAATCATGTCCCTCATCATCTGAATAACTAGTCGCTTCTTCATTGGAGATATACCATCCATCCAATAGAAACTTTCTAAGAGTTCACGTAGCCAATGCTCGAAAAAAAAATCTAAATAATTACTGCAAATTTCAGCAGAAGATTTTATACTATTAAATATTATTATTGTATATATATTATTAGATTCTCTAGAAGGATCTAGACTCTTTAAAAATATAGGAATAACTGCAGTATAGGAACCTCTCTCCAAAAAAATATATAGACTAATAGATTGTAGCATTTTAATGCTAAATCTGGAAGAAAATTGTGTCGGTCGCTATAAATAAGCGAGATATAGGCATCAATATATAGGCATTCAAAGTTTAAATTTTATATGTAAACAAATAGGCCAAAATGGGCCAAAATAAAATTCACCACGCTATATTCACCACGCTGATTCCGAATCTTCCATAATTTTTATTCGATCTCAATAAATAAGCGAGATGTAGGCGTTCAAATTTTTTATCCTAAAGTCAAGAAAGTTGCGGCCATTTTGTTTGTACATACCGTGTTGACACTTTCGAGTATATCGTAATATCGATAACATTTAGCGATATAACAGAAATTATGAAAATTTGGAGAGTTTTTAGATTAATCGAAATATTTGGAGAAAAAAAACGATTTGAAAAATACATATTTTCGCGAAACTTAAAAAAAGGGCACTATTTTCGATGTCTTTTCAATGACTTTGCATATTGATGACAGATGATATCCTGAAATGTCGTTTGTTTCAGGTTAACTTTAGTCATCAATTCACCAAATCATTTCGTAAAAACTTCGAAAATTGTCCAATTGTTTTAGGTGATCGATAACACATGACACTAACACATGACACGGTGTTAATTTGATATTGAAGAAATTTAGTTTGTTTCAGGTTACTTTTTGTCATCATCACCAAAGTCGATTTGTAAAAACCTCGAAAAAAATCCGAATTATCGCTAACACATTGTCATGTTAACATTAATAGCGCCGCCGGCAAAAATTTTTTTTCGACCAAAGTCACCACCACCAAAGTCATTTAGTAAAATGACTTGGTGCGGTGATATTCAAATAAATAGGAATTTTCTATTGTTTCAGGATACCTTTTGTTATCAAACCGCAGTCATTGAAAAAACCCTCGAAAATAGTCAATTTTTTTTTAATATCGAACATGTTTTTTCACGACCATGCCATCATTTTTGTAATATCGCGAATTGTTATCGATTTTACAGAACGAGCGATATATTGACTATATTCCGACACAACTTCTGAAGCAATATGGCCGCTTTTTGACGTTTAGTATGCAAACTTTAAATGCCTATATCTCGCTTATTTATTGAGAGCGACAAAAGATTATTGCAGATTCGGATTCTGCGTGGCGAATATAGTCCAGTGATGTTTTTAAATCAAAAATCCAGGAGAGGTTCCTATACTGCAGTTATACCAAAATATATTTTAAGAAAAACAGGATAAACATGAATATAGCAAAATGTTTCCACATTTAAAGCTTTTCGCCAAATAGGAACAAGATTGACTACGCATGTCAGATCGATGACATTCCTATCGCGACGTGCACTTCTATTAAGGACCTGGGTGTAGTTTTAGGATGACAGATTAAGCTTTCGGGCGCATATTGCAGCAAATGCCAAAAAAATCGAGTAAAATGCTTGGCTTCATAATTCGCGCATCAAAACCATTTAACGACCTATTACTATTGAAGTTATTGTACAATGCGTTTGTTCGATCTCACCTTGAGTTTGCTTCTCCAATATCGTCTCCCTATTATTAGGTCCATATGAACAGACTGCAAAGTATTCAAAATAAGGTCATTCGATATTTTAATTTCAAGACGAAGAGTTTTTGTAATACTACTAATGAGGCGGCCTTACTATTTAAAATAAATTCACTATCTCATCGGCACAATGTGAATGATGCTCTATGCCTCTATAAAATAATAAGTGGCATATTTAACTTCTCTGACCTGGTGGGCGAGATCAATATTAACGCCCCAATGAGGACCACACGCCAATTTGACCTGTTTCGATTGCCGCGTTTTAAAAGTAATACATCATGAAATAGAGTACTCACACGCTGCTGTGAGCTTTATACTGCTGTGAGCCCATTTAAATGGTATTGATATTTTTAATAGTTCCATAATCACCTTTAAATACTCCGTAAATCAAATCCTAACCGATTCAATAAACTGACTATTCGATTCAGCTATTTTTATTGAATATTTGTACTATTATTATAATTTATATATAATTTATATAACTACATAATTATTATCATATACGATCACACTCCACACCAACACGCTCAACACATCCCCAAAATATACACACACACACCCACACACACATACACACACATACACACACTACACACTAGCCTCTTATGTATTACTAAAATTGAAGGTACTTTAATTTTATTAAGTAGTTTTTTTTTAAAACGTAATTTATGTAATTTTGTTGAAATCCGTAACCGGTTTTATTTGTTGTAATTCTGTAGACTTTATGTTTTAATGTTATTACTCTGTAATACTGTGTGAATTCAAAATAAAGAATTGAATTGAATTGTAGTGCCCTTGTTACTTTAATTCAATTCTTTATTATTCAAACGAAAGAGATTTTTTTCATAAATATCCGAAAGCATAAAAACGACTTTTGGATTTATGTTAAAAAAGGAAAACCTTACATTATTTTGCTATTCAGGAATGTCGCCTTTGTATCTAAATACAAGCTAAAAATATGAAATAAAATCAGAAGGATAAGTACTGCATGACCGGATATTACTCACTACTAAAATTCCAACATTAGAATTTACAAGTAACTTTAATCACAGTTTGTATGAAATCTATTGCAATGGCGATTAAAATATTTAGCACAGCCTGCAATACCCATGTATTTCAACCAAATAAAAATAACCGTGCAGCTCCTCCCTCCATCCAGAGAAGTATCTAATCTATTCTGTGAAATTAACAGTATAATAAAATTCAATTTTGGGTAGTTTTTTGAGTCAAATATTCCTGTGTGCGGCGCTGCAGATGCGTATTTGTAAACACCAGTATTTTTCCCCGTCGCATCTCATCGCGTCGTCTCGCTGAGCCGCTGATTCACATCGCTGAAATGTAGTCTGGGCGTATTTATGGATTTCACAGAAGCAGTGATCCTCTTAACACCAAATCGGTTAAACAAGTCTGACTGAGGCGTAACAAATAATGCACTCAATGGCAATCGGTGACACTCAAAGGAACATACGCACATATCACAAAAAGTCCAGGGGCTGTAAATTTTAAAATTCACGACAAATAAGCAACATCTTATATCTGTTTGGATATTACGATTTGTATGGTTTTTAAATAAACAAATACTATTTTTAAAATACTATACGAACTCCGAAAGGAAATCAAAACTTCATATTATTATCTCATTTTAAATCTTCTTGATAATAAAAAAGTCTTTTAGAATACCAAGCGCTACCCCCATCAGAAATTAATGATAATGCGCAATGGTCATTAATGGAGTCATTAATCAACATCATTTATCCGCTCTCACTGGCCTCCGTTGACATATCACTTACTTTTTTAAGTCTCGACGCAGACTATGGACTAATTAATGATAAATTGACAGGCTATTAATTAGACTATTCTAGAAAATCGGACTGTCCTAGTCGGACTACTAGTATCCCTTGCACTAATTTATCGATAGCATCGTTATGTACCATAATCGGTACATTATTATTCTAATATCGATACCGGAATCACGTACTACTGTGATTAATTAAAGGTGCATGGTGCATTAATTGACTCAAATCGTTTAAAACTTAGAACTGCATTGAAAATGGGTGGCCTAAGACTACCGCGACCTTAGTTTGTTTTGAGATTTTTATGGAATAATTAGAGTTCATTCCGGTTAATAGTAGGTTAGGTTAGGTAAGATCTTATATGGGGCCTACTATGAGCTATCTAGACTGACGGTGTTTCTAGACCCGAATTCTTTACGCGTCTGTTACTTATCTTTCGTTCCATCACTATTTTCAGGTGGCGTAGAACTCTGAGGGCGAACGGCCGACAAGAACAACGCTTTCGTGCTGCAAAAATATGCAATAAGATCTCGCGCGAACATCCCTCTCGACACACCTGCGAAGCATCTGATCATAGTCCGTAAGTTAATGATACCGTGATTATAGTACAATATCCAGAAATTCGAAACGAATAGTATCTATAATACGTGGGGCGTTCACTTCACGGGCGGTCAGCCGTATCAGTCACAAAATCCGAAGAATTTGCGGGGATAGCTGTTTCTATCATATATGAGTACATGCAGCAATTGATAACTCAAAGCAAAAACCACTAGAATATGTTAAGCCATGTACCTACCTCATTTATAGGTCATTTTATTTGCTGATTGAATTCATATCCTAGTCATTTATTGTTATCTAAATTAATGTAGATGAAAAATAATGAGTAACGTGTGTATTTGTTAATCTATTTAGAAATCAAATAAAAATTGCCCTAGTTTTAAACTTAATGTTTTTTTTTACAATGGTTGGTTAGTAGTGCAGTCGTATGTGTATCATAATATTGTATTAAATTAAAACTTTATACACATACGAAATTTGCACAACAATATATTATTGTAAAAAAATATTAAAATAATAGAAACAACGTTACCATCTCCCTTCTAGTACTAAAAAAAGGTTGTGCATTCAATATATGAACAATATATCTCCTAGTATCATTTTTCTAGCTTCGGGCAGGAATAGCTTATTAAAATATATGTATGGATTAATTAATTAAAATTACTTGATAATTTTACATCGTAACAGATATTCCAATTTTATTTTCCGATAATGTTTTATTGAAAATTCTGATAATATTACTTTATTATCTGATAATATTATAAATTACTTTGTTTATGTATATTTTACTTAGCTTTAATTATTGAGATAAATCAAAGAACCAAAATATGTAATATATATTTTTTTTTAATTTAATATTGTAAGGAGGAAAGTGTTCCTATTCGCGGCTACTGAAATGTGTTAATCTAGGATATAATAACATAATATGTTTAAAAGCATATAAATATATTGATAGCGAGTCTTTGAAATGGTATTTTGAATTTTAAATTGACTCATTGTTTATTCAGGGCGTTTTCCCTACCGAATAGAACTTACATAATATGTATTACATACACATCAGAACCCACAAGATGTCAAAGAGGGAATTTTATGATTTCCGAAGCACTGAGCATCGCGGAGGAGGCAAAGACTTCTCTCTCTGAGCTTATGCTCCATTTGGTAGCTTAAGGATTTTGTCATTCAAAGACTCCGGTTGAAACTCGCCTTACTCTTCCGCGCCTCGTCTCCACCCCCTGCGACTTAGTACCTAGTCACTGCACGATGTAAGTGCACACGACGCCCATAAGCCACGTAACACTGCTGACATATCATTGAATAGGTAAAAGTTGTAATGTTTGCCCAATATAATATCGCTGCAATTATATTTATTATTCGCTATATACAGTTTATTCCCATAAAGATAAATACAAATAGACCTTTGCTTTTAAATTTTATTTTTAAAAATCGGATAAGACTCTATCAGAATGCACAGTCGAGGGATTAACTTGAATACATTACAAATCTATGTGTTCGGAAAAAAATAATTTATAAAATAAATCTAGTGTGTCTCCGAACAAGGAACTACGATCCCCACGTTCGCGGGCGACATTACTCAAACTCTATATACCAGTTCAAAAAACCAAGGTGCGAAAATTACTGTTTCCGGCTTTCCAGACGCCTTGATTTCCTCGCAGCCTTTTAGTCAATCTGGGAGTAATTTTCGATAGTAATCTGTGGATTGAGTGACATGTCAGTGAGAAAATTTTGATGGTGTATTAAGTACTCATACTCTGAGGATGTACCACTTGATATGTGTAATATATACGAGGGTGATCCAGAAAGTGAGGTTACAAGGGCTCCTGAGTTCGATGGTTTTTTTTTATTTCTAAGTTGGTATATCTGGCATATAGTGGGAGCCCTAAAGGTCAGTTTATTAGGTTCCGCATATTTGTCGGCCATTCCGTTCAATCACAGTAAATTATTCCTATGGAGAGGAAGTCGCTCGCTCCCGCCACCCGTGCGACATCCGCGCAGTCATCCATTTTTTGACTTTGCATAACTATACCGCTCCGAATATCCATAGCATGACGGGGGATGAGACGTGGTTGTGTGACTTCATCCCACAAACTAAAAGGCAATCATTTGAGTGGCTTCATTCATCTTCCCCAGCCACCAAAATGTTCAAGACGGATCGTCTTGATCGTTTAGACGGATCGTCTTGAATGGATCATTCAGCTGGAAAAGTCATGGCATCTGTTTTATGGGTCCGTAAGGGGATCCTGCAGGTGGATTATATACTTACTTTTATGGTAATGCAATAAGCAGGTGGCTTTCTGCAATACCCTGAAAAGAGCAATGCTGACCCATGGAGTCAGTCCTTTGCATTACAACGCCAGGCCCACACCGCTCGAGTTTTAATGAGTTGCTGACATCGTTTGCATGTGATATTGTCACCCATTCCCCCTATTCATCCGACTTGTTGCCTTCGGACTATAACCTTTTCACTAAACTAAAGAAGCTTTTGGGTCGGAAACGTATTTACAACGATCAGGAGGATGAGGAAGCTGTGCTGTCGAGCTGTCGGTGAAGATCAATGACACTGTCATACAAAAGCTGATGCCATAACTACAGAAATGTCTAAATCTCGACGGCGATTACTTAAAAAATATTTTAATATATTTGTGAAGTCTCCCTTAAATTTAATTTTGAAAAGGCATTTTTCGATCCTACATAAATGTAACCTTACCTTCTGGATAAGCTTCGTAGCATTATATACATATACACATCTACTAGTCATTTTGTTGTATTTCTTTCTTTTTCTGTAATGTATAGTGTTTTGAAGTTATTTTCTTCCGATAGTGTAAAAATTGTAAAACTACATATTAATAAACAATATTATTCCTATTATTATTTTGATCGTAGCGAAACGTTCGCAAATAGATGAGAGATTCATGTAATAAGCGATTCATTCTCTAAAAAGCGTATTCTGAAACAGCCGTAAGTTTACCGAGAGTTTACCGTCAGACTTTTACATTATGAACCAACACGCGCAGGACCAACAACGTGCAGACCAACGACGTGCAACAATGTGCAACTTTTTTCGGTCACTCCCATAGATAATCATAACTCTATTTTTAATATCATCCTTTGACTAATGATTGTCACTAACTGCAGCGACGATCTCTTGAGTGGTGTAAGATTGGTGGGCCGCGTTTGCAGTGGGCTTTTGTTTGCAACGACTTCCACCTAGAATATTTTGCTCCAAAATTCCACTTCCGTCTTTGATATTATTTATTTTCCGTCCTGATTGCATAATCTGCTCAAATAGACTTTGGACGTTTTCCGATACAGTTTTAAACAAGATCACAGATAGAAAGCATTGATCTAAATAAGGGATAAATTATCTGTATCTATTAAAATCAAAATTTAGAGACGCCGGTCGATTAAAATCAAAATCTGTATATATTAAAATCAAAATTTAGAATCGGCAGCCTACGAGTACCGTAAACCATGTAAAATTTGTGTCAACTACGGGCGCCGGCAGCCATTACGACTGCCGGCGCCGGCACCAGAGGCGCTGTCTAAAACAGGGGTTCCCAAACTTATTCGTATCACGCCCCCCCCCCCCCCTGCTTCCAAAGGAAAATGCTAGTCCCCCCCCCCCCCCCCTTCCCGTCACGTTAAAAAAGTAATAAACGGAAAGCTTATTTATTGCTTATTATATATCATTACATAAAAGAGGTAAAAAACAAATCAATCAACGAGGCAGATAAACTTGCATATTTTTAATCAAATTGACAATTCTTGGTTGAATTGAAGAAAGTGCACAGCGTAAATCTCCGGCAATATTGAGTATGTTTCTATACTAAATTTTAATTGCTACAAACTGATGAAAATGCCGTATTGTACAAATAATTGCTTGAAAAAAGGAAACGCGCTTGTTATGTTATGAAGGGGAAAAATTTCAAATACTGGATCCAAATCAATGTTTTATTCATCTTTTAAAAATCGTATTTGGCAGCAGAATCATTTTTAATTTCCAAGGCTTGAGCCATATTCTTTGATCAAAAGAAATGCAGAAATATTAGGTAGGTATAAAAGACGTGATTGTATAGCACCTGTGGTACGATTATAGGGGTAGATCGTGTCCATTGTACGGTATCACCCAGGAGCCTGCGCCCCCCTTGGAATGTCTTCACACCCCGTTTGGGGGGTGCGCCCCCCACTTCACAAAACACTGGTCTAAAATATCAATAGGGTAATTAAATGAAATGTCACAAAAAATATATTTATCGCTTATTTTTTTGATATTAGTATTATTATAAAACACGTATTCGTATGGACGTATGATTGTCCTCCATGCTTTTAAAAGACTTCAGGCTCTTAATTATTTTGTAATGGCCACAGAAAAAGGTTGATGTATTAAAAAACAATTTAAACAATCGAAATTTATTAAAAATACACCAATAACTAATAAACACCACTTTTAATTCAATCAATAATATTCTTTATTTTTCTAACAATTCGGTAAAATCTATATATTAATTTGAAAAGGATACGCTTTTTCTTCGAGATGTGGATGAAGGGCGATCGTTCACTAGCGATAAAGGGATCCCATTAAATCTACATTGTACCGAAAGTGGTGCTCATCCAAACATACATCTCGTTTTAACAATAAGCATTTCCCAATCCAGTCCGGGAAAACATTCCAGCTATGCGAGTGGCTTTTATTATTTTTATTCATCAAAGCATGATTCTATAAACGATAATCTACATCTACATCTAGAATTAATGTCTCATTGTTTACCAAATAAAACAAACCCATTTACAGAAAAAAGAAGCTGGCGTTAACGTGTAAAAATAACAATAAAATCAAGAAACAAAGATAAAATGTCGGTCGCCCGCTTGCACTTTGCCAAGTAAATAAATGCATTCGTCGCGACTCGTATTCCGCTCCCTCTCCGGGTTGCATGCATCGAAATAATAGCGACACTAAATGTCCAAAGAGCTAAAAACGTGAGAAACCTTCTTCAGACAGTTGGCAAGCCATCGGTGCGCGGCAGAAATTAAATTACTCTTAGAAAAGCAATGACAAAATTAATTATCCCTGTTATTCCAACCATTAGTTAGAAGTTACGATATCATCTCTAGAAGCATCTACTGCGGTCGTCGAAATATTCAATATAATATAATTTTTGGTGGAAAAAGATGGCAAAATCTCTCCAACAATTCTCTCCAATATTGATTGCTTTGTTTTCAAGATATGTAAAATGTGTTTAATATTTTCAGATGATAAAAATAATCTTTTCATCTGCATATCGAAAAAACTGTTATAAAATATCATTAAAACGCGAAAAATATTCTCATCCTGAAATTACAAACTTGCTTTACTTTGTTTTCGAGATATGTAAAATGTGTTTAATATTTTCAGATGATAAAAATAATCATTTCATCTGCATATCGAAAAAACTGTTTTAAAATATCATTAAAACGCTAAAAATATTCTCATCTTGAAATTACAAACTTAAAAAATCTGTGTATAAATACATACCTAATACTTTTATGTTTGATTTCTATCTTTTTCGCAGATATGAGGTCGTTGTAGGTAGATTTGTCTTTTCTTTTTATCATTTGTATTTTTATTGTTCTTTTGCGTAGCCAACGTTCTAAATTTGTTATAAACTTAAGCTATAAGTTAGCTGATAGACATTGCTGCAAGGCAATAAGCTCGCCTTTTTTATTTAAAATAAAGAGTTTTTTGTTATTATTATTATTATTTGTATTCAATGCATTAAATTTCGACCATTGTGGAGAAAAGTATTTCTATATTAAAACGTTGTATATTAAATTACGTATCTTTCCAAAAAATATGTATTTTATACTAAATACTGACTATAAGAGCCTATGTATTTTGACATTGCTGGAATTTTTAAGGCCCTAGTAAAATATATATTTAGTCTGCATTATATAGTAACCATAATAATGACATAACCTCAAAATAATGCACCAAACAAGAAAAAAAGCCAAATGTATCGACTTATATAAGTAAACCAACAACCGATGGTAACAATTTATTTATAGTCATATAACGAAACAGAATATAAAGTATTTGCTGAGCAGTAATAGCAGCTATATGTTTATAAATATAGTCCAATGCTGTCGACGTTTCCTCGCGTTATATTCCGCTAGATAACGCATGGAAACATGTCTTAAGTTACGCTTTCTCGCCTATTTGTCATTCACATCAAAATGCTAGAAAACTCCTTAGAAAAATTCCGTAATCTTCCGATGTGTGGATTTGAAAATGGTTATTACCATGCTAAACATATAACCACCTACTCTGCTCATGAGACGCGATCCAATAAATGGTATCGTTACTATTTACTACTACGTCCGATGCCGACGTAGTGATCTTTTTTACGATTATTGACGATAAACTACAGACGCAGTGATAGGTTGGTACCCTTGAAAATTAAATAAACTCTATTTACAGCAACCTGTAAAATTGGAGTACGTAATAACATAAAAGAATTTATAGCAAGTGTGATCTTTATAACGAAGAGTATAGCAAATTTTGTAGTATTTTCGTTCAAGATGAATAAGATATCTCGATATCTTATTATAGAAAAATCCAAATTGAAATTTTGAGTACAAGTGTAGAAGAACTCTAAAAAACTATTTCGAGTTCTTTTCATTACCAGCACTGTTTTGTTCATATGCATCTGCGGCACACCCATTCTAGCCGACAAATGAATTAGAATTCACTTGTTGGTTAGAAAATGGCATTGGCTAGAGCCAACGAGTGAAAATGAATCTTCTAGGAACCGTTCATAGGGTCTATCCAAGATGACGTCAAAAGGCGAGCAGGAAAGAAATGACAGCAAACAAAAAGAAGGCCGAAAGTAAAAAATATGTATAATCACGCTTAATGTAAACAATCAGGAGAACATGAATAATCGCCATCGATTATGTATATTAAAAGATAACTTTGTAGAAGGTGTTGAATTCATATATTTTATCGGGCTTATCACATTTACTGGTGATCGTGTATAACTTTCGTGTTATTTCGAGACAATAAATCGAATAATAATCATATTTGCCTGTAATTTTTTGACATAACGACGTCTAAAGGCGTCTTCCCATACTAAAAAAATCCGCCAGAGTTAGCGTTGTGTTGATTGTTGTCCGGAATAATGCCGTATATCTCGTAGTCCAAGGGTTATGTTCTAAATACAGATCATTGTTTATTGTTAAGCGTGTTCAACTTGCGTGTGCTCACATCACCAAACCTGGGGGGGGGGAGGGTCGGGTAGGGCCTCGAATTTAACTCCGCGCGACCAAAGAATCAGTCATAACTCCGCAAAGGAAATGGTTACGCAAGTGATTCTTGTAGATCTTGAGGTACTCTAAAATGTGAGCAAACAAGAAAAAAATTAGGTCGTCAAGTGAAATCTTGTGCTCTACTAAAGTCATTTTCACGAATAATATTACGGTAGTGTAGCGATACTACCCATCGATTTTTTGTAATAATTCCCGAGATTCTAAAGAGAATTTAAAAAAAAACAACCGATTACGAGAATTTACAAAAAATACACTATAGAATTTAGGATTTTTGCAAACATATTGATACAGATATTATGGAATTACGAAAGAATCAACCACAATCTACATCAATAATTTCTTCCATGATACTAGGACATGATAATTGCACATGCTGTTATATTTTTTTACTTTCATAATATATTTAAATTGCAGTAGCAATACAAAATAAGCCTCGTAGCCACAACAATACATTACTCTAGATCCTGTCCTGTAATTTAAATTGTTGGTGTTTGAATCTTTATATATGTTATTTATTTATTTATTTAAGAATTAATTACTATAAAATATTGTTTTTGCTTACAAAAATAACAGGAACCGAATGGCAAAACCTTAACCTTTTGCTTGTTTGTTTCTGTCACCCAACTGGAACAGGCCCGCCCTGTTCGAGGGTGGACAGGACTCTACTATTACAATAAATTATGTAAAAGTTATACAACATCAAAATTAAATATTTTTTGGCAATTAGTTCAATGTTTAAATATATCCAACATACATATTTAAAAATATAATAATAATTTGTGCACCTACGTTTTATTAAACTATAACCTCTGCCATTTGCTGTATAGTTAGTCTGTCATGACTCAATAATCATTTCTTTATTTTATTTTTGAATACCCTAAATATCAAATTCATTTTTATTTCCATACTGAAAAGATTGTAAAATCTTAGCGTAATGAAAGAGTAATGTCTTTGTTCAAATGATGTTTTCATCTTGTGTATTATTAACCTATTTTTACTTTAGCCATAATAAAGCTATAATCACTTTGCAAGAAAGGCTACAAACAATTTACTGGTACTTCCTATGGGCTACTCAAAATCGTCGGAGATTATAAATAATTATTTATATTAATCAAATCAACCACAACAACTATAAAAGGTAAGTTAAATAAAATTATTATAGATAATAAAAATATTTATTAAATTTGTGCTGCTAATTTCTTAACTTTTATATATGGACTAACTTTTGCAAGCAAAAAATGACGACGGAAATTGAAATTAATAAAACGTTCTCAACATATTATTTTTTTAAAAGTCTTGTTTCTTAGATATCTCGGTAAAATTGCATGAAGCGAGGATTTATTAGGGCTCGTCGGCAACGCGACGCAGCGCATTATGACATGCCAGGAATTATAATGGGTGCTTAATTAAAAGCAGCTCATCGCCGAAGAGATAAGCTATATTTTATTTTGTATTCAATATTTACGATGGCAAGCGAAGAGCCCGTCATAGCGGTTACGCCCCGTCGCCTTAACGAAGCCTTTTATTAAAGACGTGCTTTTTGATGCTTTTACGTCTAATTATTACGTCACTTCACGGTGATAAAATAAGATACTTCTTCTTTTCGTCTAACACAGTCATCCCGAACGTGGTCAATATCACTCCCAGCGGGCGAATAAAGTCGCGTGGCGGGCGATCGAGAATTTAAAGTGATTTCGGGGAAAATTTTAATAGTTTTTGACGATATTCCTACTCACAAAAGGAACTAACTTTAATATTACCAGTTACTTTTCTATAAATTACCAAAAAAAAATCAGAATAGAAAGTATTTCTCGCCAATATGAAATAGCGATGTTCATTCCAAAATCACATCCATAAGAAGTTCGTAAATTATGACTAAAAATGTATATTTCTTTCTGTATGCATAATCCACTACCTTTTTGAATGTATTTTATTTTTCAATATATTTTACAGCCTATATACTCATTTTGTAACGTTATTTTTTAATATTATTTTTTTTTTATTCTTCGATTTATTCTTTGCGTATCTAATTATTTGATAGATTTTTTTGCTAGTTTATTTTTTTCTTTTGATAACATCTCTTAAATCTATTTTTTATATTTTGTATATTTTTTATTTTTCATTTTAATTTTCATCATGTTTTACTATTACAACAATATAATGGTTGATTCTTCCAGTTTCTTGACATTTTGATTTAAATTTTGTAATTTTTTTTTCCAATTTAAATATATTTATTATGCCTTAAACTTTTTATAGGATAAAAATTTAATTTTATTTTTGAAAATTGTGTATAATTTGTAGTTTGTTCGATGATTGAGAATATTTTAAGTTTGCTGATTATAACAGTTTTTTTTTGCTGTGATATAATTTAATTAGTACATAAAGAGCTTTATTAACATTAATTATTAGAATTAAGGATAATGTAATTTTTCAGTTCAATATTTTAATAAGTACCTTTGCGGGGCTTTCTAAATGAATATAAATTTGAACTTTACTAGATATGTTGCAACATCGATTCGTATCAGTTGATGTTGAAATGTAAATATAATAAAGAAATAAAAAACACAACTGCCATTACAAAAAGTGAACTACTGTTTTTTTTAAGTTTTTTATGAATACTTGTGAGTTATGCAATTATTCATATATATATACATATATATTTCCTAACTGTACTCAATTAGACCTTTCATTTGAAACTAAACACGATATATTTATGTTATTGACATTTGGGGATATGGAGTTTTGGAGATTTGGACGTTTAGACCAACTATTTTGATGTTTTGACAGTCAAGGTACCCATGACACTCGATATGATACTTTAACTTTGGACAGTTAAGGACAGTTAACTACTTACTTCATATTTGGACAGTTAAGGTACCCTATGGCACTCGATTCTAACAATACCACCGTTTAGAAGTTATAGTGAAATAAAGAAAAGGAAAACGTACATAGACGAACCCAGAATGCATTACACTCCTTTTTTGTTGGGCAGTCGTGTAAAAATACTGCCAACTCGTGTACTCTACTTTCCGACTGGGTATACTTGGGTATGCAGTGTGTTGCTATTCTAAGGCATGCCGTAAAATTGCGGCATCTTTAGTCTGTCTGTCGAATGCAGTCGACATTGCGCTCCAACTCAATTGGCAAATTTGGGAATTGAAACGGAATAAGCCATAAGGGAAGCGCTCCGTGTCCGATTCAGACGTCCGCGTGGCGTTCGGCGGAGCGCGCTACCGGCATGCAAACGTTGGCGCATTCTTCGGGACACGTATGCACGAGCATGGGATGCTATCGCTAGCTTTCGGACTGCGATAAAATCCCGCCACCAAGCGCCCGTCACAAACAACCGGAAAATCTGTTTATCTCGCTGTGTGTGATCTGGCGGCGGATTCTTAAAAAATATCGTATGCCTCATTCGTCTTTGGTTTTCACAGTTTTCGTTCCACATCGCCGTTTCGCATTCGCCGAATTTCTTAATTTGACATGCTTAACATATAGGTTTTAATTTATCACTTAAATGAGAAGCCTGGTTTAGGAAAATCAAAAAAAAAACATGTACATATGTCATGTTTTATTTTTACTTAAAGTTGAAATCTATCCATAAATCTTTTATTTCTGGAATAGCTGATAGTTTTAAATACTACTTTTCTTTAAACAAAACTTTCATCGCGTTTTTTGCAAAACCGTTTTTATCAGTTTTGCACCGGTGTAAAAAACACTGTTTGACAGATCGAGTTGTTCCAAAAAAAAAATATTATGGATTTTTCTTCTATGTAAACTAAAAAAAATCTGAAAAAAAATGTTTACTAGTTAAACACAATTTTTTGGGCTAAAATCGATTTTATTTGTTAAAATCCTTATAAAAATGATAATTTTTACTTATTTTTTAACTTTATCTACAAAATACGTATGTAAAAAAAAATATCTGAAATTTTGTTTTTGTTTCAGGCATAATTACGCTCTCTATTAGATTCTCGCTATTAGACTCGCTCGGCACAAGCAGATACCGTTATTTCTGCAGCGGTAGAAACATCTCAAAAATATATTTTTTTTCTATTACAAAAAATGTTTTTTTTTTAATTGTTATCAAACTGTTATAAATGATTCATGGATAGATTTCAACTTTATGTAAAATAAAACATGAAAACATGTTTTTGTGTCCTTCTAAACCAGGCTTTTCCCTTAATTTTGTTTGTATGTAACCTAACATTTTTTTAAATAGATAATTGGAAAATAGACACTACTCTAACACTCCTTCTTCTCTTCTTCTCCTAAGTTAATGCTCAATAAACATTTTGGAAAAGTTCTTTTTTAAAACTGAAAAATAAATCTATAATCTGTACAGGCCTTTTGTGTTTTAGAGGTATTTTCCAGGACGACAGCGACTAGAGATTTTATTACACTAGGGTAAAAAGTACAAATACTTTAATGCTATGTATGTATGAGCGGTAAAGTAAACAAACGAAGCCAATTTTGTGAGATTTTGGATTTTACTGTCGTAGAAAAATATATATAACTTAATGTTTTCGTAAATTCGCCTATGTCATTCGATATTATTGAATCGTATTTTGTGTGTTATTTTTATTTTAGCTTATTACTGTCATATATTGAATATACGGATCCTACCAGTCTAATCGTCGGTACATTTTTCAACAATTAGATATACATTTCAGCTACTACGAGTCGAAACTACTTTGAAAGACTTATGAATAAACTTTATTTTTTCACTGTTTTCTCTTATGCCGATGGAGAAATCTGATTAACTTTAATAATAGTTACCTCTGTGTTTTTTCCCTAAACTTTATACTTTGGGCAGGAAAAAATATTTTCTGATTTTTTGTATGGGACGAAACAAAAAGAACTGAATTGCTGCTTTAATCGAATCTCGTCTGATCGAATCCGCTTCGAAATCTTTTTTTCTTAATCCTTGTCTACTCTACTACCTTTCTGCATATTGAAGGTGTGCATAGAAATGCCACGTTGTTAGAGGAATGGATCGGGAAAATGATAAAATTACATATTGCAAAGCATATTCATTTATTAGGTTATTGAAAGCCAAATTTAACACGGAATATTGCCTAAGTAAAACCACTACAAGTAATTACTTCAAAAGTAATAAAAGTAGATTTGAAATGGTGATACCAAATTAATAAATTACCTTAATTTACGATTTATTACTTATACGAATTACCCTAATTTATTTTTCCCTCTAGTATATTATAGCATAGTTTCTCAAACTAGTTTTGAGAAAACCTTACAACCCCTGCCTTATTTATGAAAGTTTCACAGTACTTAACTTACAGAGAATATATTTTTATTTTAACTAATTGAAATATCGGCTTACAACACTCTACAACCAAAATGTTCGTCTCAATGTTTAGGTATTCTAGCGACGATATGAATATAGGAACTTAGTAAAGGGTCGTTGAAAACGTCGATCTAATTTGCCACTTATTACTTGTGCGAAGAAAACTTGTCGCTATGTTGGCTTTAGTAACTAAATTCATAAATCATGTATTCTTACATAGAAATATACTTACGTATATTTCCAATGTCGATATAATCATTTTTTTTTAAGTGAAGAACCGGCTCAACAGTCGTATTATTTAAATAATTGGCATATCTTTAATATATCAGTTTTATGATCACAATTATGAGATCAGTGTTTTATTATTTTGTAATATCAAACAACCGCGATAGTCTTTGTTTTCATGTTCTACAATGTTTCAAACAAACATCAAAGCACCAAGGTAAGTTAAAATCGAAGACTATCGCGTTTGTTATACATTATAAATAAAACAGTCTAGCTTGCACCACTGCGGTTGTATCATCGCTGAAACGTCGGGATACTACACGTAAGGTTGGTTGTAAGAGATTGTCATATGACAATAAACCCGCCCATTGTGACATTTTCACAATAAAGAGTATAAACTATTTCGATCATCCGGTCAAGCTTTCAAACTTCATCCAGATGTATATCTAGATGACACTTTTAAATATTTATTTATTTATAGTAAGTATTACACAAATTCCAAAGTTGCGTTTGATATGTCATATTGTATGTACATAATCAGGTGAGACGATAGCAAAAAAACTGATGCTTTAAGAGACATAGGCTATGTATCAAAGTCGCCCAACTAGGATTGAGCCTGTTTTAAGGCAGATATTAATAAATGTGATTCGGCTATAAATGTACACAAGTTCTAAGCAGATCTATTTATAATAAAAAAAATATAATATTTAAGGGCCACAATGTACTAAATAAAAATAATTCCAATTATTTTGGAAATTAAAATTTAAAATATATTTTCATTAAAGTAGGTAGATATCAACAAATTTTAATTAAATTATATAAGTCCAATTATAATAGTTGCCATATAATATAGGAATATACACTGTAAGAAGTGAAAAAATTAAAATATACAGTGAATGAATAAAAACAAATATTTATATGCAATATTCAACAGTCTTTTGAAATTTTTCCTCCTTTCAGTAATACACTATCTTGAAGGCGATGTTTTAGATTTGGTCCGGTTTTCAATGGATTTACCTGTACAAAAATATTATCGGACGTGAAATGTCGATTCGAATGTAAAATGTCGCTGGCCAAATGTCGTGCATGTTCTTGACACTCTCATATCATCATTCTGTGCAGCTCTGGTGACTCTCGCTGGTTGTATATCAAGAATGGACATTTTAGATTTTACGTGTATCAATGTTATATATAGCGTGTATAGAGCAGTCTTGGGTCTAAAATATTACATATTCAAATGACTTCTCTATTTTAATATCGATACGTTTTACACGTGATGTGTTTAAGCTATTGCATAGCTTTTACCGCGGGCCTAGCCAGCGCGACGACCGAATGAAGAAATTTCTTAACGAAAATTAATGATTTTAAACTGATAATTACGTCTAAACGAGTACTGCTTACGATTCAAAAAAAATATATGTTAAACAAGAACATTTTCCTAATATTCTCAGTTTTTAATATTTTTGATTTTGTTCATATTACATAGTGTAATTAATTTGTGAAAAGGGTCTAACCGAACACAAAAACGACTACTACGCAAATACTATCTGTCGTATTATTATGAAACCTGCACCATTTAATAAAAGATAATTTTATTATTTATCTTTTCATCTGCGATTTTTTTCGAATAATCCGGTTTTTTGCTTTATCGTGTATAATAATAAAAAAAAAATACGTGTGGCACTCGGGGACTGCTGCGGTTAAGCTATTGCATAGCATTTTTAACAACTTATGCAATTATTATTATTTATTTATTTTATTTTTTCGGATATCAGATAACTGCGCGTTATCGGAATAATTTAAACGTCTTCTGATAGATCGTCGTGCATGAATTTTATTCGATAAAGCAAAAAAAACGGATATTATTCTTTTCTTTGACTATTCGAAAAAAATCGTAGATAAAAAGATAGATAATTAAATTATCTTTAAAATGGTGCAGGTTTCATAATAATACGCTTGATAGTATTTGCGTAGTAGTCGTTTTTGTGTTCGGTCAGACCTAATTTCACAAATTAATTACACTATGTAATATAAATAAAATCTAAAATATTCAAAGCTAAGAATATTAGGAAAATGTTCTTGTTTAACATATATTTTTTTTCGAATCGTAATCAGTACTCGTTTAGACGTAATTATCAGTTTAAAATCATTAATTTTCGTCAAGAAATTTCTTCATTCGGTCGCCGTGCTGGCCTAGGCCCGCGATAAAAGCTATGCAATAGCTTAATAAAAAATTCGTGCGCGACGCTCTATCGTAAGACGTTTAAATTATTCCGAATCATTTGCTACCGCAGCCGCAAATGATTCGAAATAATTTCAACGTTTTTCGATAGAGCGCAGTTATCTGATATCAGAAAAAAAATAACTATAATTGCATAAGTTGTTAAAAATGCTATGCAATAGCTTTACCGCGGCAGTCCCCGAGTGCCACACGTATTTTTTTTACACTTTTGCGCTACTTCGAGAATCTGGGGAATAAAGGATGCTTTAGCACCATATTCAATCATATCATAACAAAGAACGTGTTGGCATAATGCATAGTATTTGTTTTTTTGAGTTTTTTTGTGTTCCCGAGTCTAAAATATTTCTCACTTCTCGGAATTCAATGGCAAGTTTTCGCACTTTGCTCGATATCATCGAGTCAATGTGCGTTTGCCGACGCAGCTTATTTAGCATTGAATATTCCCAGATATCGCACACATTCTGTTCTTTCCAGTATATTTTTGCATAGTTACATTACATTACATTTTCGTCGTGTCCAATCGACGGCTAAAGACCGCTCTTGGACGTGTTAAAATTATTGGGTTAGGTAGTAAGTTTCGTTACTACTCTTTACTGAACATACATAGGTAGTCAAGAATTAACTACTAGATTGTCAAACTATACATATAAATAATCAAAATAGAAGACTAATATTTGAAGTAGTTAGTAGTTCGAAAAGATGCGTAGTAAAATTATTCATCGTAATATTGAAATTGTCAGTAAAATGTTAAATAATCAAATTAAATCTACGTTATACATTTTAAACTAAAAGTACAGATTTAAGGCCATATAAAATAATCAGACAATAAGGCTCTACTTTTTTAAGTAATTGAAATGGGCACAATATTTGAAAAATCATGGCAATAGTTTAAGTGAATAGTTAATAGTAAGGGTATAATATATGATGGCTGTGCTTTATTAGTATTAGTAAATGTTAAATATTTAGTTTTTCTATATTTAGACTAAGAAGGGATGCATCTAACTATTCACGTACTCAATTAATACCATTATTGGCTGCACAGAAATTGTCTTTACATGTACATATATTACTCAAATATGATAACTGTGACATCGGCAAAATAAGTGGTCTTCTCAATAGATAGCATAATGTATTAATGTAAAATGCTGAAACTGAAGCTTCTAAAAACCGTACAAAATTTTTACCTATTTTTGTAGGGTTGGCAAGTACCGGGCTACTAGCTGACAATTGACCTAACCACACAGTGGGTAGTTACAAAAGACCTTACAGATCTAGGTGACATCAAGGGCTGGAAACAAGCCCCCCACTCCAACTACTACTACTACTACTTTGTAGGGTTGGCACAGAAGCATAACATTAAATAAACAAAACGTTTATCAACTTTATATTATATACTTACCTTCGATAGAATGTTTTACAAATTACTTTCTCTAAATATATATATATATATATATATATATATATATATATATATATATATATATATATATATATATATATATATATATATATATATATATATATATATATATATATATATATATATATATATATATATATATATATATATATATATATATATATATATATATATATATATATATATATATATATATATATATATATATATATATATATATATTTGATAAGTTTCGTAAAGAAATCCGTTTATAGGATGATGTTTTATTTAAAATAAAATTAGTAAAAGCTACTTAAAAAGCAGCGAAGGACATCCCAGCTTGGATCGGGAAACGCTAATATTTGAATGAGATATACTTACGGATGTGCACGATGTATATATATATATATATATATATATATATATATATATATATATATATATATATATATATATATATATATATATATATATATATATATATATATATATATATATATATATATATATATATATATATATATATATATATATATATATATATATATATATATATATATACATACATATATATATATATATATATATTTTCTTGTATTTTCAATAATTTGCTTTTTAATCAATTATATTATAATCAAGTTAGAAAATGTACTTACCTATCGAACTCTTTGGGGTAATTGAAAAATTATATGATAAAACACTAATTAAATCAAACTTAAGGCGAAAATAAACAACACGCGGAATGTGTTCGTACACCGGAAGCCCTGAGGTTTGAGTACTGGCAAAGCCGATATAACCAGTTTCTCTCCGTTCTTACGAAGCCGCCAGTGTTCACGCACACACGCGTCTCAAGCTTGTAGTAGTGTACCTATCATAGCGCGGTTGTATGAAGCATTGTGTCTGTTCCCTTTATTTACTCATGTAACCCAATATCGCTTGCGGGAGCTATTCAGAGGATAATTCGTGGTTACTCTGTGGTTTCCACTCAAATTAGACATATTCTATCTGGCTGCAAGCTGGTCTTAGACCAAGGTCAGTATACCTGCCGCCATAACGAAGTACTCGCCATTATACATAGGGATTCAATAAGTATTTGACCTACAACGCCCTCATATGTTTGAACTACAACGAAAAAAATACTCTATTGGTCCCAGAAACCATCTCCTTAAGGCTTTTCATAACGACTCATATGTGTGCTTCTCCAATACGTTTGAAATACAGAACAGTTATAGGTTCTATTTGTTTACAAAAAAAATACAATAAATTAGCATTTGGCTAACCAAATTTTATGGTTTGGCGACATTAGACGTTACTTTTAGTATTTATTTAACCCCTCAAATGTGAGGCATCCCTTAAGGGATGCCTTGGCAAAATGTATACAAAATGTATATAAATTTATATAAATATAAATATAAATGTAAATGTGCGCCGCTTTATAGTAATCCGCTGTATAGTAATGCTATAGCTCTATAGTAAACCCCGCTCTATGTAAATGTAAATGTAAATGTAAATATAAATTTATATACATTTTGCCGTAGGCAACCCGAGCTAATCGCCATTCATTTGAGGGGTTAAAACTGCGTGGATTTTTTAAAGAAACATTTTTTGCTTTGAAAATGGACCAATGCCATGAAATTAGTTTCGCGAAAGCTAATTTTTCATATTTTTTTTAGTAAAAAAAGGTATTAAAATGCAAATATTAGAAACGTAAGGGGAATGGAGAAACGTGATGGACCTCCCTAATAATTGAAATGCAACACAGAGATTGGGATTTGCTATCAGAGTGACCAAAAAGGAGCAACATTTTCGAAAAATTCTGCAAGGTATTTGCTCTCGTGCGTTGCTCCTTAATTACAATTCCCTATGGGAAAACCGTATTTAAAATTATAAACAATATCTGAAATATTAGGAACTATTCTAGAACATTTTATATATAGTCTGGACTCATAACAATTAAATTCAATTGAAAAAGGTTTATTCCATCTAAAAATGCGCTTAGTGGGGAAGATTTCACAATGATCAAAACAGGTGTAACCCAATGATTTAGTTACGGGCAAAATAGTTAGTTTTGTTGTTTGGTTAATATTGTTTCAATAAAAAAATATGATGTGTAGCTTGTTATGTATGCTTGAATTTATGTATAATCTGGTATATATTACGATGGTTATCGGCTGCTAGACTTGATGCGCGTTTAAGAAAGCTTAACAGCCCGGCCAAAGCTCGCTATTAATCCTGACGCGGATTAGGTTTGGGAAATCGACGAGGCTATTGTAGGCGGCTCGTTCCAGTCGAGAATAAAAAAACCGCCAGAGTGGGCGAACCATTTTCTGAATGATATAAATACGCTGGCCACTTAACATACTTTAAATATCGCGGCCGTGAAGCATGTTTGTGCCACGTCTGCATTGGCATCGTCATCTCTCTCCGTGTCTGGCTGTCCGATAGCGACAGATTCCCGATGCCAGCCGACTGGAGAACCCCACTAACAGTCGTGACGTCATGGGAAAAATGTCGGATGATACTGTACGTCGGCTGTGGACGCGCATTTTTTTGATCGATACCGAAAGAAGGCGGCAACAAAAGGAAGAAAGAAATGTGTTTATTTGCCATAATCGTTTACAAGATTAATTGACGTATAACTAATTACGTTTTAAATAAACTAAACTAAAGAAATATAATTTTAGCGAAATGGGTAAGTGCTTATGCCACCCAGTATGCGAGTAGCTGTTTTCCAGGACTTGCCCTAATTTAATAAAAATAAATGTAATTTGAAAATAGTCAATTTTCATAAAACATACATACAAACGAAAAGTGAAAGTTCGAAAAGAACTAAACTCAAAATACAAAAAATAAATCATTCATAGTCAAAATGAAGCAAACATCTTAATCAAAGTAAAGATTATGTATGTAAGAAGGGCACCATAATACGTGTAGAAATGAAATAGTCGAAAAATATCACACTAATCAGAAATATAATGAAAAATAATAAAAGTACAAGATTAAAACATTTCCGACTAAAACGAAAAAAACATAACCATCGGAATAATCATAAATAATAAGAATAAATATCATAATCATCATAATAATAATAATAATAATAAATAATAATCGGGATAAACATATAAATTTAAAAAAAAAACAGAATAATTTATAGTCATAAAAAACTTCTTAAAAATATTAAATCACGCCTATAAATAAAAAAAAACTTTAACAATGCTTTGAGCATTTTATGACTGCTCTAAAGGTAACAAACTAAATTTTAGTTTAAAAGGAGGAGACGAGTTGTTCCAAATTTTAGCAGCAGTAAATTTAGAACAAATGCCTCTGAACAGTGTGTTTACGTTGCGGTACAGTAAGCAGACGCTCGGGATATTTTGGCTATGTTTTTAGGGAAAGTTAACTTGTCGAATGGAATTTGAGGCGCCTCACTGTATGCAACTCTTGATTCTGCTACATATTTAGTATTTTGAGACCGCGTTTCCCACGACTCTGGCCTAGAAAATCGGAACTAAGGAACAATTCTTGAAAAAATAAGAACTTGTTGTGCTTAAATAAAAAAAACGCTATAATAAAATAAATAAATAAAAACGATAATTTTTTCAAGAATCTGTTATTCATAATTTGCCTGTACGGCGGTTCATAATTTTGGTAATTGTAAGCCATTTTATATCAGCAATGACATTTCATCTCGTTCGATTAGTTTTACAGCTACGGTTGCCAACGCAACCAATTCAAACAGAGAACACTCTACCAACTGCAACGGTAACAACAGTGCAGGATTTACGTATAAGCTACACAAGCTATAGCTTAAAGCCCCCCACTTTCTTGGGGCCCAAAAAAAAAGGTCCGAGTGAGCAATTGTCATATATACGTAAATATATTGCAGCAATAGCTCAAATAAGCTTAAGGCTTTATCAAGTCTAAATCCAGCGCTGGGTAACAAGATCACGTCGAATTTAGTCATTTAATCATATCCAATAATGATGATAAAAATAAGCGAATTTTATTATATATTTGGGAGTTTTGAAAAAAGACGTTGATATATGTGTTATGTATTTGCACGGACAGTACCATCTACGCGTTGCGCGTAACACATATGTAAACAATACATAAATTTTCGTTTTATTGAGAAGAAATATTGTAAGGTTTAGCTTTTCACGAAAATTTGGCTAAAGCTATTTTAAGGCGCTCTGAGCAGAACAAAGTATTTGGTCATCTGTTTTAGATTGCACGAACATTAAATATTCAGTTTTTTCAAACACGTGTAGCTAGCGCTAAAACAAATAAATTCTAGAAGTTAAGATGAAATTCGGGTGAGTTCAATGTTTTAAATAAAACAGAATCAGCCAGTAGACCAATATTAGTGTTTTCCCTTCAATTTACAGACCTATTGGTGTAACCCACGTGCCAAATAATATATTTATACTAACGAATAATAAAAAACAGGGGCCGCAAATTGCGTTTAATATTCGTTTTAATATTCAAAAACCGTTTTAATATCCAAATAAATTAAAATTCATGACAAATAAACTGACCAAGATTTTCTTCCAGACCCTTCTCCTTTTCGTATATATTTTAACTTTATTGGCTGCCAAGTAATAATTATCTCGTGGATCTTAAAAATCATTTTACGAAACAGCAAACCAAAATATTTATTCTCTGAATCAGTCGATGATAAGAGTGCTTTCAAAAGGGTAAAATAGCAGTTCACTGCAACCGGAGGATCTGAGGAATTTTCAGAAAAGGCAGTACCTCGTGTTGACCTCTGCAACAAATCAGCCCTAAACAGAACCCAGTCAAAGCGGAAACTTTTCACCATCGTCTCTAGAAAGGTTTTTTCAGTTAATTGTATATGAAATTATTCTAATTGAGTACTGCAATATATATTTTTACTGCAGTTTTTAATGTCCATATGCTACATCAAATCCATGATCATTTTGTGTACGATAGATTCGGGCCGGCATAGGTGGCTCATTGACGTCATTACCCATTAGAGCAGGGTTTGATCCATTTTTCTATACCTAGAAACGAGTCTTTTACAGTCAACAATTGATTTGAAGTCTTTGATTTACGCGATTTCTCGGTAAAAAGGATATCTCAAAAATTACATGTTTGGAGTATACTAATAGTGTGACTCGATTCGATAAACTGTTGTCAACCGATTATCCGCTTGGTGTTCGCCATTAGATCGCAAATAGCAGGACAATCTGGCCAGACTGCCACATATTTATATGCCTGAATATGTAATTGCCGTTTGCCGTTGCCGTTTACTCTGTGTCATCAAGAATACGACTCCAATCTCTTTGAGATGAAACATCTCATTTAGTCCTGCAAAAATATAGCCAAGAAATAAAAAAGACTTTTGTCCTTTTCCGTCAATACTGCATTATCGGCTAGAGCTGTTCAATCTACGGTTAATTCTACTACGGCACTAAAGTCAGAATTAAAATTATTAAATTACTTTAATATACTTATATTCATCGGTTTATTCCAAGGGCCGGCATATATTCGTCGGTTTGTTGCAATAAATCGTTGTTATATTTTATACTACTTTTTCTGTATCAAAATGAAGATTTCTACGAAGTGGTGACGAACAAGTAGATAAACCCCTATTTTACGATATTTTACTGAAATTACTGCTTCTAGATGTAGAAGATACTTAAATAAACCCATAATAAGTTTTTACTCGATTTTGCAAAAAAAATCACTTAATGACTTCTAGCAACAAACCGACGATATGTATTATAACAATTTTCTCAGCGTTTTGTATACATAAAAGCAAAAAAAACATACCTGTGTGGCTTATCGTCTGTCTGTCTCTTCGTATCACAAGGTATCTCAAGTATGGGTTGCCCGATTTAAAAAATTCTTTCTATAAGTGTTTTATTTTATTTTATTTTATTCTGGAACCAAACAGAACTACATACAATGCAATAAAAACGTATTTAAAAGTGACAAAAATCCATTAATGTGATTCCGAATATATAATGTATACAAAATGAACGCAATATAATTGAGTATTGTTTCCGCTTGTGAATGGGGGGAATCAGGATGGGAAGTGAGGTTAAAGGAAGAGACAAAATATATATAAATACATGTGGCACTCGGGCACTGCCACGGTAAAGCTATTGCATAGCATTTTTAACAACTTATTTAATTATAATTATTTATTTATTTTATTTATTTTATTTTTTCTGATATCAGATAACTGCGCTCTATCGAAAAACGTTGAAATTGTTCCGAATCATTTGCGGCTGCGTTAGCAAATGATTCGGAATAATAATTTAAACGTCTTCCGATAGAGCGCCGCGCACGTTTTTTTTATTCGATAAAGCAAAAAAAACGGATTATTCGAAAAAATCGTAGATGAAAAGATAGATAATTAAATTATCTTTAAAATGGTGCAGGTTTCATAATAATACGCCAGATAGTATTTGCGTAGTAGTCGTTTTTGTGTTCGGTTAGACCTAATTTCACAAATTAATTACACTATGTAATATAAACAAAATCTAAAATATTCAAAGCTAAGAATATTACGAAAATGTTCTTGTTTAACATATATTTTTTTCGAATCGTAAGCAGTACTCGTTTAGACGTAATTATCAGTTTAAAATCATTAATTTTCGTTAAGAAATTTCTCCATTCGGTCGCCGCGCTGGCCTAGGCCCGCGATAAAAGCTATGCAATAGCTTAAAAATATTATGTATGTATATAAATATATATTTAATTTTAGGTATGATATATAGGTATTATAATGAATATAAAGATAAATTATGTCCATGAACTAAATTAAATGAAATATAATATGTATAAATGTTTTGTGATAATCTAGATAGATTCTAGATTTTTTTTATTGAATTCTTATACGAGGTTTTTGATGAGTGTAATATGTCCACTTTTAAAAAATCTGTATTATATCTATGACACGCTCTGTATAGAAATGCGTTTTAAGATGCGTTGGTTTTTACCGCATGGAAATGTCTTTGTATTTATGAACGGAAATGTCTGATTAGATTCAGTTCATACTGTCAGGCAAAATGCACTTCTCATAAGAGTGATATAGCAGTTATACAAATTTTAATGATTATGTTATAAACTAATATGAATAGACAATTAGAAACGATGCATACCTATAAACATTGATTATAATGCAAAAAGTTCTATATGATGAGAAATCCATGGAAGAAAAAAGGGAAATCCCTATAAAGGCTCTTCCTGTGACGGCCATAATAATTGCTATAGGGATATAAAATGAAAATCGCAAATAGTTGAAGATCTAAACAAATTGTAAAACTTCCGAAGTTTACGAGTTTTTTAGCTCAAGCAAAACTCGATTAACAAAATCGTGTTTTAAAATTATTGAAACGAAAAATGAGAGAGAAAATCCAGGATTAAATTAATTGATAGCTTCATTTCATTATTCAGGTCGTCATCGCGCACTATGTCCAGATGCTTTATATCTTGATAAAGTCGGTATCGAATAAATGAAATTAGATCAAAGAACATCAGAAATGTCCCACATAATGAGATACCAAGGTGAGCTTATGAAAGATTGATGTCCCGCGCCGACGGATATTTCAGTCCAGTCCATCCGACAGCGAAGCTCTAAAATATATTCAATTTGATGATCCGAGGCGCGACACGACGCGCACAGCGAGGCGAATCGACGCCAAGTACACTTTTCGGCTTGTTTAATATTGTTAACAGCACCCCATCAAACGAAAGCAGATTGATTTCTCCTCGTCTAGCTCAACGCTGTTTACGCTCACGTCGCTCAATACTCAATCTTGATCGTTGTCATAACAATAATTCTTTTATCGCGATCGCACGATATCTTTTATAGCAGCTCTAAAAAAATAATTTTGGATGTTTGCCTAATATTATGAGCTATGATGCTAATTTATGAAGACGCAGGGAGTTATTTCGCTCAAGCGTAAATCATAAGAATAGATGTTAATCATTGGTACTTTAGCCAAAGCGGACTCGTTTAACTGTCAGTTTTAACTGACATGTCAGAATAACACTTATTAACAGCTAAAATATATCTCTTTAACTAAAAGCATATTATTTTACGTGTATGTAAGAATCCTGAAATCCAAGCCCGTTTAAAAGCTACGTTGATGATTCAGAAAGTTAGCATCCATCTATGTAATTATACTGCCTGCTCAGTATATCGACACTCTATAGTCTATCGGTATTCATGTGCTATAGAAAAACCCGCATGTGCTATAAAAATCTCGATTATTAAGGTAGATTAGCAGTACTCAAAATTTTCAAAACCGCGACTATTTAAATGATAATAATTATTGGCAACCCCAGAGAAGGGGAGGGTTAGTCCTCCATATCTAATTTATTGTAGCTAACGCTAGTTAATGTAGCAGGCATTGCTTTTATGTCATGTACAATAGTGGGCTATTTAAAAAGAGTATTCCTGCTTCTAAAATATCTCGATCTATTATTCTTCTACTAAACCACGACAAATCAGGATATCTTCGCATATCTAGTGGTCAACTCGATACCAAATGGTGTTACAAGAATTTACGCCAATATAACTACCTAATTCATATCGTAGTCTCATCCAACTGAAATGCGTTTACACGAGATATTCATTGAATTTGAATGTCATCAGACATTGAAATAATACAATATTGACACATGAATGGTCGATGGATTAAATGCATTACGCGTACTTTGCACCATCCTTGATCGAGGCTATTTTAATTGAAGTTTGCATTTCGAACCCCGACTTCAGAGTGATTGTTCTTCTTTAATGGAAATGTAAAATAAATCAGATTTTGCAACAAAATTTTATCAAATTTGAATACACTTATGTTCATTTTCTTAATTCTGCTTAGTGATAACGAATCGGAGACTATCGCAGATCTTTGACATTATAAATAAAATTATAAATTCGACGATGTTGCAACCTCCGTTGTCCAGGGTAGGCAAATCTACCCTAGTCTAGACACTATACCCTGGACTAAGGCGATTGCAGCATTGCAAAAACTTCGGGTACTAAAAACTGTCTTTACCAGTGTAAACCAGTCTACCCTGGACAACGGCGGTGGCTCGTCGCCGTCACGACGGGTTCTATCAACTTCACGCGGTATTTTTTACGTAATCTTGTACTATATAAGGATTTGTCCATTACCGTTACTTCGTCTTCCACTTCTGTTCTAGTGCCTATTAGTGAATTTGAGACTCCAGTATATTCCAATTCTACTGTTATAAAGCCATTTTTTTTCGATGCAGAAAACAACATTAGGACATTTATTTCATAGTTTTAAATTGTAGTTGCAGAAAAAATTTACTAACATAGATTCGTCGTGCGATTCCATATATTCGATGTATGTACATAATTGATACATACATTTAACATGCTGTCGGCTTACTTTTTTGCGACTTCGCCAATCTAATTTAGGTGTCAATACACATTCTACTGAGCATAAGTAACGGACTTGCAATGGCGTATGTCATTTACCAAGAGTGTGGTCAGCTAATATTATTTTACGAGTGCCTTGGTGTTTTTAGCATATTAAATTGTAGTATTTCTTTAATTTATCTGACATTTTTATTAATATGGGCGTTTTATTATTTATTAAGTTAAGCGCATATTTAAATTTGAATTTCCCCTAAGTTATCCGATGAAATGTTTCCATTAAACATTCTTCTTAAGAGGATTAGAAGCGTTCAAAATAAGCCTGAGCACGAAAATTAACTGTGTACAAAAATAGCAGATATGTTAATAGAGGCATTTGTATAACCTTAAATCAAAATACTTCACTTTTAAAATACATGAAAATTACGTTAGTCCTCAAAACAGCGAGCGAACAGGTCGTTACAAGGAAAGAGCCAAAACGTCTAACGTCCTTTGGACAACGACACTACAGCTTTTTTGCTCCAAGAATGGCTAATATTATGAATAAAAGCAAATCGGGAATGAGCAGAAAACAGCAAAAATATTGCCATACATTATGATTATTAACCTTGAAAGAAGAGAGACAGACAAAACATTTATAGCAATTATATATTTTTTTGTTTTTTATTGCTATAAATATTTTTACTTATGTACTTATTGGTCCCGATTGCGTATCTTCGTGAACTTAAATTGGAAGTTAGCCCAACCGAACGAGACAGAGCAATATGTTAGAGCGGAATATGAAATGAACGATCGTCGTTTTTCCGCACCAAAACTACCTGTCGAACTTATATGCGTCCGAATAAATTTGAACACGAACACATTTGTCTCCGTTGGTTAGTTCGGTTAGGGTTTTATTTGCTCGGCTTCTGAGGATGGTAACGTGATGATAAATAGTCTATAACATTGCCCAAGAATTGAGCTATTAAATGCAAAAAGAACTTTTCAAATCCAGCCGGTAGTTCTAGAGATTAGCTTGTTCGAACAACAAAAAAAACAAACAATCTCTTCAGATTTATTATTAGTATATATGGATGGAGGTACTCACCGCTCTTGCCGACCGAGGGAGCGCCGACAACGGCGACCTTCACTTCCGACAGCGACGACTTCTTCCGCCTGATGCCCCGTGACGTCATCTTTTCCCGGCTCCTGTTGCGGACGCGCTGGGTGCTGCGCGACGCTGCACCAGAACTGCAGCTGCCCGAACCGAACACCTTGAACCGATCGACGGACGCCGCCTAACGACACTGGCCCATGCACTGCAACACTCCTGGAAACCCTGTCTTCACACTACACTCACTAACAGCACTCCCGGAGCCGACATACACCACGGATACCATTCTGTAAAAATAAAAGACGTTTCAAAATCGCTTTTAAGTGCTTTACACAATTATATTACAAGTAAATACATTAATAGGAATTTTAAAAAACCGACTGCCGTTACATAAAGTGGACTATAGCATTTATAATTATTTATATTACGGGATTTTAATTAAATATTTGTTGTTTATGTATTTATACATATATGTATATAGATGTATATTTTCGGAATGTACTTAATCAGACCTTTCATTTGCTCGAAATATACTTCAAATTTGGACAGTTAAGGACAGTTAACTACATATTTCATATTGGACAGTTAAAGTATCCTATGACACTTGGGATGACATAATGGTTCTAAAAATACTACACTTTTCTAAATTGGTTCAAGCGTTTAGAAGCTATGGTGAAATAAAGAAACGGACAATATACCTAGATGAACTCTGTTGTTAGGCAGTCATGTGAAAAGATGGTTCGAGATATCGCTGCAAATCGTGGGTACAACTTAAAAAACTCCCATTTTAATTTCATGATTTCTTCTCACCTTTTCTTATTATTTATCTTCATGATACTTCTTAAATACGTATAAGTCCTAACTTGATTTCTCTTGTTTTTTTTTCATTTAAATAATTCCAAACGTATGCACAGTTAAGACAATGTTCTGGTACACCTGCCTCAGTACAGGCCTAGGCCTAGTTAGGCGGCATTGACATAGTGATCAAGATGCTGCGCTGTGCTTTAATTTTTGCTACTGGTTAAAGAACTAATAATTTGTAACTCTGCAGTAATGAGTATATCTCGTGGTTTACTTTAAATAAATAAAAAAAAAAACAAAAATTAATAAATTTCCTATTTAAACGCAATGAATCAATCAATTAATTTTATTTCAACGCAACAATATATCAACACGTTGTTTCCAGGTCTATCTAATTGAGCTCAGTCTGTACTTAGGTAGTCTTACTGGTAGTATAATGTATTTATAGATTAACACATGTATAAAAAGTTGATGATATTATTCCATCACCTAAATCAGTAAACGTCCATACTGGGCTCGAATGCGTTTCTTCGTGAACTAAAATCGGAAATTAGTTCGTGCGAACGAGATAGGGCAATACTTAGGGCGGAACGTGAAATGAACGTTTGTTAATTTTTCGCATTAAAACTACCCACTAAAGGTAAAGCATCTGAACCTAAGACAACACGAAATGTTTTCAAATTTATTCGGACGAGTATAAGCATTGATTATCTTTATAATCAATTATATAAGTTCGACAGGTAGTTTGTAAGCGGAAAAATCGACGCTCGTTCGTTTCATATTCCGCTCTAATGTATTGCTCTATCTCGTTCGTTTGCACTAATTTCAGTTTTAGTTCACAAAGAAACGCAATCGGGCCCAATATGTAGGTAAATAAATAATGAATAACATCAATAAGGTAGATAAATAACTGAACAAAATTCTCAACAAAATTGGACAAACTAATGAAGAATGGTATCATAATAAATTCGAAACTAATGTAAATTTATTGATAGTGAAAGAAATATTTGAAATTTTACTCAAAATATAGAAATTTTTAATAAACTGAGAAACTACAGCGAATATATTTTACATTATTCTTCAAAAATGCTTTACAAAACTTGTAAATATTATTCTATACAAAGTTTGTATTGCTTCAAATGCAAGCTCAAAGAACACTTGAACCCACGCTCATAAACTGTTGGCTATTTTTCCCTTCCCCTTGCGTCCTCTGCGTCATTATAGGTTTATTATTTTTTTCTTAAATTTATTGTTTGTGTATGCTGGATTTAAATGTACGAATTGCCTTTATAAATATTATTTATTAGTTTAACCTTAAAACATGTTGTTCCATTAAGTCAAGGTTAGCTGTAATATATTGCTTTTAGGCAATAAGCTAGCCTTTTGGTCAATCAAAGAAATCGTTTTAATGTTAATTTTATTGCTATTATTATTAAATATTCAACGCAGAATAATATATTAATTAATAATTATATTTTATTTCCCATACGAACTAGCAAAAATAAGCAAGTAAGTAATTATTTTAATATTTATTATTTGGAAAATTCACAGCTACGCAGAATATACCAATGGTAAGATATTATCATTAGCATAGCCATAGGCCAATTATAAATGGTTACTGTTAAAGTGGGTTTTAATATTAAATAAATAATAAATAATAAGAAGTGTATTAGTTAATGGTTGTATAGTCAGTAACGGAATTGCACTATATAATCGAGAGTAATGGTTACAATTTAGCATTTTATTGCTCCTGAAAATGCATCACAGCAAATATATCAATTTCGCCAAAGATCTCCTTATATGAGGAGAATGTTAAGTGAAGAAAAGCCTTTTGGCCATAATTGCTGTTAGCTCTGTGACATTAGTATAAAGTATAACGCGGTAACTATACAATGAAACTATTAAAAAATAAAAGAAATAAAATATAATTAGAGCATGTGTTCCAACTAGTCTGTGATGCAAGTGTACCTAAATTTTTGGTTTGAAATGTGTGTGAGGGTGTGTGTGTGTGTGCGTATGGCTGGTAGAGTTTGTGTCTATTACGGGTAGTTAGATCTTTGTGTAAGTGTAAGTGTAGATCACGGAGAGTGTGTGTGTGTGTGTGTTGATGCGTGGGAGAGAAAAGGGTATTAGTTAATCAGTAAAGGCATTACATAATATAAACGAAGGTAACGGTTAAAATTTAGCATTTTATTACTCTTGAAAATGCGTCAGAGCGATTTCGCTAAAGATCTTGTATGACGATAGTGTTCTATGAAGAAAAGCGTTTTGGCCATAATTAGAGTTGCTCTGTGTGCATGAAAAATGCCATGTTACCTGGTTGATTTTACAGGAATGCGAAATTCTACTTCATTTACCAGGTACGGACTATATACATTATTTTGAATAATATTATAGAAAAAGATATTTATTTTAATTTTTTTTCTAAATTATAGGGGAATGCCTGTAAATAGCCTCCTATCTCCAAACGACTTCATTTTATAAAATTTTAGTCTGTATGATTAGTCTAGGCAATTATTATAACTTTCGTAATCTAAAAGTCTCAAAAACCAACCTTCGATGCCCTCGATCCTACTCTTGTTCACACCATACCAAGTTTGGCTAGCGTTTGTAGACTACGAAAAAGCCTTTGAATCAGTCAAGACCTTAGAAGTGCTACCGTCATTACAGCGGCGGTACCAAATAGACTACAGGTACTTAGAAGTGTTGAGGTATCTGTATAACAAGGCCACCATGTTTATACGGCTTCAGGATCAGAGCACAAATCCAATCCAATGTAAAAGGGGGTGAGACAGGGAGACGTTCTTTCTCCGAAACTGTTCACCTCTGCATTGGGCATCTGCATTGGGCAACCTCCAATGCAGAGGGCATTGGAGGATGTTTTCAAGTTTTGAACTGGGATGAATATGACATCAACATCAATGGCGAATATCCAGACCGGTACATGTTGAGAACGATACTATTGAAGCTGTCGGCCAGTATGTTTATTTGGGTTAGACGATCCAACTAGGCAGACTCAACTTCGAATTCAACTCGGATGGACAGCGTTCAGAAAACTACGCTATATCTTCTCGTCATAAATACCTCAGAGCCTCAAGAAGAAAGCCTATAATCAGTGCGTGTTGCCGTATTGATGACATACGGGACTGAAACGTGGTCGTTAACTATTGGCCTCATACACAAAATCAAAGTCGTGCAATGGGCCATGGAGAAAGCTATGCTTAGAGTTTTACTGTGTGATAGGATCCAAAATGAGGTTGTCGAATGGCGACCACGAACCGGCAGTCGAGTGTAGGACGGCCCCAGACCGCTCGTCATGGCATTCTATGGGGAAGGCCTATATCCAACAGTGGAAGTCTACCGGCAGTAATAATTACCGAGGTAACCAAATAACGGATGCGTTTTCGAGGACTCTACTTATGATACGAATTACGCGGTTTTGAAAGTGCACATCTTTAAATAGTTTACATTACCTTTGGATAAACCTTAACATTTTATACGTTTTTCCGTGATCATATCCTTGTGTTTATCGAACATTAGCTTGCTGTCGACCAGAAACCTAAAATCATGTACACACTAGTCTCTATAAATTAAACTATTAACCCTTTGAATTGTTAGTTTATTTTATAAATGTTATAAAATCTTATTCGTTAATTTATTTAAATAACAATATCTACCAAATTTATCCATGTCACTCTAGATGGAAAGGCAGTCCTATATCGATAAATGTTAAGAACACCCGTATAACAAATATAAAGGGAGTTAGGAAAATATTCACTGACCTAGTTCATGAAAATAGTGTATGATAAGGGTCCTAGATATGACCATTGGGATACGCCGGAAGGAGCGACAGAGATGCTTGATTTAAAAACCCCTATTGCAACAGATTCCCTTGAGCTCGATCATATAGATTATGCAATTATGAAAGCAAACAATATACTACGATACATTCTGAGGGTTTCAAAAGTTTTAAATCCACTGACACTTTCTATGTGGGAAGTTATTTGACAAATAATAAATAAATAAGTAAAACATGCCTCTAATATCTGCCCCCATATATATTTTTTATGACACTTAATTTTTTCCTTATACAATTCGTTTCCGACATACGAGGGTGAGTTGGAATTTTATCGCAAAAAATCCCTTGTAAATCGTTGGAAATTTGAGGATAGTCTGTCCTATACAAAGTCGTCCACTATAATATCGATAACCCATATCTAATAAAGAATGTAAACCTGCACCTCTTTTCCGTCCGACTCGCGGTTTAAATATATTTTGCATGCCATAATATTATACCAGCTACCCAAAAATCAATGTTAAACCGATCGATGCAAACATACAAAACTCATTTTAAAACTATCGGCTTTGTCCACTTGAAAAATATTTATATATTTTATAATACTCACATACACGTACACACACCCTACATATACTCTTACAAGAATACCAACACACCCGTACCCCTACAATTACACCGCTCATACTTACACATATACAGTACACATACATTATATTATTACCTTTTAAGTTTTTACTCAGTTTTTTATTATGTTTGCAATTGGAGTTAAATTATATAGGCATAATTGTTTATATCAAAATTTAATGTATAATGGTTTAATATTTATATATTCTTCAACTTTTACTTAATTTAAATCTACTAGTAGTATAGGTATGTTCTTCACAAAAAAAAATAATATTACTTTTTTCCCGCTTTTTTTATCGGTGATGCACCAACGAGATCTTTTACAATGAATGCATCAACGAGTCTGTATAGTTCAAATACCTCTTAAGTATATTAGGGGAATTTAGAGATGTACCTCCTTTTAAAAGATTATGCTTATCAGATCGTAATTTAATATAAAATAGCTTTGTTTGGTTATTCTGAGGTTGTATGAAATCGGTTAGGAACGGCCTTAAGATAGAGACCTATTGGAATATTTAAGGACAGCAATTGATCAAAATACTTTTATTTTTGTTCTGAAACAGTGTCGTAATTCAAAAAAATGCCATTATTTCCCATGAAAACTTGAACCATACCCATTTTTAAATGCATAAAAATAAGTCGAAGAAAATAATAAATAAAACATAGTACTTAGTAGTAGTAGATATATTACATAAAAACGAAACCGTTGTCGGACCTCGTTTGATTTTGTCCCTCCTGAAAACTTGCCCTTTGACTTATAACACTATTTTAGCCAAAGTGCGAGATGTACTACCCGCTAAGCATTTTGGTAATATGAAAGTATTTGTTATTAATAAATACTATTTATGGCTGCCACTTGCATTGTACGACAACTGTTTTGTCAAACCGACTAATATTCAAATCATATTTACCAACAATGTAGATTATTGCAGATGGACACGATGACAAATATTTGAAAACCACAGTACTTTTTTTTTAAATTAAAAGATTTATTTCGAAAAATTGATTTTAAAAATGATGTTTTTTTTGTTTTTCCATAGTTTATTATTAGAGAATTATTTTTTTAATTAAAATCAATAGACGAACATAGATATCATTAAGACGTGTCTAAAGATTTTTTATTTTTCACAACAATAATTGCCATTGCATTGATATGAATGTTTCTTTTTGTATATATACTTTTAATTTTTCAAAAACTATGGGGTTAATGACTTCATTTAAATTTTCTTGAAATATAGAGCTGCCGTAAAATTTATATTTAAAAAAACGTTTTATGTTACGGAAAAACAAAAGGGTACGTTCTTTTTTTCTCGCGTACGTTTTGACGATTTCTCTCCAAATTGTTAAATTTGCCAAATTGTTAAATTGTTAACTTTAAAACTGCCCGAGATAATCGACTTAAGACGAGATTCATACAGACAGTTGATTGACAGGCAACGGAGTCTCACCATGAAGAGGTCAGTTAGTACCTACGCTTTGGTACCGCTACGTAAGAATGTTTGATTTTGATTATTATAAATCTATGTGTAGGTACATATCATTATATATACATACCAGCAATAGTGTTTAAAGTATTATTGTAATATATATGATCATTTACATTACAACTAGCAGTAATCAAACAAGTATAGATGCCCAGTGCGGATGTTTTTGTCAGAAGGCTCGGTCGCTTGATTCGCTCCGTCAAATACACGGGACGTCAGGAAGTCAGGACCATTTTGTTAGGTACCTGATGTGCGGTAGGTTGAGCAACTTGCCATGGTCGTATAAATTGTTTTGACTAGCCCTTGGTGATTATCATTATTTTTAGAGATTATTTTATCGGCCAATAGTCCAAAGTCAATATCCATTTATTTCTATGCTTAGCAAATAGCGCGTTATTAACGGGCGTATATTCTAGTTTGTAAAAGTATAATTTTAATTTATGTAAACCGTAATACTTCAGCAAACGTGATCCTACGATATGATGTTCTTTGGGGTTTACAGGGCGCCCACCATTAATATCAAAATTTTCCCGAGAGAAGACGAGGATTTTGTATTATTTCTCCTTTTTCCTCAGTGTATTTCTCTTATATTTGACATTGCTGTCATAGCAGCGTGAAACCAATCATAAATTGAGTGGTTTAAAGTAACGGCAGAAAAACCCATTGGTCCCAATGGGTTGTCTGCTCGCGCTAAAGTCGGCAGCGACTGGCTGAAAAATGAAAAGCAAACCAAACCCCCGCGAAAAGTCCCAGTCATTTTCGCCTTTGTGTCGACGGCAGAAGAATCGAGAAAGTTGCGAGGCCCGCGAAGCGTGAACTAACACTTGGAATATGTTTCCAGTTCCCGCTGGACGACTTAACTTGTTAAGTTACTTAAGTAAGGGTATTCAGTTTCGAGTCGCATTGTTCCTCGGGTGTCGGCGAGCCATTGTGCAATATCCCGTCGCTGTAATGCGTTCCGGCTAAGATGGCTCTTAATCTTCTTAAGACAAGAAACTGCATTTTCGAATACGAACTCTTTACCTGTACCTAGGTATCTTTTTCGCTGGTGTGTGTGTGTGTTTTGTTTGAAGTAAATACCTATATATTAATACGTTCGCGGCAGCTCAATATTCCTTTCGAAGAGAAACTCTGTATATGTTTATTTTTTCCTGAAAGATTTTATATACGAGTGATCATGATAGGTACACGAGAAAGTTGAGTTAAAAGTCATCTCTTTTATTTAGACAGGAATGTCGAGCTTTTTTTTTGTAGTAGCGTTTATTCATAAAAAAAATATAAAAATTACATGTCACAGTTCCCCACTAAGGCTAGTGCCTATTCAGTGGGTAACTAACATTAATGTGTTCATAACTGACTTTATATTATATATTACCTCTTATACTTAAATTATCTATTATAACTTGTTTTACGTTAAGTAGATGTGTTGACTTCCTAGCCTAATCTAAACGCAAAATCGCTACCACCTCGTATAAAAAAAAATCAAATCGTAAGAAAAATCTATAAAAATAATTTCCGTCGTTTTCTTAGTTTTCTCATTTCAGAATTGCCTAAAATGCACCAATGTTGGCCCTTAATGTATTTTAATTTAATTATTTTCCATTTTTAACTATTATGAACATACTAGCATCAACCAGTCATGTTTAAATAGCGTTTGGGAAATTCCTGCAATTACAGCCTGAAAAACGACGATAAGAGTAAAAAGCAATTTTTCCAATATTAAACCTTACGTATTTTTTTTAGTCAACACAGGAAGACCTTATTAACTATGCTTTTATCTCAAGGATATCTCTTTGAGAAGAAGGAAGATCATTTCCACATTTACGTCATAACGTTTCCAAATATCTCAATAAAAAAAACCTAAATCATATTTGAGATATCGAGATTAAAATTGATGTCTAGTAATTTTCTTATATTATCAATTTGTCACTACAAAATGCTACATCTTAAATTAGTCATATAGCCCAAAAATATTAAGTTATATCAATCCCAAACCCTCTAAGAATAAATATGATATCCAAAATCTGGTTAAAACCTTTTAAATATGTCTTTACGAGATCATAGAGAAAACATGTAATCTGCTAATCAAACCATACTGGAAAGCATCTTACTAGAAACAACCTATATGATAGATTTTTTAGGCCTAGATGATAGATATTAAACGTAATGAATGACGAAATACACAATCTGTATCAACTTCTGCTCTGGTTGAAACTATTATATTTCGTAGTTTTAAAAAAATGGACGAGGGGATTTTATATGCTTTTAAACTCGTCTAGCTATAAAACGAGCACATCTAATATGTATCCCATATAATTATGAAAGTCAAATACTTAATTTAAATTTGTAGACGGCATTTGCTTACCGGCTGTCTGACGCCGTTCATTAACCGTTACAATAATAACCACTTTGAGAAGCGAAATGTCGAACTGGAAATATTATTATATTCCGTGTTTCCGGCGGCGCTGAAGACGGCGGTTCGAGAAGCGTCGCGACGCCCGTCTACGCAGATCGTGCACTCGTGTACATACTGAATACCGACGCCAGCGCAGCCCAGATGCCCCGCAAGATCTTCGCCAGTGTTGCCAGATGGCGAGTAAATATTATTATTATCTACAGAAGATTTCACAAATATTTGCACAATGTTCGCCAAGTGAAAGTTTACTAAAGGTTCGTTACAGCTGCCACCGTTAGAGGGCGGGGGGAGGCTAAACTCACAGCGACCATTTCGCACCAGCGAGATTTGTTGGCGTTGGTCTATCTTAGGCAAGTTGTCGTACGTAGACTTTGGTCTGTTTCGTCCCTAAGAGCTAATAAAAATAATTAAATACAATATAATTTAGTATATCTTGGCACTCAGACCAACTAGTTTAGTCTTAAAATGATAGTTTGGGCACTGCTGGACGGTTTGCGTATCGTGCGGCGTCAGTCAATCGACTATGTTTCCTACGCAGTGGGGGTGGATGTCAGCCACTCACGGCCCGTTGGCCATCAGATCTCGAGTGAAATACGGCCAAAGAACGGTACGGTCCGCGATAAATTCGTACTGAATTACTGCTAACATTAGATAGCGGCCGCGCAAGCGACTGGATCAGTGACCAGATGGGAGGACGGAGAAATCTGGACAAATCTGGTAAAGAGAGCGCGAGGCTGCCTGTCAACTTTCCAGTGCCACGCAGTAAGGCGTTGGTCTATCTTGGGCAAGTTGTCGTACCTAGACCATGGTCTGTTTCCTCCCTAAGAGCTAATAAAATTAATTAAATACAATTAAAACAAAAAATCACATTAAAATAATTTGAGCTGCTAAAATACCTACGTAGTTATATATGAAAAATACAGATAGCCAAAATAATAAACGAATAGCTAGTTATAAAATAGTGAAATTATAAATATTACAAATATTAAATTATAATAATATAATTTAATATTTGTAATATTTATAATTTATTAATTTAATTTATGATTTGTAATCTTTATAATTTAATATTATATAAATATTACAACACATTTTAAAATAATATTCCATCTGCGATTATTAAAATCATTGGATTTAGCAATGTAAATAGTCAATTGGCTAAAAAAAATTAGGATTTTCAAAAAAAAATGTAAATTTCAATACTCTCAAAGTCCTTAAAAGAATAAATTGGGTTCTTAATAAGAATATCCTGGACCTTTTTCTTAACTTTATCATCTCCATGACCCCTGGCGCTCAATGGAATCTTACTGTAAAAGGTAAATATATTTTTTAAAAAATAAAAAACACGACTGCCGTTAAAAAAAGTGAACTATTGTATCTATAATTATTTTTATTACGATTTTTTTATGAAACATTTGTGGTTTCTGTATTTATCCATATAGACAGATGTATATTTTTGAAATATACTAAATCAGATCTTTCATTTGACACTAAAAACGATATATTTATGTTAATTTATTGACATTTAGACATTTGGACATTAAGACAACTGCTTACTTGATATTTAAATATTTAATGTACGTTGTCACATTCGGGATGACAAAGCAATTCTAAAAATACCACACACATTTAAATCGGTTGAAGCGTCTAGACTCTAGAAGTTATGGTGGAATAAAGAGACGGAAAACATACATAAACGTAAGAAAGGTTGGAGGAAACAGGAAACTATTTCTTAACTTACTTAGTCACACTTTCGGTAGAGATAGTCCCGTTACCAAAGCTTCAAAAGAATAGTACGGAACGACAAGATTATTACAGGACCGAATCTATTTTTAGATGTGTCGAGTGTGTGGGAGATGGTAGCCTCCCCCTCCCCCTTCCCTTGAAATCAAGTCGAGGAGGGATGAAGAATAAACCTCCTCCCCCTTCATCCAAGTCGGCGGCTCTGATATAAGTTTCTTCAGAATGCGCCTTTCGGCAATGAAAAAAAGAGAGGGAAGGGGGGGAAAAATTATTTACACTATGGAATAACATGTTTTCCTCCTCTTCACCCTATCTCCCCAATCGTATGTCATTCATACCATTCCTGTTAGGGGATAATCACAATCGACCACTAATAAAATGCGTTGGCAACGTCATTCGAATTAAAATCACAGAGTTTGCCGCGTCCATAGATTTACCGCAAACCATGAAATTTGATATAAAATGAGTAAAAATTATTACTGAGTGATCATTATTCCTACGCGTGTGCAAAGCAACGTCTGTGAAGCTAGCTCGACCCAAATCAAAACTAAATATTCTCTATTCAGTTATATCGTTGGTTTATGTTTCTTTAGCTATATGTATCGTTGGTTATGTCTTCTTCCACGTTTTGGCGACATCCGATATGGGTCGAGCTAACTATATGTCTAGCCATGTTCAACGATTTTTTGCACCTTAGTCTACATTTTTTCTTTTATTTAAAACAACTTCTTTTTTTATAAATAAAATTGAATGGAGGCCGTAAACGAGCGTTTAAATTGAGTAATATCAGTAAGAACCGATTAACAACGTCAAAACATTCAATTTGCCTTGGGTCCCGCTGGACATAATCGACGAGAAACCAGATGAACCGTAAAAAAATGATAAAAAAACGATTTTCAACACATACCTACCCACTTTCCGGTAAGTGTCGGGCTGCCTGGCTACCGGGCTGCCGTTCTGACACAACTCAAATAGGTTATCTAAAAAACGTGGATAAAGGTGTAAACAAAAAACAGAAATAGCTAAAAAAAAAGATAAACAAACGATGTACTTATATGAAATTTCCATTTTCGAATTAGGTTCGGTCAGCTTCACGGACATTGCAAATCTAATGATATGCTACCGACGCGACGGTACTTTGCGCAGTCAGAGTACAAAGAATCATGACAGGATTAACTATTTTAGGGTGTAAAAGAAATGGTGCTATACAGTAAGAAGACTTACCGATTCAAAATAGCTTACCGAAACGGTATGAAAAAAGATCAGATCCACTCCGGGATTATCTAGATTTAGAATCATACGGGAGCACCACCCACTCGATCACAATTTTAATACATGTGAGCCAACCACATTTAACACACAAGTACTTAATATACATGATTCTGTAATTTTATTTCCTAAGTGCCAATTCTCGAGCGTAGTACAATAAAAGCCAAAAATTTGACTCGCGCCGAATAAAAAGTTAACGGGAACGTTTTCCCCTAACCTACAATGTATCGCTTTCCTTTATATTATCTGCGGTATTTTTAATAAATTATTGAGTTACAGCATGTAATAGTGACGAAAATACACTACGGAAATTTCCAGGTCACAATTTGCAGGCAAGCAAGTTCTAGGAGTATGCCGAATTTTATTGCGATAGCTTTAAAACTGTCCGAGGTAATCCAAGGTGACATGCAGACTTGTGGGACGGACAGACTGACTACGAGGTCTCACCTTTAAAAGGGAACCAAAAAAAGATTGCTTAAAAGTGAGTATCAAGATTCTAGGTAGAGTGTGTGGAATGATAATCCGGGCTGTGGTTTGGCAACATAGCCCGCCTCCGTCTCTATATTTAGCATCGGCGCGGCGTCTCATGCTGCAATGCCACTATCACGCCAAAGACGCCCGTTTTATTCGCCGTATAAATTTCGCACATTCCCATAAACACGGCACTTGCACTGCTTTACGATTTTACGATAGCGTATGTAAGATAACTAGTAATATTCACTATGGTTTATGCGGTATTTTATTTTTTTATTGGTAACACTTTTGTAGCACAAGACCGAAATGGACAGAAGTACCTATATGATAACATAAGATAAGATGAAATCAACACAATTAACTTCAATAACGCATAAGAGGATGAAATTTAAGCCCTTAATTACTTGTAAGGGTCTCGTCCTAAGTAGGTATTCACGTTAGACAAATTACATAAGTATTGAAGAAATGAACTCGACCACTACCGCTTAGGACAGTACTATAAAAACTACAAAAATTTATGCAATAGGCTAATAACATATTGCAACAGGCTAATACAACTACTGCCTACCTAAAATAAATAAAACTTACGGCGACGACAAAGAGTATGATACAATTAAAGAGATAAGTGGCACAAAAAACGTATATTAGAAATTATTAATTTGAAAGTATTCAAAAATATTCTTGATGTCACTAAAAACTCATCGCAAATTAGGCAATATTTAGATAATGTATTCGCCGATAGAGACAAAGATTTGCAAATAAACATCTACAACATTTGAATGCAGCCAAAAGCGTTTGGTTACCATGCTGGCCACCACAGCCGCTTCAACCATTTGCATGTCGTCAATACAAGAGAATTGTATTCAGTAAAGTAATAAGATAATCAGTTCCATGAACAATAGTCCATTTGCAGGAGATGATAGTTAGGCAGAGTATAAAAGGGTATATTGTATCGCTCTTGGATATAACGTACTGTACATGGTTACCCTAAGTAAATCCAAAGGTTTATTTTCTGACTGCCTCGACAATTACACCACTTTTAAGGGGAGACATGGACTTGTTAGAAAACTATAGGCCAATCTCTCTCTTTTAAGTAAGGTAAGTAAAATTCTTGAACAGATTGTCAAGCGATCGTCTACTTAATTTTCTATATACTATAACAAACAGTTCATTTTTTTTATTAGCTAAGAAATAATTCAGTTTTCAAAAGGAATGTAACGGGGATGGGAGACACTTTCTTTTAAACTTACCGAATCGTACAGAGAAGCGATGAATAAAGGGAAGAAATTCGCGGCGGTTGTTCTCGACCTATCAAAGGTGTTTTACAATCTCGAATACCTTACATATGGCTAAACTACACCAGACAAATACAAAATCGAAGACGTCGCTCTACTGTAGTTTAAGTCGTATCTGTCAAACACATCTTAAATGACTAAACTGTGGGAAGATATTAATACAAAATAGTCCATTACATATGGAGTGCCACAGGGGAACGTATCGGGTCCAATCTTATTTTTGATATATCTGAACGACTTCTGTAAACTATCATCGATGAAAAAAGTTATCAGCTTAGCCGATGACACTACAATTTTTATCTAATCCCAAACCTGGCCAGAATTGTTCAATAAAGTTGAAGTAGTCCGGCGAGATCAGAAACGCTAGCTGAACAATAACTTATTGACGTTAAATAAATGAAACGAAATACATGATCTTTAGAAAAACGGTTATTGGCCAGCCAGTCCGGAATTCTCAAGTTAGACTTCACTCCTGTTCTGGTTTAGGAAGCTGTCCCTGGGAAAAAGTAGATACTAGAGTACCTTCAATCAAATACCATCTCCAATCAATGATATTTTTTTGCTACCCTGTTTTTGATCTATGCTGTTTTACTTTCTATCGCTCTCTAAAAAATTGCCTAAAGAAATCCAAAACTGATTAGTGATATGTACCCAGAAATAGTTTTAAATGGTTAATCAGATCCTCGAGCATTTGTGACAGTGTTATCACCGCATAATATATGGTTTACTGTGAAAAAATTGTCCCAAAAGTTTTATTTAAGCAATTTCAATAGTATTTATTTAAATATTTAAATTCTTTGAAAAATCGAAAACAATCAACAGTATATGTATGCATAGATATTTACATAAATATTTTGATTCCTAATACACCGGATAATGTATAGCCGAAATCGGAGATATAATAACGCTTAAAAACAAATGTAAACAAATCGAATAAGACATCATATTCAGTGTTGGGTAAACGTAGGTTATTGTGTAATATATCCTTTTAAATCTGTAAATATATCTATTTGTTATGTTAAATTCAAATATAACCACAGCGATTTTAGTATTTTATCGCCTTTAATGACTTGCACAAATAATAGTTTTTATATAAATTTTCAAAACATATTACACATAAACCTCAAGGACTGTTATTATTAAAAGTACTGTAATACTAATAATTGCATAACAATAACACGCCAAAAACATACGAGAGTAAATTTATTTCTATTGTAATAAATATGACAACTACTTTTTCATGCCAGCTAGAAGGTATTGATATGATAATTTTATATGTTTAACTTCATAACCTTACAGTCTCAATTTATTTCCTAATAATATATAACTTATATAATAATATTATTAAAAAATATATCTATCGATGTGAAAATTAGAAAAATGTATAATATTACACAACAGCGTAATCACTATGATGACAAGGCAGACATTAAATAAGTTAATAGTAAAAACAGATTTTTTAAAACAAGCTTTTATTAAAATACCCTTCCCGGAGCCAACCCTGGGTGCAGCAGCCATGTCATAGTGGAACTTAGAACAGGCTATCATAATTGAATGCTATAAAGAATTTTGTGGTTGTACCTACTGTTGACAGTTGAGGAGTCCCCTCGTTGGAAGCCAACCCTGGGTGCAGCAGCCCTATCACGGTGAAACTTAGAACGGGCTGTCGTAATTGAATGCATATACAAAATTGCGTTTCTCTGCTGTTGACCGTTAAAGAGTCCCCTTGTTAGAAACCATCCCTGGGTGCAACCGTCCTATCGCGAGGAAACTAAGAACGGGCTATCATAATTATATGCGTATATACAAAATATAGTTTTTGTGCTGTTGGCCGTTAAGGAGTCCCCTCGTCGGGAGCCAACCCTAGGTTCAGCAGCCATGTCATGATGAAATTTAGAACGGGTTATCATAATTGAATGCGTATAAAAAATTGTGTGTCTGCTGTTGACTGTGAAAGAATATCCTCGTCGGGAGCCGATCCTGGGTGTAGAATTAAGTCATGCTCACCAAAGAAATGCATTTCTATCGGAACTGATCCAACAATTAAAATGTCAACTTCATAGGATAAAAGAAAGTGTTTATAATTCAGCTTGCAAGATTTGACCTAAACAAACATACTGACAAATATTACAAGGTAAATAAAAGCTTGTAAAAAAACTAATGAGGGATCTTCATAATATAAGCTTCGACTCATTAAAACACATTGACGCTATCAACAATTAGCGTTTGATCTGAATAAAGAAATAGAATTCAAACCTTGAACAGCTTTTAAATGAAAATTTCATAATTGTTCAAACTAGAGTTTGAACTATTATGTAAAAAAAAACAATCAACCGAAAAGGGATTACGCAACATAACAAAACATACTTGACGAAAGAAAAGAATAAGTAAATGAAAGTTAGCAGAAATATTAAAATTGGAAGATAGACAAAGGCAATCGAAATATAAAATCGAAGACTATCGCGGTTGTTTGACATTATAAATAGGATAGAAAACGAATTTACCGCGTAAAATTTGTAGCACCCGACGTTTCAATGACGTTGCAGCCGCCATTGGCGGCTGCAACTTCACCGAAACGTCGGGGGCTACAAATATCACGCGGTAAATTCGTTTTCTATCCTATTTATAATATCAATCCGAATGTATTATAACCCGAGAAGAAAATGATACGGAATGATGGCTACTACTCTTTAAAGAATAATGAATGAACATTAAGAAACGTTGTGGCAGTAACTCTCTCATTACCGAACTAGTCATAGTGAAAAGAAACTAATAAAATATGAAAAAAATATACATTTTTTAAATGTAGCTTTAAGTGAAAAGAATTAAATTATATAATAAATGATGAAATATGCTGAGGAGGTCAGAGAAACGCACGAGAAAATAGATAAAACAGTAACTTTAAAATAAAATTTATATATAAAATGGCTGTATATATAAAAGACAGGCAAAATAACAAAACAACAAACAAGACTCAACACAATAACAATAACGAAACAAAACAAGATCAACAACAAAAATATGTTCTAAAGCAACATACCTACATATACGAGCAATAATATGTAGAACGAGCAACAGCCATCATTTTTTACAACTCCTTGCGATACTGTAAGTTCTGGCCCCTTGGCCCCTAAAGGCTAACTGTTCCCTGTTGTCGATATAAAAAACACTCCGCAGGACATAATAGTGTGGATGCAATATATACGGATATTGGTCCACAGCCCAAAAGAGTAAACAAAACCGTTTCATTTTTTAATAAAATAGAAGTAGATTAAGGTAGTGTGCTAAGAAATCATTTTAAGCAACAAGCTATAAACATATGGTTGCTTAATGGTACATACACACAGAATTTTAATTATTTATCAAGAAAAAATACGATAATTTTACATGTATTATATTATGTTTGGGTAATAATAAAGAAGCGTAAATAATAAATACCTATCAAGTAACAGCTATTATTTATTTTCTTTGGAAGTTAGAAAAAATATAATTTGTTCATTTCTATACTCCGATAGAATGACAGTAAGCCTAAATAACGAAAAAATTTGATACACGATGTCTCTAAGACACTAAAATGATGTTTAATATTAAAATTACAAATTAGCCAGCTATCAAATATATTTATTTTCTATTTATTTTATATACGTATTTTTATTAATTCTTATATATTATTAGTTATTATTATAAATGATTATTTATTATTGCTATTATATATTTTTATTATTATTATTTAGTATTACTTGTCTATAGTTCTAATATTATTTTGGTGTAGTGAGAATTTCATTTTTTGATTTGATTCAAATTTTTTATTTTCAGTTTGGAATTTAACTTGATTTGATTCATTTTTTTTTATTTTTAGTATGTATTTTTTAATCATTTGTATTGGTGTTCTCCTTAGAACAGGCTCTGCTCTAAGGAGTTAGGAGCAACACAATTAGCTCTGCCTAGTTAGGAGCAACACAATCTATGTTAAGTGCTAACGGTGTAATTTTTTTTGTGGACCAATATATAAATAAATAAATAAATCTAAAGGTTATTTTATCAAAAATAACCTGAAGTTCAAAGAACGTAACATTGTCAACCTTTCTATTGAACAAGGTATTGAATTATCGCGTCTAGAGCTAATTGAGTATATGTATAATTATATTATGTGTATACAGAACTCCTGTGTATCTAAAGTAAATTACAGTAATTTTGAGTTCAGAGTTGAGCTGTGGAGGAAGCTCGTAGGATTGTTTGCAATAATAATATGAAGATATAATCCTACTAATATTATAAACGCGAAAATTTGTATGTATTTGTATAAATTTGTATAAATTTGTATGTTTGTTACTCTTTCACGCAAAAACTACTGAATGGATTTTGATGAAACTTTACAATAATATAGCTTACACATCAGAATAACACATAGGCTATAATTTATAAAGATATAGTGTGAATTATCTAAAATATAACGATAACTGTCAAGTAAGAAGGAAAAAAATCTAAGAAATTGACATTCGAAATTTAAATTCTATCCTACTATCCTACTAAATTATAAACGCGAAAGTTTGTATGTATGTATGGATGTTTGTTACTCTTTCACGCAAAAACTACTGAATGGATTTGATGAAACTTTACAATAATATAGCTTACACATCAGAATAACACATAGGCTATAATTTATAAAGATATATGGTTTTCTATCATCATTATCACAATTTTCCATCACCACGCGGGTGAAACCGCTGGGCGCAGCTAGTATAATATAAAAATATGTAGTCGATTGAGGAAATTTTGGATTTGTTAGTAGATGCACCCATTAAAGATAAATTTGTAAATTTATTCCAATCCCTTAGCTTATTATACACTTATCTAGAATCAACGCGAATCACTCACATGTCAGCCACTTGCCTCGATAACATTTTTTGTAACTGTGTGATTCACAACTCCAAAAAAAATGCCTTAAATCAGATCATACTGGTCAATTTATCACTTTTTAAGAGACCGTTAAAAAAAAGTTTGTTTCACCCAGAGACTTTACCGGCAATCAGACACTCACTCCCTCCCCCGCCAACCCCCACCGATAGTGTTTTTAGTGTTAGTATTGAAAGTAGTCTATTAGTCAAATAACGTCAGTACTACTCAAAAAACAAAGGCAGTATATTTCGTATGCCCTCATACAGGCTGTTCGGTCTAGTTGGGCATTCGATCATATGGGTTGTGTTCATGTCCTATTGCTTATATAAATAGTTACAAATTATATCTGTACGATCACACTGTTAACTCTCTACCTTTGGGAGTTAATGGGCCCTTAAATTGCTGAGTTAACCATGAAGAGCTATTCTGGTTAGGGTTGGTCACACTCACGGGTCAACACCTATCCGACGGTCTCCATGCATGAAGTGGTAGGACTCTAGCCTTATGGTTAGTTTCCCCTGGTAATCAACCTTCTGGCGCTTTTGGACGGTCTCCGCACCGTGCGGCGTAAGCCAATCGACTGTGCACTCTGACTAACAGTCGGGGGAGTCTGGAAGCAGTACTGTTTCCTATAGAGCGGGGGTGGTTGCGGACCTTACGGCGACTGCTCTTGAAATGACCATTGGCTACCAGATCCTGGGTGAACAGCCGGGCAAAGGACGCTGTGGTCCGCGATAGATTCGGTAAACACCGTTTCACCGCTTCGTAAGGGAGAGGACCGCGCAAGCGACCTCGAACTCGTAACCAATCGAGAGACCGGAGTAATATGGACACAATTGGAAGTAAGGGCGTGAGTGTCGGCCCGCCGGGTAACATTCCTGCCTATCTCACGGTTAAAGCGTTGGCCTCTTACAGGCTTGTGGCGGACCTAGACAGTGGACTGTTTTGTCTTCAATTCTTCTGCACTCACTCCAGGGAGATAGAACGTCTAATCGTTAAAACTTCCTGAGGTGACGGGCTCGCCCGCTGTAGTCGACAACCCTAGTTGTTAACTCTCTACCAGGATGTAACAAATAAATAAATAAATAAATAGTGATTGGGCCAAGTGATTTTGATCGCAAATGTATTTATTTGTAGTATTTCCGTGGTATTAAAAGTATTATTTTCCAATATTATGTAATATTTTCCTAAATACGGCGGAATTAAAAAAGTGTAAGAGATATTCCAACCGCTATCGCACAATGTGGCTTCGGCCCAACGACGCAAGCTTTTAAGCCCAATATTTCGAGATTGAAGTATGACTAGCGACCCTCCCCTCCCCTCCCCTGCTGGACCAATTTCAACCACAACCTTTTCAACTCTTGCCATAATCAAATTATGCCTACATGCGAAATTTCAGCTCAATCGGATGAAGCATTTGGGCTTTTTTGTGGAGGAATACACACACACACACAGACACAGACACAGACACACAGACAGACTTCAATCTGGAATTGATCTTAACCCTTGGAGTAAATGGGTATTTTCATGGATGCATCTCTCTTTTGCAGGATTTTCGGCGACATCGACTTAAAGTACTATATCTACGAAACTACTACACCAATCATAAGAAGAACAACTGCACAATGATTGCATTGAAATTTCGAATATAGAATATTGAAATATCATTTTGTAAAACAATTAGATAATTATGAATAAATATGAGAACGTCAAAGAAGTGAAAAAATCGCGCGACCAGATTTGGTCGACTCGTACTCAACGGATAATTATTTCGCGACCAGATTTGGTTGACTCATACTCAACGGGTTAATCGTCTCGCGGGGGGGGGGGTCAAAATGGTTATTTCCGTCTTCATCTCAATTAAAAAGATTCGTGTTTACAATACTTTCCCTAACTGTTGTTTGGCCGGGAAAGGAAAATCGTGTAAAAAACACGCCGCCCAATGGATAAAATCGCTTCTCCGCGCTAACAATAAACTGGCCCGGAGGTAAAAATACGAATTTCAGGCAGTGTCCCCTAAAAAATAGGTAGTCAAATGCAACTGCCGATGACCGAGCAGCGATTTCGTAGGCTTGCACTGTCAACAAAGACTAAATACGATTTGTCGTTTATACTAGTTTTGGACATTCAACCAGCTATAACCCGAAATCACCGAAACTAAAACCGAAATAGAAAATTGAGCCTATAGAAATTAGGTTTTATTTAAAGCTATTGGAAGCAAAATTAGCGACTCTCAAAAATAGCTTCTTTTTTTTTAGGTAAATATATTTACACTCATTTTGTATATATTAAGTTATTATAGGTTTAGGACACAACAGATATATCAGATTGTAAATAATACTGTTAAGCTTTTAGCATTAAAAGATAAAACACGTTGTTTTGGAACGCGTAGAACCCTCTATAAGTGATAAAGCAACAAATGACGCTTATCGTGGATGAATTTTAAATTTTAATGAATGAATTTTTACACTATTTTTTTTATTGGTTTAATTTTTAGAAGTCAATAATACAAAATAAGTAATATTCTTTATTGTAAAAATTCAGAATAGGCGGGTTTATTGCCATACGACAAACCTTCCAATCCACCTTACTATGAAGTGTTTATATGTATGTGTGCGTGAAATATGCGTGGAAGTGTGTGTCTTGTTATTCCATTCGATCGATAGAATCGAAATGCAATTCCGTTAATTTTATCCCAACGGAAAATGCTAACCCAGCCGGGAATCGCAATCATTTCATCACAACGCGTTTATCTGTTATATAAATATTACTTACATATTTATGGCTATTTTACAATATTACAAATTTAAAATACGTAACCAGACTTGAATAAATAATTTAACATTTTAAAATCTAACTTGTGGGCTTGTAGTAAAAATATCACGATCTAATACTGCCGAAATTAAGTAATTCAATTGCCGCAATGGACTTGCCAACAGATTCCACCTACTTATATTAGTGAGCGAGAACGGCTCCGCAAATAGATGTGCGATCGAGCACGTTTGTCGGGCACACCTTAGCTAGGAAGCCAGGGTTGTCAGTTTTGCCTCGAATGACTTTAAATATTATGACATAGCCATAAATTTCCTTCAAAGACAAAGAAAATTATAGCCAACCGTATCTTGATTAAATTACCTGGAATACAGATCTGGACAGTAATCATATTTCTTAAAATATAAAAACCGTAGAGAAGTTTTTTAATACAAGAGAATAATGTAATCATGAAAACAAGAGAATATGCAGATTTCAGAAAACCGCATTCATTTCCATACGACTTCTAATAATGGAGTTGTTCAACGTCTGTTCAATGAAGCAATCCGGTTGTTATTGAAGTGTTTGGATTTCTTTTTAAAAATTGAGTATGGATAAAACTCCTATCTTTTTTATTTCACTTTTTTTTTCACCTCGTAGCACCGTAGCTTTAGGTTAGCAAGTGATCTCACCAAGCCGGCATTGCAACGGCCAATGTTGCAACCATCTTCGATGTATCATTTCCTCTTATAAACAATTGATAATATTAAATATACATATATAAAAGTTCAGAAATAATATATATATCAAACAATGAGTGTCAAACGCTCTCTACATAAAAATCCAAACGCGCTCTACGCGCTAATGCGTTTTCGAATGTGCTAGAAGACCGTTAGGTACGTAGAATTTACATGGGTGGTTTGCGAGCCGGACAAAAAAAATAGCGGACGGTCATCCACTTTTTGGGTAGAGGTGGCCCGGGACGCCGTGTTCCGGGCCATCATTCACATACAGAAGAGACCCGCCGATTCACTAGTTTTGCCGATTAGAAAAATTATAATGTGTTAAATTCAGTGCTCGATAATTCCAAGGTAGGATTTTTAATCTTATAGATACCATTTAGCTAATATCTCCAGAAAATATAATGTGGTTTCTGCCATTACAGAGACGCAACCACGGTCCGGAGATTGGGTTTTTTTTCTTCCTTCCCTTCTTATCTTTTTCTTAATTATTTTATCTTCATACTATTTCCATAGTGGTTCTTTTTTCGTCTTTTCTTGTATAACGGTTAGCAAATCGCGAACTTTATATCAGTTTCACATACTTAAAAAACGCATAAAAATAATCTAGAAATCTCGGAGGTGAGATAAGAATTTCTCTAATGTAGAAGAACGTTGTCTTATTTTTTTTATTTGTCTTTTTCTTCTTCTTTTTCTTTTTTTGGAATTTCCAGTCAGGCCGAAGGGCCATTTACACATTTTTTTAAAATATACATTCGGAAAGGTAGCAAAAAAAATATAATAATATTTACAACCCGCTGGGGTGAAAGAAAATATTTAATATTTAAGTTCGTCATAAAGGAGCAAAAAATTATAATAATATTTATAACCCGCTGGGGTGAAGGGTCGTTATATTTTTTGGGGGCTCGTCAAGCCTCCACGACGCCATCCGCGACAAATTCTATATCGATATATTGTCATTCTCAATAAACTTAAAGAAGGTAATTGTTGTAGCGGAAATCCAACAAAAATGTAATTTATAAAATTGAATACTACTGAATATTGTTTCTTGTCTTGTCTATTGTTCTTTTTTTTGACCTCATTTCGTGAATAAAGCACACTTTCTCTAAACCACAACAACCTCGAGTTATAATTTTCCATTGATTCCTTGAAGAAAAGAAGGCGGAGAGGGAAGATACAAAGTAAAAAAAAAAAATACGTGTGGCACTCGGGGACTGCCGCGGTAAAGCTATTGCATAGCATTTTTAACAACTTATGCAATTATAATTATTTATTTATTTTATTTTTTCTGATATCAGATAACTGCGCTCTATCGGAAAACGTTAAATTATTCCGAATTATTTGCGGCTGCGGTAGCAAATGATTCGGAATAGTTTAAACGTCGATAGAGCGCCGCGCACGAATTTTTTATTCGATAAAGCAAAAAAACGGATTATTCGAAAAAAATCGTAGATAAAAAGATAGATAAATAAATTATCTTTAAAATGGTGCAGGTTTCATAATAACACGCCAGATAGTATTTGCGTAGTAGTCGTTTTTGTGTTCGGTTAGACCTAATTTCACAAATTTATTGCGCTATGTAATATAAACAAAATCTTAAATATTCAAAGCTAAGAATATTAGGAAAATGTTCTTGTTTAACATATATTTTTTTCGAATCGTAAGCAGTACTGGTTTAGGCGTAATTATCCGTTTAAAATCATTCATTTTCGTTAGGAAATTTCTTCATTCGGTCGCCGCGCTGGCCTAGGCCCGCGATAAAAGCTATGCAATAGCTTAAATATATTTAGTGACCCTTCTCCTTTCTCCTTGGTTTTATCCAGTAATTTCATTTTGTCCTGTTCATTTCATTTTCTTTGCTACCGAAGGAGTAGCGTCCAAAAAGAAAAAAAAACTAATTTGACATTTTACTAGAAAATATGTCATTTATTCCTTTTCAATTAGTCTGCTAATATTCTTCTTCTTCTTTCTTTCCTCCTGTATTTATTTTCTCTTGGGGACCGTTTAACTCCCATACACATTGCAATATATTTTCATTTTAATTAGTAGTTTCCGCCATCGGCGTCATATTTTTTTTTATTTCTTAATTATATTCGTATTTTTTTTATTTCTTGAAACTTCCCCTTTGTTCATCATTCCATCTTTCCTTTTATTTTCTTATTTTTTTTTTGGCATACATTTCAGTTCATATTTGCTTGTTTTATTAATATTAAATTCATATATTCCTTTGCTGAGACTGCATTTCACGTACTTCCGACATATCGGCCATCTATCGGCCGCGGAATGAACCAAGGTTTCCCATAATAACCGGCCGCCGCATAGAGAGGGCGCTGACCGCATTCCTCGTGAAATACAGCCGCCACAGCGGAGATTCGTAAAAAAAAAAAAAATTAAATTAGAAATTCACCGGGTTCTACTCAACCTGTTTTCCTCTCCATACCGGGTGCCTCTTAAAGGCGGACCCCATTTCAATCAGGGACACCCATAGTTTTTTTCTTTATAGTGCGAAATCCGCGCTCTCTGAGAGTTCTCCCACGACCCCTCCGACATCCTTATTCAAACGAGCAGCCAGCCTCTCAGGTGGTGTCATCCTGCATCCCACCAAAATTCGCCGCGCAGAAACCTGCTTCCGGTGCAGGTCTGCTTGCTTTAACCAGCGAACCGTTCCAGTATTTGGCTAGTCTGGCGCCCATTGCTTCTATAGCTACATTAACATCAAAATAATAAGTAAACACCTCTTATTGACTACCAAATTGCTGTCTTGCTTAATAACAATTATATAATGCAAATTGCGTAAATAAAAACCTTAATGAATAGAACGGTCTCGTTGCAGTTTTGGCGCCACAACGTGGGTCTTTCCAAAAATATACATTTCATTTTTGTTTTTAAATATAATCCCCGCTTTGGCCGTTGCAGTTTTTTCTTTGTATAACAAAATATAGAGTGACTTCCCGCACACCACACCAACCCCAAAATTTTTTTTTCAACAACATAACAATAAAATACCTATATGTACAACAACTCACCCACCCACCCTAATTTACTGTTGTAGGAATAAATTCTGAAAACATATTATATAAAATACTTATCTAAAATTTTTTTTCAGTATATTTTATCGCAACCAACCGCATCGTACCGCCAACCAATCTACCGAACTACACACACAAAACACAAAGATCTTCCTTTATAACAACATTTTTCTTCTTTAAATCTTAATACGCATATTTTGTACATTTTCAAACATTTTTTCTTATAATCGGACCTTTGCCTCGTTCTACTGGAGGAAATACCTATATTCTATCCGTGGTAGACATATTCTCAAAATATTGTTGGTTATTTCCTTTGAGAAAGGCCACATCAGAAAGCATAACAAAACACCTCGAAAACAGCATATTCCTGCAGTTCGGCACGCAATGGTTCGGCACGCAATGCGGAAGCAAATGATTTGGAATAATTTAAACGTCTTCCGATAGAGCGCCGCGCACGATTTTTTTATTAAATAATGCAAAAAAAAGGATTATTCGAAAAAAATCGTAGATAAAAAGATAGATAATTAAATTATCTTTAAAATGGTGCAGGTTTCATAATAATACGCCAGATAGTATTTGCGTAGTAGTCGTTTTTGTGTTTGGTTAGACCTAATTTCACAAATTAATTACACTATGTAATATAAACAAAATCTAAAATATTCAAAGCTAAGAATATTAGGAAAATGTTCTTGTTTAACATATATATTTTTTTCGAATCGTAAGCAGTACTCGGTTAGACGTAATTATCAGTTTAAAATCATTAATTTTCGTTAAGAAATTTCTTCATTCGGTCGCCGCGCTGGCCTAGGCCCGCGATAAAAGCTATGCAATAGCTTAATAACACCATCTCTGTATGTTCGAAACTGACCGCCGTAGATTGTCGGAAAAGATAGTTCTTCCGCATGTTCATCCATTAAAATACTGACTGGCCTGTTATATTCACCGGGTGCTAGACTCAAAAAATAATCATCATTCCACAAAAGAGTTTGTTGCTGCGCAACTAAATTGTCTTCAATTGGCACGTGTTCACTTATTTCATCCATATTTAATTGCGAAGTACGTTCATTGCCGGTAAAAAAAGATTCATCGATTTTAATGTCATGATAAATATAAAGAGGCGTAGAGACTAAATACGACAACCACTCTTTAATATGACTCTTATTAATAAGCCCGTGGACATAACTAGTTTTGTGAATCAACTTCTTTTTCAAATGCACATAAAAGCAATGGTCATCTTGAATGTTTCTTGGCAATTGTTTCACCATTGTATTAACTTCGACAGGAACATTAATTATCTGGCCATAAATACCGTACTGACCATTAACGTGTCTCAGTCTACGAATCTGCATGAACGGTATTCTCGGTGAAATCAGTCGTTGCTCGATAAGGTTTAACGTTGGTAAATGTGATGGAATTTTCAGATATGCAAAACCATTGTAGGTTGACATGAGAGGATTTTTTTCTTTTTCCAAAGATGTATAACACGTAGAGCAGACTTGAACAATTTCACCAGGTGTGTAATTCTAAAAAAATCAAATTCGTATTATCAAGATATAGAAAGAAAAATATAAAGTGAATAATAAAAAAAAACTATATAATTCAGATTACCTGCAGTATTGTTTTCAAAATACTTTCATGTTTACTGGTCGACATTTTCAAGTCTCTTTTCCACCATAGTCTGTCGCAAATTATACAAGAATGACCAAATGAATTACTCGTAAAGTCTTTATAAAAATCAATATGACTTGTACTGTGTTTATGATAATTTGTGTAAACTGGAATAGTACCATCAACAATAAAATCCATAATTTTTTCACCAATTCGATTTTCTCTATCAATCTCAATTTCATTTTCATGATCGTTATGGTTATCTTCGGTAGGGTCTTCATTATAATTGTCACGCAATAGTTGAATATTGGCATCAACATGGGCTTCATTTTGGGTAGCGTCTTGTATTGTCTCCAATAAATCTGATACTTCATAAAAAGGTGTGAAATGTTGTTCACGAAGATGAAGATGAATCCAGTTTTGTGTATTATTCGCTTTAAAATGACAAAAGATAGTGTCTTGATTCGTTGTAGTTATGTTGTAAAAACAATAATGTATACAAACATTTTGATTGTACATTTTTGAAAATAAGTACAAACAATCCAAATCTCCGTAATCATTAGTGCTTGATAGACTGTTATATGCTTCTTGCGGATTGTGGCAGGAGTTTAAATAGGGTGAATCGCGTAACTGATTTCTCAAGTCACAAGTCTCAATTTGAATTTGCAAAAAACACTTATGAGCGAGTGGAATAGGCAATTACCATCGCCAGGAATTCCTGTGTTCCTGTATAGAACAACTTCGGGAGTAATGCATTCATTACGCTGTTCATAAATTTGAAGTTGTTGGCTGTGAAATTGATTTTCTTGTAGCGTTACATTTTCTATATTTTCAACAGCTCTACATTGCACGACATTCTCTTCATTACTGTCCAATTTTTGTCTTTTCCTGTAAAAAAAGAAGTAGAATGTCAAGTTCGAAATTCAAAGCACAATACAAAATTTCGAAATTTTAATTCGAATTCCGATATTATCGAAATTTAATCGAAATTCCGAATTTCAAATGTCAAAATGTCAAGTTCGAAATTTGAAGTAGAATGAATATTAAGTTCAAAATTTGAAGTAGAATGTCAAGTTCGAAATTCGAAGTAAAATGTCAAGTTCGAAATTCGACGTCGAATTGCAAGTTCGAAATTCGAAGTAAAATATCAAGTTCGAAATTCGAAGTAAAATGTCAAGTTCGAAATTCGACGTAGAATTTCAAGTTAAAAATTCGAAAGTAAAATATCAAGTTCGAAATTCGAAGTAAAATGTCAAGTTCGAAATTCAACGTAGAATTTCAAGTTCGAAATTCGAAGTAGAATGTCAAGTTCGAAATTCGAAGTAAAATGTCAAGTTCGAAATTCGAAGAAAAATTTCAAGTTCAAAATTCGACGTAGAATTTCAAGTTCGAAATTCGAAGCAGAATATCAAGTTCGAAATTTGAAGTAGAATGTCAAGTTCAAAATTCGAAGCACAATTTCAAGTTTGAAATTCGAAGTACGATTTCAAGTTCGAAATTCGAAATAGCATTCCAAGTTCGAAATTAGAAGTAGTAGAAGTTAGAAAATAAAAGAAGGTTTAAAAACTGACAAATTTAAAAAAAAGACTGTCTACCTACAGCGTTAGAGTCAGTATAAATATGGATGAGTCAGATATGCGCCTAACTAAGTTATAAGTAGAATTATTATGATTACTACTAGATTTTTGGCTAAAAACCACAAAATGATCTTATTGCAACAAATAGGTACAACCCCCTCCAACCAAAGTATAATTTACGTCATACTACGAAAATCACGAATGAAAATTTGTCGCTTTATGAATGAATTTAGCAAATCGACGGTTCAACTTATACTTATGTGTAGGTACTTTTACCCGCAGGTTTCATATTGAAATCGACCCTAAATCGATTTTCAAAATCAATATTCAAGTTTGATCTAACAGTAATCACGTCAGTTTATGAAATAAAATGACGTATTTTATTTTATAACTGTTAATTAGTGAACTTGTTGCACGAAACCTATTCGTCTAGTCACCCCAATGTGACGTCAGGCAAGGAACGTCAGAGCAGAGAAATGGTAATAATATACACGTAATAATACACGTTACTTACCTTAATAATCTATTTTTCTCCAGTATACGGCGTTTATGTTGTAAAAATTTTGATTTCCTGGCCATTTTGTTTTTTTAATAACGTAATTTATTTCGTCTTCTTTCGGAACACAATGTCAGAATCCTACCGTAACAGTAGCCGCGGTTATACTGTATTAATTCAATTTATTTCTGATATCAGATAACTACGCTCTATCGGCAAATGTTGAAATTATTCCGAATCATATAGGGCTGGGGAATCAAATGATTCGGAATAATTCCGATAGGGCGCCGCGCACTAATGTTATTCAATAAAGCAACAAAACCGGATATTATTCTTTTATTCTTTGACTATTCGAAAAAAATCGTAGATAAAAAGTTAGATAATTAAATTATCTTTAAAATGGTGCAGGTTTCATAATAATACGCCAGATAATATTTGCGTGGTAGTCGTTTTTGTGTTCGGTTAGACCTAAGTTCACAAATTAATTACACTATGTAATAAAAACAAAATATAAAATATTCAAGGCTAAGAATATTAGGAAAATGTTCTTGTTTAACATATATTTTTTTCGAATCGTAAGCAGTACTCGTTTAGACGTAATTATCAGTTTAAAATCATTAATTTTCGTTAAGAAATTTCTTCATTCGGTCGCCGCGCTGGGCTAGGCCCGCGATAAAAGCTATGCAATAGCTTAATAAAATAAATAATTAATTATAATTGCATAAGTTGTTAAAAATGCTATGCAATAGCTTTTCCGGGGCAGTCCCTGAGTGCCACACGTATTTTTTTTTTTTTTTTTATTATCTCACCAAAGCCGGCAAAAATAGCCAGCTTTGGCGAGAACGTTCCGAAGAATGATTATGCGTCGTTCAAGCAAAGAACATACCGAATAAACAATTATACGTTCTTATAAGAAAATAACCATAATAAACTCACGACCAAAATATAACATAGTAGTAAAGAACAAATGTGTTTTTAAGCTATTGCATAGCTTTTATCGCGGGCCTATGCCAGCGCGGCGACCGAATGAAGAAATTTCTTAACGAAAATATATGATTTTAAACTGATAATTACGTCTAAACGAGTACTGCTTACGATTCAAAAAAAATATATGTTAAACAAGAACATTTTCTTAATATTCTTAGCTTTGAATATTTTAGATTTTGTTTATATTACGTAGTGTAATTAATTTGTGAAATTAGATCTAACCGAACACAAAAACGACTACTACGCAAATACTATCTGGCGTATTATTATGAAACCTGCACCATTTTAAAGATAATTTAATTATCTATCTTTTTAACTACGATTTTTTTCGAATAATCCGTTTTTTTTGCTTTATAGAATAAAAAATTCGTGCGCGGCGTTCTATCGGAAGACGTTTAAATTATTCCGAATCATTTGCTTCCGCAGCCGCAAATGATTCGGAATAATTTCAACGTTTTCCGATAGAGCGCAGTTATCTGATATCAGAAAAAATAAAATAAATAAATAATTATAATTGAATAAGTTGTTAAAAATGCTATGCAATAGCTTTACCGCGGCAGTCCCAGAGTGCCACACGTATTTTTTTTTATATATTGAAATTAACGGGTTTGCAACACCATACAACCACCCTAAACGGTGACTAAAAAAGTGCAATATTTTATTATTTGATACAAAGCATCCGGAACCCTTACGAGATAAAACACCAACTCCTGAGGTTAAAACCAGGCTAGGTACAATTCGATTTGGGTAAAGAGTGCAATTTTATATACTATTTTTTACGTTCACGAACGAACAATTTTTTTTATCTTAAAATGTTTGAGCGCACAATGTGCAAGCTTGCTCCACAATCCGAGGTTAAAACCGGAATGGACAAGAGGAAGAAGGAGTTATCTTATTTTTTATTATTATTTTATTTACAAATATGGAATGTCACTCAAAGAGTGCTTCTACCAGATGAACGTGTCAGGACGCGCCTAGCGAAACGCAAAATAATCACGACGTAGTCTAACTGTATATTTACCATTT
>OX155980.1:17341547-17544560 GCA_944548615.1 Micropterix aruncella
TTTCTCTAAACCACAACAACCTCGAGTTATAATTTTCCATTTTTCCTTGAAGAAAAGAAGGCGGAGAAGGAAGAAGAATACAAAGTAAAAAAAATATATATTTAGTGACTTTTCTCCTTTCTCCTTGGTTTTATCCAGTAATTTCATTTTGTCCCTGTTCATTTCATTTTCTTTGCTACCGAAGGAGTAGCGTCCAAAAAGAAAAAAAAACTAATTTGACATTTTACTAGAAAATATGTCATTTATTCCTTTTCAATTAGTCTGCTAATATTCTTCTTCTTCTTTCTTTCCTCCTGTATTTATTTTCTCTTGGGGACCGTTTAACTCCCATACACATTGCAATATATTTTCATTTTAATTAGTAGTTTCCGCCATCGGCGTCATATTTTTTTTTATTTCTTAATTATATTCGTATTTTTTTTATTTCTTGAAACTTCCCCTTTGTTCATCATTCCATCTTTCCTTTTATTTTCTTATTTTTTTTTTGGCATACATTTCAGTTCATATTTGCTTGTTTTATTAATATTAAATTCATATATTCCTTTGCTGAGACTGCATTTCACGTACTTCCGACATATCGGCCATCTATCGGCCGCGGAATGAACCAAGGTTTCCCATAATAACCGGCCGCCGCATAGAGAGGGCGCTGACCGCATTCCTCGTGAAATACAGCCGCCACAGCGGAGATTCGTAAAAAAAAAAAAAAAAATAAAATTAGAAATTCACCGGGTTCTACTCAACCTGTTTTCCTCTCCATACCGGGTGCCTCTTAAAGGCGGACCCCATTTCAATCAGGGACACCCATAGTTTTTTTCTTTATAGTGCGAAATCCGCGCTCTCTGAGAGTTCTCCCACGACCCCTCCGACATCCTTATTCAAACGAGCAGCCAGCCTCTCAGGTGGTGTCATCCTGCATCCCACCAAAATTCGCCGCGCAGAAACCTGCTTCCGGTGCAGGTCTGCTTGCTTTAACCAGCGAACCGTTCCAGTATTTGGCTAGTCTGGCGCCCATTGCTTCTATAGCTACATTAACATCAAAATAATAAGTAAACACCTCTTATTGACTACCAAATTGCTGTCTTGCTTAATAACAATTATATAATACAAATTGCGTAAATAAAAACCTTAATGAATAGAACGGTCTCGTTGCATTACTTTAGGAAACGCATACAGAGCGATGGAGTATTCGTGGTCAGATGCGCAGCTAATCTTGTTTACGTCATCACAGAGCATTTATTAATATTAAATTACAGGTTGTAAGCTTGGCTTTATGCATAATCTGCATCGAAATCTTTGCTGCAAAAGCTCACAGACTTTATTTTTATTTACATATACATATACATTCAAATTCATGAGCACAACAGAAAATGAAATGACAATTTAGACAATGCCGTCGTATGCTTTTAAAATTACATACACATGATACATCTGTCTGAGCCCAGGTTACATAGCGCATACATTAAATGCAAATGATAATCTTTCTATTATGCTAAGCAAAGAGCAGCCGAGCCTGCCTTGCTAGGCACCCCTGTGTTAAGGCGAGCTCACTTCGGGAGTCACACTAGAGTGCCACGGTTGTGTCATGGTAAGGTCTAAAATATATATTTATTTAATTATTATTATTTTAAATTATAATCTTGTTATTATATCTTATCTTATTATTATATATATATATATATATATATATATATATATATATATATATATATATATATATATATATATATATATATATATATATATATATATATATATATATATATATATATATATATATATATATATATATATATATATATATATATATATATATATATATATATATATATATATATATATATATATATATATATATATATATATATATATATATATATATATATATATATATATATATATATATATATATATATATATATATATATATATATATATATCTTAATTATAATTTTTTTTTTTAATTTTAAACAGTTGTTTAAACAGCAGAATAAAATCTACAAGCGCGAATCCCCTCTTTTGCAATATACAGGTCATTGTCGGATCGTATTCATGTGAGTTCCGCTCGTTTCACTGTAAATATTGCTATCCATAATGCAAGTAGGCAGATAGTTTCGTATTGAACGCAACTAAACTGATTGACTAGTGATAACGACTTCAGGGGTTCGCAGCAAGCGGTTCTTTAACAACGTAATACTAACACTTTTTAAATAATAAAAGTTATACAGTCACTTAATTAAACTAAAAAAGATACATACTTTTACAATAGATAGAAACAAATCAACATCATCAGCAAACATTAGACAGTGCGCTGATGTGACGACTTTACTTAGATTATTAACTAATAAATTGAATAACAAAGGACTCAAATTTGAGCCCTGGCTAACTATAGATAGGTGATTTGGACTTAAAATTACTACATTTGACAAACTGGCGATGCCCTCTCAAATAGTCCTCGAAAATTTTCAACAGTCTACTCGAGAGCCCGTCAGCAGCCAGTTCGCCGAGTTGCATCGTTGTCGACGCGGTCAAATGCCATTTTGAAATCTAAATGTAAAACATTTATCTATCTACCTGATTGCCTGGAGTTTTATGCAAATCATATGCCACATAATCGTACAAATTAGAGAGATTGGTGGTGATAGAACGCAGTGCCGGATTAACCCATGTAAGGACCCTTATGCCGTCGAAATCTCGTGGGCCCCTTTGCCCTTTTCGGGGCCCTTTTGGTCTGTCAAACATTCTGTCATGATAAGGGCCCTAATCTATAGCTTTTGTAGCTTATACGTTAATCCTGCGTTGGTACAACGACTGTGGTGTTTCGCGAATTACAGTCCATTTCGGCAGTTAATTTTGCAACAAAATTCATGCTCTGCCTCGCAAATACAACCTATACGTATACGTGTTTGAGTAGAAATACAAATAAAACCTATACCTAAACGTTAACAACAAAAAATAACCTATTTAAATAATTCTTAGGGCAATTGCTTTTCATTGTTTATAGGGATCTTTATAGCTCTATACAACGGGTCCCAACGTAATACCTGAGTCTTAATAAGAAATTGTACGTCGAACTTTCTACTAGTTTTCATGATAGTATAAAATAAATTGTTCATTTAACCATCTTTGATCCAGCCTTGACCCTAGCTGACTCATTCTTACTTGATTTCAAAAAGGTAGATATATTCTGTTTATTCTCGTTTTTTTTCATTTATCGTAACAATCGCTAGTGAATCAGTCTCAAAAAAGACCATGAGTATATGGGCTTCGAATTCGACTTAAGCCCCCAGGGCCTGCATTTTCAGTCCGACTAAGGCTTGAAGAAGAATTATTATTGCTCAAAGATACTGTTATTTTCCGCCCGTTTTCCATTCAGGGCGGGTGGCGCGGCGTCGCGGCGTTCATAGCGGTGGCAAAGGCGGAGTGTAAATCAGCAGCTCGCACCGTTCCTCCTCCTTGATTGGTTCCCGCGGGAGATCCAACTGCCGGCGCCCGACGCCTCCAACGAAGGCCAAAGGCTGCCTTCCAAACGAAAATTTCTGCTAAATTAAGCAGTTTTAAGTATTAACGCAGAACCGTGGAAGCCGCCTATTACTACCGATTCTCACGTACAATGCACTAATTTATGTTATGTTATATATATATATATATATATATATATATATATATATATATATATATATATATATATATATATATATATATATATATATATATATATATATATATATATATATATATATATATATATATATATATATATATATATATATATATATATATATATATATATATATATATATATATATATATATATATATATATATATATATATATATATATATATATATATATATATATATATTTTTAATGAAGAACAAGATGTGGTAAATGACAAAAGTGCTCACAGAGGGTGGCGGGGGTACGCGGGGCTGAGCTTTTGCCTCCTTTTGGGTAGAGGAGTACGCGAGGTTTTTTTGTTTCAGTTATAGGTTCCGAAATCTCGAATTGCTAAAATTACTAGTGACGTGACAAACATGGGTTCTTACGACCCTATTAAAGCTGAAATTGAACGAACGGAATAAAATAATAATAGCAATTAAGACGGCGTCATGTAAGAGAACCAATTGAAGGATCGCTGTCAGAAAAGTATATATAAAGTCCAGTCCTTAGGTACTATCAACGAACACCAGAATCCAATATCTCCAGAGAATTTAACAGAAATTGTTATTGACAGTAAAAAGACGAACAAAACAAATGTAAATGCTTCCAAGAACCTGTTAGATGATTTGAGAGTTACAGATTCATCCACCGATAGTGATTTTTGATCATCTAGCAGTGATGATTATATTTACGCTACTGATGTATCTTCCTCATCCACTGATGAAGAAAGAACTCGGATTAAAAAGAGAAGCAAGATAACTGATACATCAGCGAGAAATTATATTAACGTTCCTGAATCACCGTCGATAATTAATGCGAGCACAACAGATAATGCTCCTCCTGTTTACTCTTTCTGGAAAAGTACGGGTATGAACAGTGACGGAAAAAAACAAAAAAAAACGAAAAGTGAGAAAGAAAGACGACAGGATAGAGTAAAGAGAAAACTTTTTCGATACACAACACTGGCTTGCAATACACAACAACGTCGGGAAAAACGAAGAAGAGTCGTGAATTACGTGATCTAGACAAATATGGTAAGAAATACAAAGAGAGGCTGCTCTTGCATTTAAGGATAAATCTTTTCGATACATATTGGGGTCTGGGAAATTATGAAACTAGGACTGAATATATGTCAAAATGTATTGAAGTTTGCCGAAAAAACGCCAAAGTCTTCTGCAAAGAAAAAACGCAATGTCAGTTTTAGATAATTCATTCATAGTTCTGATCATACAAAACATCTAATTTGTAAAGGATGTTTTTTGAAGACTTTCGGCGAAAATCACAAATATCTTTAAACAGTTTGCGAAAAACTACGGAAAAATGGCGGTCACCTTCCACCACGTAAACGTCGAGTTGGTAAGTCGATTCCTGGATTCAAACTAGAGGAAGTAAAAGTTCATATTGCCTATTTCCCTTGCACAGAAAGCCACTACGGCCGCAACAAAACGACTAAGAAGTTTTTGAATTCTGAGCTCAACTTACAAGTTCCTTATAATTCATATAAACTGAAGACCGACACTCCAGTTAGCAAAAGCATTTTCAAAAAGGTATTTTATACCATGAATGTGTCCTTCAAAAAGCCATCAGTAGATACTTGTTAAAATTGTGACCGCATAAGTAGGAAACCTAAGTACGCATCCGAGGCACAGGCTGCAAATTTGACGAAGACACTCAAAAAGCACCAGGAAGCATTTAAGGCTGCTTACGAAGAAAAGAAAAAAGATAAACAACTGGCTTAGTCATGCGAAAATATAATGGTCATAACATATTTTGATTTGACGACTTACGATATGATTACAATAATTACGGTACCTAAAGCCTACCACTCTAAGATTACTATTTCACCCGAAAAGTAGAAAGATCTATAGATTTGCTGTGCTTTATTCATGAGAGCGCTCATGAGTTTTACAGAAGTGCTGCAAGAATGATGTCAAAGACACTCCTCCGGATAATGATGATGATGATTCTGATGATGAATAATTTCTAGTTCATCTAACTCTTAACCCTTGGAGTAAATGGGTATTTTCATGGATGCATCTGTCTCTTTTGCAAGATTTTCGGCGACATCGACTTAAAGTACTATAACTACGAAACTACTACACCAATCATAAAAAGAGCAACTGCACAATGATTGCATTGAAATTTCTAATATAGAATATTGAAATATCATTTTGTAAAACAATTAGATAATTATGAATTAAATATGAGAACGTCAAAGAAGTGAAAAAAACGCGGAACCAGATCTGGTCGTATCATACTCAACGGATAATTGTTTTACAACCAGATTTGGTCGTATCATACTCATCGGGTTAAGACCTATTAGGATTTTGTTATTTTTATTTCTTTGTTAGTCTACATTCTGGTCGGTATATATTTTAAAGGTTTTATTTTAAGTACCTACGTACTTTTTGTTCTCTTTAATCATTTACGACAAACTGCTTATATCATAGAGAGCAATTACTGCCTATAGGATAGGTTGACAGCTGTTGAGCTGTTAACTGTGCTGTGTATATATTAACGTGTTAGCAATTTGGTTATGTTCATTTTTTTTTTTTTATTTTTTAAGATTCACACAATGGTTATACGTGCGTAAGATTGATCTGTGCCATTTCTTAGTATTTGAGTTTAAAATTGCTTGCCTTTATAAAGATCTCAATTTACCTCTCTTAAGAATTTTTATAAAACTGTGCCTTATTTGTAAGTGAATTTATGATTTTGAAGAAGTTTAACAAACGTTAATTATTTATCCAATACTTGTATTTATTTACACAATAATAAATGTATTTTAATGAGGGGTATAACTTGACTTGTGTCATTTAACACGTATTTCAAAAGACTGTAATTTTAGCAAACTAATGCAATCCAGGTAAATTATGAAAATAGGGGACTGATAAGTAAAACAATCTAATCTTTGGGGCAGTATTTTTATCATTTGTTTGAGCAACATTGTGTTAGGTTACATATTCTAATGAGTTATTGGATTTTTTACTTCTTGTATATCAGTTTACACATAGACAACTTATAGGTGCATCATAATTTAACTGTACTTGTAACATTTATCACGTAATTTTAACACATATTAGAAATAAAAAAGTTATGTATATTACAGGTTTTTCATGAATTACTTTAAAACTAAAATATTTACCATAAAAAAAATACTTGTGGCACTCGGGGACTGCCACGGTAAAGCTATTGCATAGCATTTTTAACAACTTATGCAATTATATTTATTTATTTATTTTATTTTTTCTGATATCAGATAACTGCGCTCTATCGGAAAACGTTGAAATTATTCCGAATCATTTGCGGCAGCAAATGATTCGGAATAATTTAAATGTCTTTCGATAGAGCGCCGCGCACGAATTTTTTATTCAATAAAGCAAAAAAACCGAATTATTCGAAAAAAGTCGTAGATAAAAAGATAGATAATTAAATTATCTTTAAAATGGTGCAGGTTTCATAATAATACGCCAGATAGTATTTGCGTAGTAGTCGTTTTTGTGTTCGGTTAGACCTAATTTCACAAATTAATTACACTATGTAATATAAACAAAATCAAAAATATTCAAAGCTAAGAATATTAGGAAATGTTCTTGTTTAAGATATATTTTTTTCGAATCGTAAGCAGTACTCGTTTAGACGTAATTATCAGTTTAAAATCATTAATTTTCGTTAAGAAATTTCTTCATTCGGTCGCCGCGCTGGCCTAGGCCCGCGATAAAAGCTATGCAATAGCTTAAAATAAAATACACAGTGAAAGTAAATATTTTTATATACAAAAGAGAGTCCTTAAGTGTAACCTACCCCCCTTAGTTATCGAACTAGATTTTTAAAAATCTTGTTTTTGTTCTCCTGTAAAGTTTTGATTTTTCACTTGTATCACTTATCACAAGAGACACAGATTTGTTTCTCGCTCAAACCCTTAGGTACCTACAAATGTATATTTTTTTGGTTGATATTGTTTTTAGTAAAACTTTAAAAGTTGATATAGGTTTGCACAGTTTAATATGAAAAGAATATCATTTCTTCAATTAAGGAACAGCCTTCTTCTATACCTTCACAGCGTCTGCTGTGAATCTATTCCACCACTATAGTCTCGAAATTTCGTTCACAATATTTTCTCTCCTGGTCGGTTTCGTGGGCCTAGAAAGTAATATAAATGCCCTTGCGTCCTTGCTACGAAACAAATTATTATAATATTACCGCCGTCTATCAGCTATCGGATCAAGTACCTACCTACTCCACAAAATTTCATCGATTTTAATTATGTTATGATTTGCGTCCTCGCTAAATTTATATTTAGTAAGGACGTAGACGAAATTTATATTTAACAAGAATGTGACATGAAACTGTAAGTAATTAACTAAAGGGCAATGTGTCACTCGATTAATTACAACCCCTAATATCAAAGAGAATTTGTACGCGCCAGTTTTAATTAGCTTTACCTGAGGAACAGAGCAAATAACAGTTATCAGATTCCGCCAATATGAGTGTTGTGAATGAGGAGAGTTTCTCAGTCTCGAGATGAGGTGATTTGTGCTGATTGCAAAGAAATCTTTTCACTATACGTTTGTCTCAATATTCATGATAAAGTATTTGAATCAATGTAAATGCGGAATTGCAATCGATTATCTGTGAACTCTGCAAGGATAACACTCAAACCCTTGTCTTGTCTCAAAAATGAGACTTATCCATACCGGTAACACATTTTCTTCGAGAACATCATCCCCACAACCATTATCTATAGTCATATTCAGCTTCGACCAATTTGTCATGTACATCGACCTTAAGACGGGTGTTACACGTTCAATCTGGCATCAGTTCAGTCCGTGACCTTGATCATGAACTGACTGATGACACTGATAGAAATTATCAAAGTGTTTAAAAATCCATCAGTTCAGTCCATAAGTCAACGCAATAAACGATCAGTTTCCCGTCAGTCTGACAAACGCCACGGACTGAATTGATGCCAGATTGAATGTGTAACACCCGTCTAAGTTAGATAAATTTAAATGAAAAATTACTGAAGGCATATATGTTCGCATCAATGAAACCATCACTAATGAGCTGCAGATAGACCGGAGCAAAATCTCTTTATCACTGGAGTTAATTGAAAGCGTGAAATTGTCAAGAGAACAGTTAAAACAAGAGCGAGATACTGATGCTGCGGAAAGATCTGATATTAATATCTTTTTTATTGCAAATTACATTATAATTTCTTTCACTAAAGTACGGATATTTCATGGCGTCTGTGATGAAGTTACAAAATAAATAATCTTTGAAATGCTATTTTTATATTCACTAAATTAGATAATAGAGTAAATTAATTGAAGAAATAAAAATACTTAAAATCATTTTATCAATGCTCTGCTGAACCAGATAGGATATTTGGTGTTTCTTCTCTTTTTTTGCAATTGATATGCAGCTCAATGTCATTTAGCCGAAACCGAAATATTTTAAAACACAACTACTCTATCAATATAGTAGCATTGCACTAAATAGAGTCGACCACATCAGAAACCTAGGAGTTATCTTGGATGAAAAATATTTATTTCGACACCACTTCAATGGGTTTTCTTTTGTTTTTTATTTGTTAAGTGGGGCTTTTCTTAGTTCTTTATGAGCCCTGTAACACTGCGACCGTTGCTGATTTATTGTGTTCGCCACCTACTATAGTTCTGCGCTAAGCCTCGTGTCATTTAAGAACCGCAACAGGCTTTTGGCGCCAGATTGTTTTACCTCCTCAGGTTGAAGGTAATGACCACCCAAGTGGGTGTATCTTTTACGCATCAGCGGGCCACACTCGCACATGAGGTGCAGGGGAGTTTCCTCTGCCCCTTGGCAGAACCTGCACATTTTTGTGTTTCGGAGCTTGAGGTTGAACATGTGTTTGTTCAGGCCACAATGCCCCGCGAGCGCCCTCACCAGTATGCGTAGATTGTTACTATTTAGCGATAAGGCCTCACGGGCCGTCTTACGGTCGTAAGCCTCAATTAGCGCTTTGGAGTGTTTCAACCCTGGTATGTTGTTCCAGTGGTTGACGGATTGCTCTAAACATATTTTTTTGAGGATTAGGTTTTCAAGGCTTTTTGGTATGCCACAGCAAGGTTCAGGGCCGTATAACGTTCTCTTTGCTCCCGTCTTAGCAAGTTCGTTGGCTTTTCCATTTCCCCCGAATTCCTGCATGGCCGGGAACCCATCTTAGAATCACCCTGTTCATTTCGCGGAATTCAGTAGTGATATGCAGTTTTGCACTAGCTTTGAATTAATGGTATTCGAGGCTATTGCCATAAGAGCTGCCTTGCGATCCGAGTGGATATAGATACGGTGGTTGGCGTAGTTTGTATGGAGGCTGATATCCGCACATTCAATAATGGCTTATACCTCTGCTTGGAACATGCAGGCGTATTTCCCCAAGTTTACACTTCTTTCGAAGTTTGGTCGCTCTCCATATATACCGCAGCTTACGTCAAGTCCCGATTTGGACCCATCAACATACCATTTATGGCTAACGGCTTCCCAGTGCAGTTAGCTTTTTAGCCAGTCGTCTCTGGGCGGCAGTTCCACTGTAAAAAGTTTTCCAAAGTTTAGGAGTGAAAGCATGGTGTCTGATACAATGTTAAGGGTAGGAGTTTCACTGACTGAGTCAAGGACTGATCTTAGAGCTTGTGAGATCCAGTTTACTTTCTCCCGGGCAGACAGCCTGTACATGCTGGCTTTCTCCACCTGTTGCAAGTGAATGTGTAGGGGCGGAAGGTTCAGCAGTGCATCTAGAGCTGCTCTAGGAGTGGAGGACATTGCGCCAGTAGTCATTTTGTCTTCAGAACACGGAAGTTATTTCAAAATCTGAAATCCCGAATCCATTTCATTGATTAGATCGGTCGTGGGGTATAGATCAGTAATTTTCAATTACAACATTGTTTGCATTCGTGATCCGCCATAGCTGAAGGTAGGATTTGTGTTTTTTTTTTTCAATAATATATTGTACAAACTTTGAAAATATCTTGCTAAATACGACCACTCGGGGCAATTATGATACCTATTTTTATTACTTCCACGGCGATTCCGATGATATTAATCGGTAAATCAGTTTTTGAATGACAGTTTGTCCAGTATACAAGCCGATGTTTACAATCGTTTTCTTTCCGAATTCGTAATCCTCACTCTTTGTTATCTTTATTCGCGTATCCTTGTATAAAATGTTACTGTTTCACCGCATAAAAATCAAAAACAATCACTAAATAAATATTTTTAAAATCAGAAAAAATATATCTGTGTGTACAAGTACAAGCAGAGTTGCCAAATTGATTGAATTGTTTACAGCGATAGAATTCAAAGAGTTGAAAAGAAATTCGCTCGCATGCTGTCGAACAAATGTGGCCTCAGAAATATTCTCCGAGGTTATGTAGAGCGGCTTTCGCACATCAACCTTATAGATTTAAAAACAGGCAGGACGATTAATTACTTAAATTTTCCCAAGAAGTCAAAATGACTGCTTTTGGGCAATACAGGTACCTATAACACATGCATATATCAAAAATAAGGGAGGGGGGGGGGTGTAAATACAAACATTAATAAATGTATTTATATTATTTATAAATTTTCAAAATCCTAAGAAATAGTGTCATTATAAATATGTATTTTTATACTAATTGAAATTAAAAAGCAGTCAAAATGACTTCTTTGGGCAATCTAGTGTTGAAGATATAAAGTGTCTTCATAAGCTTTAACAACAATCGACTAGACAGCTATCGATATATTAGCTAGATATGCCCTCAGATACAAATAAGTTGGCTCCACATACCCTTTGCTCGTAAATCATGTGACAGAGAGAGCAATAAATTGAACAGTATACGAGAGAATAGCGCGCCAATACTCTTCGCGGCAGCTCTCACCCCGGAAACGGTCGGCTGTCTGCCAGCGGACTGCGAAAAAAGTACTACTGACCGGCTTTCAGTAGTGGTCTTGAAGTGGTCATTTTCGAGCACGAAAGGCCCATCTAGGGGATCATATATCAATGTAGACAGCCCAGTTAATCTAGCCAATGTTCCATTTGGTGTGCCACCGCGACTAACAAGGAGCTCTTATACATTTTCTGTTGTCGCTTGCAATACTATTATCGTGTCGAATAGACCTCTCACCAGAATTTGTGGTGTTTTTGATATGGTGCTTCTAAACGGGCCAAATTTTCGCTACAATATGTGGCTGCAATACATTGCCCGGCAACGTTGCTAGCAATTAGTAGTAATACCAGCCATACTATGCAATTTACGATAATATCTTTAGTACATCCCGGCCATATACCCACGTATTTTCCGAATGGCCAATGTTGCTGGCCAATATTTCTAGACGATCGCTTCGCAATCGAAAATACTGCAATATTATCCGGCCAGCTTTATTGGTTTTCGATTTGCGCCATAAGTGCGCCCCTTTCTGTGCGTCCCGTCACAACGTACATCTTTATTTTATATTGATATCATCTAATGATTATTTTTTTGATGTATAAAATATTATTATCTATTCTAATATGTTATGTACAATTGGGTGAAATAATGTATATAATTATTAGTGTATTTAAATAAGATAGATAATTGTATTGTGAATTTATTATTAACAGTGAATTCATGGAGAAGATCTTTCAATTGATATTCATAATATCATCGTAAACATTCAGGCTATGATATCTAACGTATCACGCTTATTGAAGTCAGGTCGAATCCACAGTCTCGTCTTTTTTGTCGTTTTAATTCTCGTTCTTGTCTTTATTTTTATTTAAAACAATATAAAACGCTGCGACACGTATGATTTCGTCGGCCATTGTTGCCCGATTGTGTATCCCGTTTACAAGTCAAAATAATGGGCCATATTTTGCAGAAATATTGCTGAGACTAGCCGGGCTATATAATTTCCAGCCACATGCTGCAATAAAATGTTGCAGTGCAATAAAATAAATCGTTGCTGACATTGCAGCCACATATAGCCATAAAAGTATAGCATGTGTAGGAGCCCCCATACACGTAAAGGATGAGACATATTTAATGATTTTCAAACAAACAAATACAAACTTTCGAAATTATAATAAAAATATTTATGAAACGCCATCTCTTGAATTATGCGCCAACCAGTTTCTATCCGCTTATCACTCATGTCAGTCGTGTTATGTTATTGTCACTAACTAACTAATGATTAATTCCGACAGATAGCGTGCGTGATGCATTTGACACGTTTTAAATTTATTTATTTATACCTATATAGGAAGAAAAAACCAAAAATATACCGAAAAAATCTGCAGATGGTAAACAATATACTTTGCCGCGAAGACCTAAATTTTTGAGCGTATAGAATTTAAATGAAAAGCCAGAGAACAGGTTTTATTTTTGAGGTTTTGATGTTTGATCAAAATGTTCCACATATCAAATCGAAGATTATCGCGATTGTTTGACATTAGATACCTATAAATAAAACAATCGGATGTTACCGCCTGAAGAAGAGAAATACCCGATGTTTCAGCGATGTGACAACCGCTGCTGTCCACGGTAGACGGTCTAACTTGTACAGGGTCTACCCTGGTCCCAGTATACCAACTAGTAGCTTTACTCTCGAGCTACAGGGCATTGCGGGAAGAGGGTGCGAGGAATGTGGGCAGAGGGGTAAGTCCTGACGAATGCCTTTAATTAGCATTACGCGCAGGTAAAGGCTGGCGACTTTTTGGGCATTTGGATATCTGCGTGGCCGAGTAGCGGGACATCTGGCCCTACGACTCGTGACTTATTCGCTTCGATTTCAATTTTGTTATAAGAGAAGCTACTGTCTGGTATACTGTGCCCTGGATAACGGTGATTGTAGCATCGCCGAAAAGTTGGGTACCTACCATTGATATTATAAGGCATAGATATATCTCTGAGGTACAAATGAGTTGGGTCATATCCGTCCCGTCGTGCGTAAAAACATGACGTGATAGATAGAGCAATAAATTGAACAGTTTTTGGCGGGAGTCATAAATGAATACACTCTCAAAATTTAGTGGAAGTCATAAATGAATACTTACAAAATAGTCATCATAAAGAAAATAAAACTGGATATCGAAGGGAGAAATGGAATATGCATGGAAGGGAGAAATGGAATACCTACACAAGCAAAGGAGACGGGAGGGGAAAGGGGGGAAGTTGTACTCATGGGTTGAATAGATTTTTCTTTAGAGATTTTTAAACTCGCACAGGTTTTCAAGTTGTGTTATGGGCAAAGGCACGGAATTCCAGAGTCGGTCTGCCTGCACTGCGAAAGATCTGGACATGAAAGTTGATGAATGCTGGAGTATAGCCAGCAATAGATTTCCTGGGAGCGCAAAGGAAGGCCATGGGATGAAAGCGGAGAGAAAAGATTGTATAAATAAGAAGGCATGTTTGACTGTAGTACACGGAAGAGTAGAGCGAGTATGTGAAAATCCCGACATCATCTAATGGGGAGCCATTCTATTTGCCTGCAAAAGGTCGATATGTGATCAAACTTCTTCAGGGAATAAACAGAGCGAATACACGCATTTTAAATCCTTTCCAGCTTATCGAGTAATTCTTCATTCGCGTCTAGGTAGGCCACATCAGCGTAGTTAATTATCGGTAAGAGAAAAGATTGTGCCATTTGGCGTTTAATATAAAGAGGTAGGAGATTCTGAACTCGTTGTAAGGACATTCTGAATTTGTAGACACTTGACGTCGAAGCTCACCACGATTCATAAAAGATGTCGTTTTGCCCATGAGCAGTTGAAGAACACCCGCTAAGTGTGTCACAGAGGATACTTGTGAAGCTGTTGATTCCGCTCACAATCGGTCTCAGGAGAGCATTATCCTCGTGGATTTTTTGCACGCCATATAATTTCGGAGGCTGTATGTACATCCCTGGGTTTCGTGAGATATGCTATCTCATACACAAATATGAGGGAAAATAACAAACGAGATAAGTAATTTTCCTACTCCATTTTTTTATCAAATATGATAATCAACCTTGTGTGGCAGCAAAAAATCCATAGTAGCAGTCTCAGCAGGACGAACTGGAGAGGACAGAATGAAGAGACGGACAAGCTAGAGAGAAAGGATTCAGCGACATCAGTTATCGAACCTCAGCCAGTGCTGCCAATAGCCATGGCTCTCGGATCTGGAAGTATCCCAGCCTACGATTAACGAGACACCTCCACTGACGTTCTAATTTTCATCTTTAAACTCGGACTTTAGTAGAACAGGTTTTGGAAATAAATAAAAAACCTGAACAGTTGTTTTATTTTTTATTGCAAAACGCGAATTCACAGCTCACCCATAATCACACTTTAAATTTTATTTATTATGTTTTTATATTTATTAGTGTCACAAAATATAGTTGCTGAAGTTAAAATAAAGATTTCAGTAAAATTATTAAAAAACAAATGCTAGTGCATTTTTTAGGTAAAGAAACTACCACACACATGCAAATGCTACTAATTTATTTTTGTATTTTTTTCCTCAATGATTAAAAAAGACATTGAATATAGTTTCCCAAAATAAAATTCATAAATCTTGACTACGCTGTTTCTAAATCCCTAAAGAAATAATCCCCTTTATTTTAAAATAATATAAGAAATATAAACATAATAACTAAATAAAATTATTCATGCATTTAAAATAACTTCTCTACAAATAATAATAAAATACGTTTTCATTACTTCAAAAATAGGGAAATATCGTAAAAATGCAATGCAAAACTAGTTCAAAACACTACCATAATAATATATCTTGGTTATATGCATGTCGCACCCTCATGCTGTAATTGAGCATTTCACGAAGTGTCTAGCCAGTTCGTCAAGTGTGCAGCAGTTGCTATCACTTTTCTCATGGATTCATGAAGTGCTCAATCGCAGCATGTGATTATATAATAGTGCTTAATTACAGAATGATGATATTTTAGATTCCATATAGGTAGATGTCAACGTTGGGGTTGTTGGAACTGCCAATCCTCTTAGTGGAAGGCACCATTATCTGAAAAGAAGAAGATACATCTTATTATTAATCATTTGATAACTATTGTGTGGAGAATTTATATTCTGTCATACCTGGATGTCTAAATTAATGAAAAATAAATGACAGTTTTTGCAGGAGCAGGGACACTATTATAAAGAAGAAATGAAAAGAAAATCTAAATACAAATAAATTTATACATTTTTTAAAATATAATTTATGTCATAGTGGATGCATAACAACTTACATGGATAGCATGTAAAATGGATAACAAGTTATTTCTACACGACTATGATTTTAACCCAACCAAATATTCTGTTTGTAAATCAGATATCCGCCAGACATTAAACATGTTAAATATTGTCCGATATTCGGCTTAACCGAATACTACTTGGCATTCGGCATAACAATAATATGTAGGTTTTGATGATATTGATGCAATTTTAGTTTTCTCTGATTTCAACCAAAATGTACATTTTCACAGAATATTTAGAGGAAAACATGCCTGCAATTTGGTCTTGTTCCATAGCCTTCTGCTTAAAAAATTTGGAGCTCGATGACCTCCGGTCATGCTTGTGAAATCTATTCTAAATAAGTATCGCAATCGGCTCGATTGCGTTTCTTCGTGAACTAAAATCGGAAATTAGTTTATATGAACGAGACAGGGCAATACGCTAGAGCGGAATTACGGCAATACGTTAAATGAACGGTCGTCAATTTTTCCCATTAAAACTACTCACCGAAAATAAAGCATCTGAATCTAACGCAGCACGAAATGTGTTCAAATTTATTCGGACGAGTATAAGTTCGACAGGTAGTTTTTATCGACGATCGTTCATTTCATATTCCACTCTAACGTATTGCTCTATAAAGTTTGCTTGAACTAATTTCAGTTTTAGTTCACAAAGAAACGGAATCGGGCCCAATATCACTTATTACAAAATAGTCGGATTTTAAACAGTGTCCATTTCAGATTTTAAACAGTGTCCCGCTTTGTTACGTAAAGGACTTTTATTTGACTTACCGAAGATGTAGTATGCACCACTCCGTTGTTGGCCATGCCATCGCATTGATTAATATCAACAGCACCGATGCCTTGCTTATGGATGGGAAGAGTTTGACCGAGGACATTTTTGACGGTGCTTGTGAACGGCCAAGGCGAATAGTGCAATCCAGCGCAGCACCATACTCCTACAAAATTAGACAAGTTTTAGTTTCGGAAATACACCGTCCAAAATAACGTTGACAAAATTAAAATATTAAAAAATGAAAGCTGCATTGACATTATTTTTCTTTACTATATTTCATAGTCTTCGCAGCAAATCTCTTTATTGTGAAATTTCACAGTGGCCAATTTTACAATTTATTATCATATGACAATAGAATATATAGTGGTCCGCGATAGATTCGACAAACGCCGTATCGCCGCTTTGTAAGGGAGAGGACTGCGCAAGGGACCTCCAACCCGTAACCATTCGGGAGACCGGAGTAATCTGTTTGCAACTGGTAGTAAGGGTGCGAGTGTCGGCTAGGGAATGCAATCTTGGAGTAAAATCTTCAATCTCGGTATTTGCAAGATTTAAGAGATCAGTCTTGCAAAGATCTTGGTATTTTGCGAGATCTCGCAGAATTCAGAATATTTTTCATCTTCTGCCTTTAAAAAGTATTTTCATACTTCCAGCGGACTATTAAACTCCTTGTAAACTATGTTTCATGACATGATGACACCAATTTAATCATACGGAACCAATTTCGGACAGGAGACTATTATATCTTTTACTATTAATCGGATCTATTTTTTACTATTAATCAATTACTACAATCGGAGCACTTTGCGTTATCAAATTATTACGTTATGCGCTCGAAAACCATTGTGAATTGGCGAAGAAAATACGCCGCACTCCCTGCGGGCACTCGTTACATTCCGTTCCGTCCTCCAAGGACACCTGTTATTACAGTTAGCTCCGGGAATCCCCGGGATGTGCTGGCGAGCACTGCGTAGGTTTGCACCGTGATCGCGCTTCTAAATGGACATGAACTGTGATGCTGCGCGATCTCGCATATCTTGCGAGATTGCGTGTGATCTTGCATGCAAGATTAATCTTAAAAATTAGTGCAAGATCTTGGTATTTCGAGATCTCGGTATACCAAGATTGCATTCCCTAGTGTCGCCCGCTGGGTGTCTAACATGGCTATTTCGCGGTATCGCGTCGGTCTCTTACGGGCAACATGGCGGAACTTGACGGTAAACTGTTTTATCCTAAGTCTTATGCGCTCACCTCACAGGAGACAGAGCGATACATTTCGTTAAAACTTCCTGAGGTGACGGGTTGCCCGTTGTAGTTGACAGCTCTCTCTCTCTCTGTCTTTAATTTAGTTTATTTTAAGGTCATTTTAGGCTAATTTGAAGTAGAAGCTCCGCTTGCAAATAACGATGAATCCCTAATAGGAATTGAGTCAGGCTTATTGTGATTTACCTTGAATGACATGTTGGCGTAGGAGGTTATCGGCAAACTTCTTGTTGCTGAGAATAATCTCCATATCCATTTTAGGCAGAGAAGAGAAGACTTCATTTATTGGAGCCAATAATGTAATATCCTTCATAGTTGGCAATTCCTTCTCCAGTTCCGTTCCAGTGAGAATCTGCAAGATAGGTTAAAAACAATATTTTATAATTTTGTAAGGCACAAAAAGCATGCACAATAATTAACCTCCTAGCCACGGCTTACACAGAGTATCGACACCTAATACTAAAATGGTACAAAACGGTACCAACATGCAGGAATAAAAAGGAATGATTTCACTAGGAACTGGTTTTATTTCATCCGTAAATATTGATCTTACCACCCCTGGGTGACCAAAAACGCCAATCGGTGGTTGCGGTGGTTAACCTGTTAGAAGCCTTTGCGTTCAAAAAACAGCGCCGCAATTTTTGGCCGATTTTGTATATAAATTACTAACAATATCATTATTTTATGAATTATCTCTTGTTACCTAATAATTAATCTTGTTAGTCATGTATATCATATTATATTGAATAAAATACAAACGAAGCTGCCATGGAATTAACCGACCGAAGTCAAGCCCATCATATAGTATTAATACACTTCTGGAAGGTGAGCAGTGGATTCTGGACTAACGAACGGCTGTGGTAGGTTTAGGACAGCTGTCTTGCCACAGAGTTCACTTTACCGCCCATTTACTCTCCCTTCGAAGCCATAGAATTTGAGATGCAGAAATTGCGGTTTAAGATAATTTATCTCGGAAGGAGTTGATTATTTTCCTGGTGACCAAGATTTTTAAAAAGGTGAAACAGAGATTTAACTGGCAGGCCATGAGCGCAAACTTCCACCGCATGAAGGTGAACAGTGAAGCCGTTCCGGATGACGGCATTTGCGAGATCATGGTATTTATTTAATTTGTACTCGTGGTCTTTTGGGATATTTGATTCCCATGGAACAGTTAATTCTATGATAAGGGCCATCTTCCGAGATAGAGAGTAAAGAGTTATATCTGGACGCAGGGCTGTGCATCCGAGACTTTCAGGAAATTTATACTGCTTGGGGACCGAATCGACCTCCATGATCCAATCTGTAGCTTTCTCGATTATTGACAAAAGTTTTGTAGTGAAATGTTTTGCCTTTAGAGCCATCCCGCACAAACTGTATTGGGAGTTTGGAGGATATTGTCAAACCCTTGTTGGCACGACCCACTGAGAGGCTAATTACCTCGCGAATTACGGCAAGGACTTTGTCGTGGTGGTAAGTGTACCGTCCTTGATCTAAGGCAAGATTATGTAATCAACCGAATTTGCGGAAAATGTGAAGACACGTGAACCCATCGTTTGTAAAGTGTTTGAACTCTTCCACAAAGAGGCAGAACTCCGGATCCTTCGGGCACTTTTTGTATTTCTTTTTAAACTGCCCCCACTCCTCGTCGGCCCGCTATTGAGCCTCCGGTTCCGAGAAGAGTGAATATCATGTAAACTCATTGCTGCTCAGAAGCACAGCCTCTGATATACAGGCCTAAAGTATTCAGCAGTAATTAGTTATTACAGTTATTACTTTTAGAAATATTGCAATTTTTTAAGTTTCTTTTTCAGTTTTTGCAATTTTTCTTTAGTTCCTTAACTAAAGAAAAATTGCCAAAACTAAAAAAGAACTGTACCCTTGTACATGGTAAATATATGTTTGTTTGTTACATTTTTATTGATAAATATTGTTTTTGCCTCGTCTAAGAACTGTTTTATTTTAATTTAGAAATAATATCAACATATTATAAATTTCCTCAACGACTGTAGACATGTAATCCCAAAAGTATCAAGTGACGTTAAGGGTTAAAATAAACTATTTTTTTAAATGCAATAAAATAATTAGGTACTTACACGCCTGAGTGTGGCCAATTTAGGCTGGGCGGCAATTACTTCCAGCACGTTTCCTTCCTGTTTTGGAACTGCTCTGCTCACGATGTGAATCAAATTCTCTCGCTGTTGAGTACCTGCGCTTACTAAACGAGCGCAGTTTACAGTCGCTCGGTTGAATGTGTTAGCAAAGACAGGAAGCTGTAAAAAATGCATTAGATACAGTGATTAAAATATGAGTTTTTATGCGAATTTGGTGAGCATTTTACGAAGAGCCGATGAAGCTACATATATGCCCACAAGCAAATTAAGATATGCCTGGACGGTAAGTTTGAAAGAGCGGGCAGAGACTGGCGAGCTGATCTCTCGACAATCGTTTGCGTTAACCAACACAGTGCAGGCTGTGGCTATTGACAATCTAGATAACCGCGCGACTTGCGATTTTTTGCGACATCCCGCGACTGCGCAAACCTGAGGTGTCATGAGTTTTGAAACAAAACAGTTGGCCCGCAACCGCGGCGGGCGCGGGTGATAATTGCACCTGAGCCTAATGCGAAATGTAAGAAACTTGGGACGGTTTCCTCCCGGGGTGGAACTGGAAGAACTGTTCGGACTTCATCTATCAGTTTATATTTAATATACACATTAAAAATAAACTGATGCTGTTTATTGTGATACTATTGGCATTAGTGCCATAGATGACAATGAACCTCCTGCTTCCGGAATATCTTCTCAACCTAAAGCTGACAAAATAGCAAACTCTACTTGAATATTATTCTAGGAATTAGTCAGTAGATGATCACTGCCCTCAAGAAAAAGAGAAAAAAGATAGTTTTTATAACATGGTCATGTCTGGCGATTTTAGCAACGGACCCGGTACGATCATAGATACACCCGACACCGTACCGGTTAATAGGAAAAGGATAAATATCAGGAATCAGCCAATATATTGTGTAGAAGATGCTAATTTCACTCGTATATTCTAAAGTTTATATTCCTGGCTCAAATATTACACAGGAAAAAAATCACGAAATATACATATAACACAAAGAAAAATACATAAAACGAATAATCCTAGCGGTTACGATCTCACTCACCATGTGTGGACAAGTCGTAACAATACTTATTGTTTTTTGAGCTTCACTCCGCATTGGGTGAATAATTAATATAAGTGTACACATGCTATTCTACATTATAAGGCATTTTGAAGGTGTGATAACATTTTATAAAGCCTCAAGGAAATGGAAGATAAAAAAGTATATTATATATTATAGTTGTAAATATATTTTTACCTTTTCTTTATTGATTTACTGATTTATTGCCAATTTCATATTTATACATATACATAGAGTCGATTTAAGTTGAAAAAGCACGAAAATCCGTGAAAAACCATTATATTTCTGTAATATTTAATGCATCACAAAAGCTAAATGCAGCCGCTCCGAACGTCTCTCAGTATATCTCTCGTAAACAACACGCGGTGAATCCCCCAGTAAGGAGCAAAGACGCAAACCGCTCACAGAATCATTTCATGGCGTTACTGTCTTTTAATCTACAGATGGTGCTCATAGTGATCTTTGAAATTAGCTTGTAGTATTTTTGAAAATCCATCTAACAATATATTTGTATCGGTTTCGCCTCATTACTAATAATACAGACCATTTCTTCTACTCAGTTTGGCTATATGAAATTATCGTAAGGTAATCAACCCGTCCATTATAAATGTTTCTCACTAAAGAAAAACAATATTTATTTAGTGTGAAAGGACCTGCGCCATGACCATTTTCATTATGGTTACTCAAACGCCAAGCAAACTGAAATCCTTAATTAAAGAGAAAAGAGATAGCGACGGCTCACCTAGTTTGCAATGTGCAATATTTCGGTAGCTGTCACGAGGCTAAGACAATTTCTGTCTACCTTCTGCAATATCTGAAAATTATTAACTCAACACTCAATTCGACTCGACACCAGACTCAACTCAATACCTAACTCGACTCGAGATTTGACTCGAGAGAAAGCCATATTAGGTAATGCGAAATCATTTACAAAAGTTGTGACAAAGTCTAAAAGAAGGTTAACCAAAGCAAATTAGGGATAACAAACTCGAAGGATGCACCTATTCGTTTGTAGATCTATGTTATCTGTCTACACTTAAAAAAACTTACTGTGGAATAGAGGTTGACTCGGACATTATCGGTGGTATCATTAAGCAGAGTTTTCCTCTTTAAATTATTTTCCATATCATAGGTACTTAGGGCTCCGGCGATGGTATGATGAAGGACAAACTCGCGGGTTTGTTTATCATCCATAGATTTGAACTTTGAGGCTGAAAAGAAAACAAAAGTGAATTAGTAGGTTTTGGTTTTATTCTTACGGTTTATGGAGGAAAGTTCAAGAATCTATAAGTATGTGTATATTAGATATATGATTAAATTAAATATGTAGGACTTACTATCGGTAGACAGCTCTCTTTCGATCGGAGCCAATAATGTTTCAATGGCGTCATTCGTCGGAACCAAGAAGGTGACATTGGACAAACGGTCAATTTCATCAACCATTTTTGCATGAGTTATCATATCGCGGAATGTTGTTAAGTTATGCTTCTCCAACAAAGTCATGAGAGACAGGGCTAAAAAAAACATAAAGAAGAAAATAAGAAAATAACCTTTGAACCAACTTACTTCAATCAGGTTTACTCAAGTTGAGACTTGATAATAAATAAAGCTATACTTTTTTAAAACTGATATAAATTTAAAAATATTATACATTTAATTTAAACATGACAATATTAAAATAAATACTATTTTTTTATTGAAAACATATTTGCAGTAGAACAAAAGGCAATATTTGGCCTTTCTAAAAACTTTAAATTGGCTTCTCCAGATATGCGTATTGTTTTATTATACTGATTATAATAAAATAATACATTTTTTTTAAACCCTTGAATTATGCAAATAATTTATTAGGAAATTAATTATTGATTACCTAACTATTTCTCTCATATTGAAGCAATTTAAAGTAGTGAATGTAACAAGATCTACTTACCGCTGTTTGGAATGATAACTTCATCAACTGCGTGAATAACTCCATGAGTCGCCATAATATCTGTCTTTATCACTTTCACACCTCCCACTAAGAATTGAGCTGAATCTTTGTTGGCGGTCTAGAAAAATAAGGATAAATAACATATCGAGGATTAGGATTAACTCAAGACCGCACAGGTATGCACCGGTGAGTCTAACCCAAAAGTCCCAATGTTATATATAGGTAAGGTGAGCCCGGGGACATTCGACTGGCGAGCAAGATCAACTATAGAAGCAAAATCGCATAACACATTTTAATATTAGTCCTGCCCATCACAGTATTCCCAGTAGCGGAGCTACTGATTTGATCTTTCTGTGACAGGTGGCATTGTAAAATCCTAATACAGCAATTTTGGGTTTCTTTTCATATCCACTAGAAGCATTGAGTGTGACGTGTCCGGGTGTGATCCACAAATGATAATAAATACAAACAGAGCTGCCATCGAATTCACTGATCGGAATCGGGCTTATATGTTCTGGTGGAAGAGCAAAGGACTCCAGACTAACAATCGGCTTTAGTAGGTTTAAGACAGTTGTCTTGACGTATGCAAGTTCAACTCACCGCTCACCCTTCGAAGCCATAAAATTTACGATGCGGCAATCGGAGTATTAGATTTTTTTTCTATGAAAAAGATGAGACCAAGAACTTTAAAGAGATGAAATAGAGATTTGGCTGGCAGGCGTCGAGTGCCAATTTATATAACAGTAAATTAACAGTAAGGACTTTGTCATGCCCGTAGGTATACGACCGGCCTTGATCTAAGACCGACTTGCAGCCAGCTAAAATATGTCTAGCTTTGCCAGGGGAATTGCTACAAAGGGGATATGAACAATTCTATGAATAGCTCCAGCGAGCGAGGTTACTGAGGTCTGGAAGTGTATACTGAAAGGCATTTAAATAATAGTTCCAAACCTCTGATGTCGTCATTCATTAATGTCTAATCTGTGATAAAAGCACATTGTTACAAACAGTTTAATGTCATATGCGCTTGCAACGGTAACGGTACAAAATGAAACAGTAAATTAGAAATTTTCAATTCTCACCTCTATGATTTCCAACTTATTATCGTTGTCTGTGGTCTGTTTTGGTACTGTAAATTTCATGACGTCTCCATTAGCATTAGCAGCACCAATGACACCAGCTTTAACGACGCTCGAGCAAATTACTGGTCCCATCAGATGGCTTTTAATAATATCTGAAAGAATATTACTTTTTTTTTTAATTACCAAACATATAATGTCCTACTTATTAATAATAACAGTTCCCAATTCTATCAGACACCACATTTGGCAGTTTTTACGCTGACGATACATACTCTTTGAGGTAGCATCTCCCTTAGTTACAATTTGGTACATCCTTTCGTCGAGTTTGTTAAAAGCTTCGTTTGTGGGCACAAAAACAGTCCATGTTTCGTCCTCGGACAGATCTTTGTCCAGGCCCGTCTTTTCCAAAACTGTTAAAAAATATATTTAAAAAAATTTAAAATTAATAATATGAAAGTGCTAACTAAGTGTGATTATATCTAATCAACTAACGTTGTTTGAAATTGGAAAATTCAGGATGTTCCCCAATTTCTTGCATGATATTCTTTGTCACCGGCATCTGAAAAATAAATAAATAAGGAAATAATAAAAAACATTCTAAAATCAATAAATGGCTAAGGAGTAGCCGAGAAAATATAAAACAAAACTAAATTTGACCAGAAATTTGATCAGTTTAAGGCTTTAACTAGTAGATAACACTTACCAAAACTCTATCAACGGTGTGGATGATTCCATTAGTGGCATAATTGTTTATAGAGATGACTTTTGCACAATTAACCAAATTAAGGATATTTCCATCGGCACTCACAACTCTATCAAGCATCAATGTGGAATTCACATAATTGCTGAAAAAATATGAATAATTAGTATGTAATTCATTAATCACTTTATGGTCAGTAGAATAGATATGATCGACTAGCGAAAAACAGCAGCATAGCTAGGGGTTGACGAAACCGGCAACCACTGGCCATCAAAACAAAGACACCACCCCTTCCTTTACTTTGTTTTCTAGGGGTTGCCATAAATTCTTATGCTATGAACTGATATCTATGTCAAGTGACTTCCTCGCCTTGCTCGTAGACCCCCCATTTTTTTAAAGAAAAGTAAAATTTATCCTCGCAACCGACATCTTCGCGTTTAATAGAATAATAGCACCTTCAGTTCTTTATTCCACTTAATTATTATTTAGAACAAGTTATGGTTTCGAGGGCGTGTCCAGATGTTATACATGTTTTAGGTTGAAAGAAGAAAAGAGGCAAAGCGGTCAACAATTAATCTGATAAGGATACTTAGCCATTTAAACATAGTTGAACCTTACCTTAAACCTAGTAAGCTAACGTTCGTCAAAACTTTAGGCATCTAATAAATATCTCCCTCTCCTTTTCTAATTGTTTTACCTACACACTCAACTTAGTGACCGCCAGACTGCATTTAGCGTCATCTTAGTGACTACTGCGTCAAGTGGTGGTCACAGTTAGCCGGTAAGTATTTTGTATTTAAGATACTGTGGTGGAAGTTTTTCACTGTTGACTTCCAGTTCTTGTCTCTGCTTTTTGCGACTTTAAACTTCAGATCAAACTATTCTTGGATCACTTGCAATAGGCAAGCAATTTTAGGCATAAATAAAGCCTACAATTATATGTTAAGGTGAAAATATTAAATAAAAATTAATAAAAATTACGAGGGCTATAAAGTATTATTGGAATTTTTAGAATACTATACCTGTGCAGGATATCATCCGGTACAAAATCATGGAATCCATTCACGACGTGCGATTCAACTAGTTGACTCGGAGCAATACCATTGATGCCACGGCGCCGACGAGCAGGGTCTACACTCAAATCGATATTGTTCTGAGAAAAACATTAATATTAAAAGTTTGCAGATGAAAAATAATCACCTGTGATGCATGGGGAAGCTATTCTTCGCATTGAATTGATCTCCACAATCGCAGCATCTGTAGTTTTTGAGTAGATTTTGTTTTTTAGTTTTTTTTTAAACAGCGACACTTGTATAGTTTTGAAATATGTGCTGAAATGGTTTTGAATACATTATTTTTCTTAGTAAGGCTCCCTTCCGAGTTGACGCGACTGAAAATTTTGGTATTTTTGCAATGCCATGCGCCCGCGCGGTTTCGATATATACATAAAGATACATAGGTATACCGCGGCGACAAGGGAATACGTCCCACCGTTGGCAGTGGCCAATTACGAATGACGATTTCGGCTTTGCGCATCGTTTAATATAGTCGATTTGGCTTTTCAATTATAATATAATAAATTATCAAATGAATTGTTTTTTATAAAGTAAAAATTAGATTACAATAATAAAATAACTTAAGATCACTGTGTTATTTTTTATATCACTCAAAAGTAACTCAATAGAAAAAAAATAATGTTTGGCGATAACGTTTCTGGAAATTACGTAATTTCAAACATTTTTTTAAATATTTTTTGTATGGAAGTTCCAAAAACTGTCTTGGTACTATGCAAATAGATCATACGCTAGTGTAAATAGTATTTTTTAATATTGAAAATCATCTCTAGGTTTTTCAAATACTGAAGACAAAGCTAGCTCGTTTTTATTTTTTTGGAAAACAGTAACTGAATAAAGATAATTTACAATTAATATGGAAATAATTTACCAATTTCGTTTTGGCGAAATCATAGCTTAAGGACCAGGTTTTTAAAATCCGGCATAATTGTATTAAAATTCTTTTTCGTGTTGTCACAACCAGGCCACAAAAAATTACGCTTCATATAATTTTTTGGCCGCCACCGCGGTCTTGCACCCATTGAATCCTTCCCTGCCGGTTCCTCACTCCACCAACCAAGTCTACACCCCACATGGGTGCGTCAAATTAAGCTGAGTTTCTCCTTTGGCTGCAGTATCGGCTGCCGACATATATAATGGCCGACATTATAGGCTTTCTATAAATGCAGCGAAAGAAGATATTTAGGTTAAATTAGGTTAGGTCAGTTTCTATATTTACTGGCAGGGTGAATATTCAGTTTATGGATTCCCTTGAAATTTATTCGAGTGCACATCCATGGGGTGCACATTCGCGCAGCCCGTCACTGCGCCCTCTAGCGAATGAAAATCGCAGTAAACATCCTCATTTAGCGAGATGCATGACCTATTTAATTTTTGAGGGTCTCCAGTTCAAATTTCAAATAGAAAGAAGGTATAATATGTAAATATAGATATAGATAATATATCAAAGAATTTAAATATTATGAAATCGGAGACTATCGTGGTTGTTTGACATTATAAACAACCGCTTATCAGGTGCTACAAAATTCAAGCAATAAATTCGTTTGTTTTATTTTGTTTATAATATAAATATTTACGTTTACCACTTACCGATTCCAAGATTCCTTCAGCAAATGATTTGAATGCTTCATCCGTCGGTACGAAAAGAGTATAATTATTGTCGGTAGTCAGCCTATTTTCATATCCATTTTTCAATATGAAGTCTGATGCATTCAGTTTTTTGAGAGTGTCGGCCATCGATTCTAAGTTGAACTGAAATAAAAACGAGTCAATTGGAATATTGTTTTTCACATTATTAGGTCCACAACTACTGTTGGGGACTGAGCTAAATGTAAGCGGTGGCTGTTACTGCCTACTAAAATGAATTTCGTAGGTATGTAAGTTACATGAGAGGGTGTTTTCAAAAAGACTGGAATATTTTAAAATCTGTTATATTATATTTATAATGCTTGAATGCACATTATGCATAATATGACTAAAACCAATGAAATATTTTTATAAAAAAGTGTATATACAAAAAGTTATACATGCCGATGCTGATAGTGTAATTCAATGATGATAGTGCGATTGCTTTATATTTTACTGGAAAACCACAAATGGCTATTGTTTGAGCCGCCCTCCAACACCTAAATATGAATAAATCATTTGTGTCTTGTACCATAGCTCGTTACCGTGATACTACTGCGTTACCTACGCCCAGGAATCCAACAAAAAATACAGTAACAACACCAGAAATCATTCGTAAAGTAAAGAAATGAATTGAGCGAAATCCACGCGGCAGCACATGGCTAGTGAGCTGAACATATCTCGAGCACGGATGCGGCATATATTAAAAAATGAGCTCCATCTAAATCTATTGAAGTTCTGAAAAGCGCATGAAATTACAGCAGCTGAAAAAGAAGTTGAACTCGACAGAGCAAAAGAGTTGCTTCGTTTGGCCGAAAGTGGTAAGTTGCAATTTTTTTCCGACGAGTCACCATTCTTAATTGAACGGTATGTAAACAAACAGAATTATCGAATTTACGTGCCAAAGAGAAAATTTACACCTACGAATGGCCCCCAGAGAGCAAGCGCCACCGATAGTGATGGTTTGGGCTACCGTAACGGCTGATGGCCGCTTTCCGCTCGTGTTCATCGACCGTGGGGTCGAAATCAATGCGGAAAATTGTCGGGAAACTGTCTGAAAGGTAGTATTGAAACCCTGGGAAGACAAAATTTTCTATCGTAGACTTTGGACATCCAACGGGACTCAGCGCCATCGCAGAAAGCACGCGTCAACCAAGAATGGCTGAAAAACAACGGTCCGTGCTTCATATCATCAACACAATGGCCACCGTTTTAACCAGATGGAAACCCGTTGGATTTCTCGGTCTGGGGTATTTTGCATGACAAGTGTTGACCATCGAGAATGGGCCATAATACCGCAAACCCAATTGCGGGCAGCGTGCGATGGCTGCATTGGCATTTCGAAGGCCATAATGTATGCCAAAGGTGGCCATATTATACTAAGCTGAATTGATTTTAAAATTTGAAGTTGTTTTCGAACATTTCTACTTTTCTTCAATAAAATTCAACGAAAAATAAAGAAAATATAGCGTTTTACTTTGTTGCATTTTTCGTCAGACACCCTGGAATAATACAATAATACATATAGAGAGTGAGTTTTAATGAAAAGGCATCCTTGAGGTGAGTGAATCAAGACGAGCTAGTAAATAACCTTGATGTAAAATTTTGTAAAAAAAACTAAGAAAAAAAGAAACTGTGAAATTTATAAATAAACTATTTAATTATAATTACCCATCAATTTCGCACAAATGCATTACACTTACATAGGTAGGTTATTACTTAAGACAATATCACCAAACACTGCGACTAATGTTATTGTTCTATTGGTCTCTTGAATGTCTATCTTAGCTACTACATTTAATTAGGGTTCTGTACCAAAGCGTAAAGTTAAACTGTTAAAAAAAAAACATTTTCCACAATAACTTGTTGAATGCTTTATTTCTCTTAAACAAATAGGAGATTGTAAGTATAACCTAGATTGATGCATAAAAATATGTAGTCGAATGTATTACGACAGGGTTTTCTGACGACCTTTCGTTCGTCAGACAGTTCAACTAACATTAACTGGGTAAGTATACGGAGTTTGTGAGACAGACTAGTATTTCTCTCGCTCATCAGCTTTGGGTCATCTGAAATGTCGCGACTCTACTTACATACCAACATCGTTTTTCCAATGAAAAAATGCAAAAAATATGCCATTTATTAAAACTGTATATTTTAGAAACTCACTCAATGTGGTTCTGTACTATCTAGGTATATCTATAGTAGACGCATGGATTATTATGATATACTGTGAAATCTATTAACTACTGTATATTTTAATTAAAAACATATTACTGACATTTGATGATCTCCTTGGAGAACAAATCGCTTTTCTTAAAAAGCAATTTTTGATATCAGAGTCTTACCCATCTAACTGTGTGCACGTAATTTTGACAGCTCTTGTAAACAACTGTATATTAATATATAATAGCCAGTGACATTTCTTCGTCGACTTACCAAATTCGATATAAACTTGTGGAGGACAACACTGTGAAAAATTTTCAAAATTGGTTGAGGGATTGGTGAGATATTTTGATTCAAAAAATTCAGAAACTGCTAATTCAATTATTCATTTACGCATATCCACAAAAACGGTCACTCCCGACCGCTACCGACGAACGATCAGCAGCGGCCACTGTCAGCGGTCATTTGATTGGATGACGCAAATCGGCCGTATCACTGACAGCTAGGGTTGTTCACTGTACGATTATCTAAGAAGCGCCATCGATAAATAAACAAACTATCGTATCTGCCATCCTTCATACTTAATAAAGGGTAATTTTAAAATGGCGATCTTCTGTAAGGCCTGCAATGAGGAGCTAGACAGAGAGGAAGCATTAATATGCTCATCTTGCAAAAAAGAATATCACTACGCTTGTGCTGGGAAAAGCCATGAAAATTTCAAAAAAATGGCATCTGAAACTAAACTATCCTGGAAATGTTGTAAAGCCAAGAAGAACTCGTCGTCTTCGTCTTCAACGGATGATCAAATTATGGCTCTGGACCAACTCCGAAAGGATCTATGCACACAGTTTCAGAAGTCGCATAATGACGTTATGCAAAAACTGGACGCCCTTGTAAATAAGGTCAATCAGGTAAATAACGACCACGAAGAAATCATGAAAAGCATTAAATTTCTAAATGAAAACTATGATGACATGAGGACTAGAATCAAGGTGTGTGAATCGTTAACACCCAAGATAGGAATCCTGGAAAAACAAAATGCCGATCTACGTCATAAACTGGAATTCCTCGAATACAAGATGGATGAGAAAGACCAGAAGATAAATGAAACAAAAGTGGAAATTAGAGGAATACCTGCTCTTCAACAACACAATCATCGTTTGATCGTAACGCAAATTGCGTCAAAAATCGGATTAGAAATACAAGAAGACGATTTAATTTCGACATCACTGCTGGAGGCCCGTGGATCGGGAATAGAGAGTGGCACTAATAGCGGCGCACATTCAACAAATCAAACGTTAATCGCTTCATTCAAGTCATCCCGTATAAGAAATGATTTTTTAGATGCATCTAAGAAATATAACAAGGCGAAACGATCAAATGATCAAAAAATAAACACCCACGATATTGGTATGTCCGTTAAGCATCCTATATACATTCAAGAAGCTCTTACTCCTCTACGGCGCTATTTACATCTACAGGCGAGGAAATTAAGTAGAAATAAAAATTACAAATATATTTGGCTAAAGAATGGAATCACTATGGTAAAGAAAGACGAAGATAGCCGCGTACTGATGATCAAATATTTAACTTCTCTTGAAAATATTTTGTGAAGGGGGTATGCCCGTACTACAGGTAGTTTTAGTTCTTTATTTTTAGCTACTATTGATACACTTATATTATGTCTATGGCGTTCACTAATTTTATTTTTATTTTTATTATTAATTAGTAACTTCCTATACTGCAACCAAGTAATTTTAACGATCAATTATTTTAATATCATATTTTTGTATATTTGCTATTACTTCACCAAGAAAATCAACTCCATTTGTATCGCTAGCTTATACTACAATTATAAAATATTTATATTATTTCATCTCTCTGTAATTGTCACCATTAATTTGGCTACATTATTATGCTGTTTAACTGTGATAAGTTTAATTATAACTACACACTACCTTTATATATATATATTTATTATAATGTCGGACGTTTTCACATTTTTATTTATATTGGGATATTTTACAAACTTTTTAATATTGAATTATTATAAAACTATTTATTTAAACGCGATTTGCGATAATTCCGGTAGTATTTACATCTGCTTAATTTGTAATAACATATCATACTTTTACGACAATTATAAAATAAGTTATGGTATTTTAACTATATTCATAATCATTATGTCTGTATATTTATTACTTTTAATTTTTTTAATTTTGAATATGATTTGCCAATATTATAACCTACCTGTATGTTTATTATATTTATTAATTTTAATGTTTACTAATTTTTGCCCTTATGGCAAACTATGTGTATGTTTATTATTCTTAGTATATTTAGTAAACATAATGTTGACGATTATCTGCCGAAATGGCGACTTCGTTGTATTCTTATTGTGTTTATCCTATTCAGGAACTTTAATGCTGACTATTATTTGCAATTATTATAACCTCTATGTATGTTTATTATTTTTAGTAATAGTGACTATTATTTTCCAGTACTGTACTCTGTTTATTTTCAAATCCGATAATTTTACAATGATATACGCTACCAATATTGCGGATAAAGTCTTGCAAAGTCTCACAAGACAGACAAAACTCGCTCTAACTAACAACGCTTATTGCTGCTACAGGCGCGGCTAACCTCGATGAATACCTAATACCTTACTCCCCGGCGACGCTGCAGTTACCCACCTGGGAATGCCAAAAGGTGTTGCAAGACCAAGGTATTAAAATACTTAACCTTAATATTAGAAGTATCAACAAAAATTTTGATAAACTAATCATACTACTAACTTTGCTTGATACCGAGTTTGATTTAATCATCCTGACAGAATGCTGGATAAAGAAAAATATTCCCACTCAACAACTTGATAATTATGATATGCATTACACTCTACATAATCAAAATCAAAACGATGGCGTCGTCATTTTTTCGAATAAGAAAAACAATGTTAAAATTGAAGAAATAAAAATAACCACAGCAAATTGTCTGAAGGCTACTTTAAATGATAAAAATACAGTATTTGCCATTTATAGATCCCCTACAAATCCTATAAAACCATTTATTGCGTCCCTTGCGGATGCTCTAGAAACCTACAAAGGCCTTGAATATATTCTTGGAGGAGATATAAATATTAATATTCTCGATCAAAATAATCTAGTCAATGAATATCTCTGTATGCTTGCAGAATTTGGAATGATATCCTTAATTAACATGCCTACACGACAGCGGTCATGTCTCGACCACTTTTTTACTTCGATTAAAAATAATACATTAGGCATAATATGTCTCAGTGAGCTAACTGACCACTTTCCAACTATTTTGTTAACTAAAACAGATCTTCAAAGTCAAAACATAATTAATAGTCAGATTTTAGTTACAAATTATGACAGTTTATACGCAGATATTACAGACATTGACTGGAATCCTTTATTTAGAATATCTGATTCAAATGAAGCAACTGAATTTTTCGTAAATACAATAAAAAAATTGGTCAACAAAAATACAAAAGAAAAACTCGTGCCCCATTGTCAGAGAAAACTTAAACCATGGATTACCCCAGGACTCCTAAGAAGTATTAAACGCAGAGACAAACTTCATAACAAAGTCAAATTAAATCTCGGCAATAGCATATTGAAGCATGAATATCTGAAATATAGAAATCTTTGCAAAAACATAATAAATAGAACTAAAGAAATGTACTACAAAAAGGAATTTGAGGAAAATGCTGGTAACTCAAAAAAAACATGGCAGTTAATAAATGATTTGACTTATAGGAAAAAGTCCAAACCATCAGAGCTGCAAGAAGTCAATATTAATGGACAGAAAGTGACAATAAATAAGCATAACAAAAAACATATTGCGGATTACTTTAATGATTATTTCTCCAATATAGGACCGAAAATGGCAGAAAAAACTCTAGAATTGTTAAATACGACTGAAATTAAACTTTCTCTTGAAGCATGTGTTGCAAATACGCCAACAGAAACCCTTTTTCTAAAACCAACGGACCCCGAAGAAATAAAAAGTATAATAAAAAACCTAAAAGATAAAAAATCAACCGGCAATGACGGAATTTCTTCTAAAATTTTCAAAGAGTGCAGCGAGACTTTATTGTTACCTCTAACTTTTATTACAAATCTAAGTATATCTACTGGGGTTTTTCCTCAGTGTCTAAAGAAAGCGGTGGTTAACCCTATCTTTAAAGGTGGGGAGATTAATGAAGTAAATTGTTATAGACCAATTAGTTTGCTAAATACACTATCAAAAATACTCGAACTTACGATCAAATCCCGTTTAATGAGCTTCTTAAACAAGCACAACTTATTAGCTTCCACTCAATATGGTTTCCGGTCGGGTAAATCCACCCAAGACGCCATTGCTTTTCTGACCCAGAATATAGTGAAGACTCTTGATGAGGGAGATAAATGTCTTGTCGTTTTTCTAGACCTTTGTAAAGCATTTGACACGGTATCGCATGCTATATTACTAAAAAAGTTACAAAAATGTGGGGTCTGTGGTATTGCCCTGAAATGGTTTACAGACTACCTTTGTGAAAGAACGCAAGTTACAAAGCTTAACGGGATTGTTAGCGATGACAGGATTATCAGATATGGGGTACCTCAAGGGAGTGTCCTAGGCCCAATTTTATTTATAATCTATATTAACGATCTAACAAATGTGGCATTAGATGGAGGGAAAGCAATCTTGTATGCTGATGATACCGCATTAATCTTCCAGAATAACACATGGCCAAGTGTATATAAAAATGCTGAAAAGGGTCTCGCAAATATAAATCTTTGGCTAAAGAACAATCTTCTAACACTAAATAGTGATAAAACAAATTATATGACCTTTACGATCACTGACAAAAAGGATTTCGCACACACAGGAATCAAGAGTCATATATGCAAATCATTTCAGAACACTCCTTTAACAAGCACACGCTGTAACTGCCAAATTATTAAACACAAATACCAGGTGAAATACCTAGGCATAACCTTTGACAATAACCTAAAGTGGGATCCTCACGTACTTATTACTGCGGGTAAAATCAGGAAGCTGATTTTTGCTTTTAAGGCCCTTAGAAATGTTCTACCGTTAAGAAGCCTCATTAAAGTCTACTACGCGCTAGCCCATAGCACGATTACATATGGAATATTAGGATGGGGGGGTTCTACAGATTCGGCGTTAGATCCGCTTGTTAAAGCGCAAAAAGCTCTCCTGAGGGTCATGTCCAGAAAGCCACATCGATATCCAACAAACGAACTACTAAAAGAGCTGAGACTTTTGGACGTTAGACAGATTTATGCAAAAGTAACCCTACTTTATTATCTCAACAATCCGCACACACACAACATCACTGACCACAAGATTCTAACTAGAGGTTGCGCGTCAGAAAAACATTTAATTAAAAAAACCAAAACTAAATTTGCGCAAAGGCACTTTAGTTGTGTAGCTCCTAAACTCCACAATTACTTTCAGGATAAGTTAAAACAATGCAAAAGCTTACATATGAAAAAGGGAAAACTTACTTTGTGGCTGTTTGAGACCGGCAGGGAAAAGGTAGCTGAAATTATTACACATATCCTCGTTTAAAACGACGTTATCAATTTAATTTAATATTACAATTATATATTACTAATAAATACGTGTATATAAATGAAAATGTATGTAAATAATAATAGTATGTAAATAATACAAGTAGGTAAATGTATATATTTATATATAAATAAGAATAATATATGTATAATGTTTAATATTATATAAACATGTAAATATCACCATAGTTCTAAATTACGTGCGCATCTTAATTTAAAAGAAAAGAATCTACCCTAGTACGGGCATTAACCTAGTTGGGTAGTTTTTAAGAAATAATTTTTGTACTACTTTCTCTTAAATAAAGCATTATTATTATTATTATTATTATTATTATATCAAAATCTCATTTTTAACCTATCTCATTAAGAGGCCAGTTTCTGGACATCAATTTCACTTTAGACAGAAAATGCGCATTATAAAATTTTTTAAAAAATACGACAAACTCATAAAGAGTGGTTTTATGATCAGTTACAGTTGTTATGTCGAATAAACCATTAAATTCACAATATTTAAAAAAAAAGTAAAGTTTTTAAACTGGCCGAGTGGAATTCATAATTAGGCCATAGTATAAAAGTTTTAGCGTAAAGTTTTAAGTAAAGACAATATGAATCCTGGAGAGGCGTAAACCCTTGGTTTTATAAGACGCTATAATATTTCAAATCTGACGACGTTTTGACCCTAATACTTTAAACCTTCCTAACATTTCATAGAAACAAAATAATTTAAAAAAACAAGGATACACGAATCAAAGATTTTATATTTTTTGTTCTCAATCATTGTTTGCATAAATTATAACCAAATTTTAAATTCCTTTTTACTTTTTGAATTTTCAAGTTTCACCTTATTACTGCGAATATAATCGTTTTTTATACATACGACTAATATAAATCAAAAAATTACTATCAGTTTGCTCATTTCATTTAATGTAGAAATGCGTATTTCCGCGTAAACGAAGCTTTTAAGAAAATATAGCAGAAACACTTTGGGCCCCAGAAACTGTCCAGGAAACAGCATTTACCTATTTTTATGGACCATCGTAAATATATCATCGTAAATTACGTTAAATTCACGTAATGCATTTTTCATACCTTTTCGCAGATTTCCCCATTACGTTTGTATCCAAGGCAACACTGATAGCGAACAATGAATGACTTTTTGACGCCTCGGGATTCAGTCCTGAAATAAATGTAACCATTAGAAGAATAGACTAAAATAAGGCACATACTAAAAATGGTCCAAAATGAAAATTTTAAAGGTTGAGAGAAAAGGCATTTCCTGAAACTCTAAAGATAATTTATTTATATCATAATTCAAAAAACGAAATCATTTATGTTGAAAACATTGCTGATTTTTTCCACGAGGTTTGAAAGTCTATATCCGCTGCATTTCAATATATCTGTTCTAGAAAAAACAGCACTGCTGAGTGCCTTGTTACCTGTAACTTAGGTAGTTTATGCCATTATATGGTATAAAGACAAAGCCCTATACAACCAAAATGAACAAAACGACCAAAAGACTTTCATGCAATATTTTACTCGTAAATTGTTAGTTATCTTACTAAATGCTTGTTTTCTCTTTTAACAATGACATTTATTTCAATGAACAATGAAAATAGACGAGTTCTTTAACAAGAATGACAATAACCGAGGTTGAACTATTTTCTCGGCCTTTTGCACAATCAGAGAGGGAGGGAGAGAGAGGGAGAGAGATATGACACAAATTTATTTATGTACTAAAATTGTTTCTTTTGAAGTATTCATAGCGAAACCGTTGTTTATCGACATATATAAGTCACCGTATGTATCTCTGCCAGTTTTAAAGCTATCGACATAAAATTGAATATTACTCGTAGGTACGCATGTAAAAAGAGAAAAAAATACATAGGTATTAAAGGGGGCCAAAGAAAATTGAGGTGGGATCGGATATGTTTTGAGGAGGTATAACTTATTTTTCTCCGTTTTACAGAAATAATCATAAAAGTACCCGAAAGGTAGGCCACCCTAAAATCTAGCCCGAAAATCTGTTTTTTTTTCGTTGGTAGATAACGCGGTAGGTAAAAAATACAGGGGAATATATAAAAGCTGAGACTAATATAATTTTTGATATATAACAAATCCATATACAAAAAGAAATGTTAATTTTACTTCAAATGAAAACATTAAAAAAAATGGGTAGACCCATTATAATGAGATCTATTCATTTATTGAGTTGAATTTTTAAAAACTATCTTGAATCAAATATCTGCTGATTAATGTGTGAAAATAAATTATTTGTTTATACATTTTAAATGCAATTTTTCTAATTGAATACTACAACATAGATAAAATTTTAATTAATGACATCCTTGAAGTGTGTAAATCAGTACGAGCAAATAAACAACTTTGAATAAAGTCAATTGAAAAAAAAACATTTTTGTTATAAAATTTTGTTTACATTTTGAAATCATGACTGATAAATAAAAGTTTGACAAGTGTCGAGCGCGCTGCACCATCTAGAAATAGGTAAAATATCGCGAATAAACAATATTAAGCAAAATTTTACCTAAAAAAGTTTTTTTTTTAAATGTGCTTTTTCATGAAAACTTAACAAAACGAAAAAAACATTTTAAAAAAAAAAATACGTATGGCACTCGGGGACTGCCGCGGTGAAGCTATTGCATAGCATTTTTAACAACTTATGTAATTATAATTATTTATTTTATTTTTTCTGATATCAGATAACTGCGTTCTATCGGAAAACGTTGAAATTATTCCGAATCATTTGCGGCTGCGGAAGCAAATGATTCTGAATAATTTAGACGTCTTCCGATAGAGCGCCACGCACGAATTTTTAATTATATAAAGCCAAAAAAAACGGATTATTCGAAAAAAATCGTAGATAAAAAGATAGATAATTAAATTATCTTTAAAATGGTGCAGGTTTCATAATAATACGCCAGATAGTATTTGCGTAGTAGTCGTTTTTGTGTTTGGTTAGACCTAATTTCACAAATTAATTACACTATATAATATATACAAACTCTAAAATATTCAAAGCTAAGAATATTAGGAAAATGTTCTTGTTTAACATATATTTTTTTCCAATCTTTAGCAGTACTCGTTTAGACGTAATTATCAGTTTAAAATCATTAATTTTCGTTAAGAAATTTCTTCATTCGGTCGCCGCGCTGGCCTAGGCCCGCGATAAAAGCTATGCAATAGCTTAAAAATAAAAGTTGCCTAATTGCTCGCACTGATTTACCCGCTTCAAGGATGTCACTAATTAAAATTCAGCCTGTAGAAGAAAGTAGATTAAATAATCGAAGGTGTAAGCACATATGCAATGTACTTATTAAAAAATATTTATATCTTAAATTACATCTTATATAAAGTACATGCATCTTGGTCTGCTGAAGTACTTTTTCTAGTCAATGGGTGTAAAAATGTTTCACGAACCCGAGGGGTGCGAGTATATCTCGCGATTGGTCCGTTTTATTTTTTAACAGTAAGGCCGGCACATTTCAGCACGTTACAAAAAGCGGTCATCTTAAAATATGCAGGTAAAACAAATGCAAAATCACTTGAAGTAACTCGTGAATTCCGTCAGGTTAGCTCGTTTGCCCCTCCAATCCATTCGTAGCGCGATTAATTCATCGTATGGATCATTTACTTTATACGATCTGCTCCGACATCAACTTGACAACAGTGAGTTCACAACCCTTTTGGTATTTATCATCATAAATAAAACAATTAAGTGCGAATATTCAGTTCCTCACTAACTATTGTCGTCGGTCTCAGGATAAATTCACCGCCCTACCTATACAAACGTGCGTGATACGACCGCTATAAAATCGCCCGAACGCAACAACCCGTATCACGTACATTAAACAAAAAAAAAACAATAAAAAAAGCGAAAACCAAAAAGTGTACGTGATACGTCAAATTTGTTCCTATGTTTCTAAATATAAAAAAAAGTAAATGGGTCTCTAGAGAAAAAAAACGTCTAGTATATTGTAAACAAGCATTATTATTAATAAATCTAATGAAAAAAAACAATGATTTTTTCAACTACCTTTTGAATAATAACCCAAAAGTTATAAAGCAATTAAGCTGTGATTCCCGTTTTCTCAATTTTTAGAGTATATATATACCAATAAGTCACGGATCCGTATTGAGGTAATAAAAAATATTTTTCTGTTCTATAAACATTTTAAATCTTCAAATCCTTGCCCAGTTTCATACTAGTTTAGTTTTTCGATAGTTCCTTTTCTTTATTACATAAATATTGAAGACTAAAAGTGTATTTATCCATGAAGTCCCTGTTACTTGGGAATGGCACTCCTTACTTAGACAAGAAAATATTAGTTTCTTTCTAGGTGCTTGCTTACTTAGTTCGCGAACGATCGTGGTTTGAGATACGTAGGTAACTAAAACCATTTCAGTGATTTTCTCGAAAAGATGATTTGGTTAGTTAGTGAGTTTTCGATGAGACTGACGATATTAATTAATCATCTGCCACTATGTTTCGAGACATACAATCTCATATTCGGATGATGCATTCGGAAAGTGGTCATCGTGGTGGATACGGATATAGCATCTAATTCGGTCTGATGTCATTTTACTACACCAAAAGTTTATCCCGCCACTAGTATTCCCCATTGTTTCAGAGTTCCCATTTTATTTGTCTCTCTCAACATTGATCTGAATACAGATTTGTAGCAAGACCAGAACTTTTTTCGCATCGCGAGACCGTAATATGTATACATAATTGTCTCCAGTGCGCTCACGTTCAACGGTGAAGGTTGTATGGAGATTCTGCTTAACACGCCATTTTACAAGGATGTATCCTAACCAAATTCTGGTCTATTCCATTAGAATAGCATTTCCATGCTGAATTATTTTATGTTTTTCAGCAGCAGCTTGAAAACATAGAGCATGTGCATAGAGCTTGAAAACATAGGTGCATAGAGCTTTATGTCGTTCATGTAAAAGGGATGTGAACATTGGGTGGTCTTCCAAAGTCCTTTGGAAAAGTAGAGGTTTGTTCTCTAGTTGGCGTTTCAAGTAGAGATTTGCTGTTGTTAAAATAGCAGAGTAGAAGTTTGGTGATCTATTTGTAACTGTTTAATATTTTTCTCAGCCAAGAGTGAGAAACCGAGTCGGAAGCTTTTTAATCTTGGCATCGGATACATTTGATGTTGTTTCTCTCGTAATCTCGTTTGTTGGCAGATCAATCTGTCAAACAGAAAAGGTATTATTGTTATTAAGTATCGAGTTCAATATCCGTGGAGGCGTAGAGCCACGGTCGCTATGGCTGACCGCCTAGTGACTGAGCTCTGACGCTGTCACACTAAGTCTTGCCACGCTCAGCGGAGCGAAAACTCCCACCAAAAGAGAATCACCACAAAGGTACCACAATGCACCGACAAGCGTGGCCATTGTCGATCCGCTACGAATCAACATCTTGGGTGGCGAAGGTCTCTCTAATTAATGCATAGCTGGCTAAACCGTACCATGTATCCGCATCTGGGAAAATCATTGAGGATTTCCAGTGAACATTTGAAATTAAAAAAAAAGGTTGTGTCACCACAATACTTTAAAATCTAGGCAAAAATTATTACATAAACTATGAGGTCCTTCAATTATTAATTATAAAAAATAAATGTTACATGCACGCCAAACGCCCGCGCGGCGGCTAAACCGCGATGGGCAAACCGATATAGCGCTGAGGAAAACGCTCCTGTGGGAACGAAATCACACTAAAATGCAATAAAATATAAGATATCTAGGACAAAATGGCGCCTAAAACAATATTTCTTTGGACTTTTTGGTAGAGTTAGAGCGGCGCTCCCGACAGCCGCCCACTAATCCTCTCTTTTCACTTGAATGGCATGCGATATGTTTGTCCCTTTCACACGGTGGGTGCGTACGAGGACAACGAAATTTATTTTTTTAAGCTATTGCATAGCTTTTATCGCGGGCCTAGGCCAGCGCGGCGACCGAATGAAGAAATTTCTTAACGAAAATTAATGATTTTAAACTGATAATTACGTCTAAACAAGTGCTGCGTACGATTCGAAAAAAATATATGTTAAACAAGAACATTTTTTTAATATTCTTAGCATTGAATATTTTAGATTTTGTTTATATTACATAGTGTAATTAATTTGTGAAATTAGGTCTAACCGAACACAAAAACGACTACTACGCAAATACTATCTGGCGTATTATTATGAAACCTGCACCATTTTAAAGATAATTTAATTATCTATCTTTTTATCTACGATTTTTTTCGAATAACCCGGTTTTTTGCTTTATCGAATAAAAAATTCGTGCGCGGCGCTCTATCGGAAGACGTTTAAATTATTCCGAATTATTTGCTTTCGCAGCCGCAAATGATTCGGAATAATTTCAACGTTTTCCCATAGAGCGCAGTTATCTGATATCAGAAAAAACAAAATAAATAAAATCAATAAATAATTATAATTGCATAAGTTGTTAAAAATGCTATGCAATAGCTTTACCGTGGCAATCCCCGAGTGCCACACGTATTTTAATAATTTTTTTTGTGTCAAAATAATTCTCTTTTCTGATTCTGTATTTCATGTTGCATTTTTTTTGCGCTAAAAGAAAATAATTACAATTACTTTCTCAGATTAAAATTTTTGCAAATTAAAAATGATTTTCCTTCGCTCTTTTAAAAAACAAAAAAACCTGCCGACCCCACATTCCGAAAACCTTGACCTTGACGAACGTCAATCGAACGGTTCGGCATTGCTTGGCTTATCTCAGCGTATTTAAAGAAGTTAACCAGCCTTGAAGGACTATTTTACAAACGGAAGAAGAACAACGCGTATTAATATTAAACAGACTTCGAACAGGAAATCTATTCCAGGAATCGGATTGTTTTGCAATTCTAGATATAATCGCGGCGGCATCGATTCCATAATATTGTCGCAACAGGAAATGGCGACATTATGTAAAATGACACATATTAAAATCAGCGATGTAATGTAAAGTCATTACCATTTTCTTGATGCATTTTTCATGAGGAAAGCAGAACCATCGACAACGACGTGCTCTGTAATATATTGGACCTTGCATTGAAAACTTCGATTTCCTAAGAAATATCGTAACTTATATTTCTAGTCAGTTACCAAATTGCAAAAAACTTCATGTAAAAGCGTCATCACTAGGCTTCAATTATCAGTCTGTGTCATTTCATTGAAGTGTCAACAACGGTAATTTTGTTAGCTTCGAAGATGTCGAAATTTGAGCCGACAAAACGTCATTTGCGGGAAGCAATGCTTTCTGCTTTCATCTTAAGAAAACTGCCGCAGAATGTCATAGTTTGCTGTTGGAGGCTTACGGGGAATTTACTCCGACAGAAAGGACTGTTGAGACTTGGTTTCTCCGATTCAAAAGTGGCGATTTCGACGTGCAAGACAAAGAGCGCCCAGGCCAGGAGAAAAAAAATGAAGAAGCCGAATTGGAGTCCATACTCCACGAAGATTCGAGTCTGACGTTGGAAAAGATAAGTGAAGTGCTTAATGTTCATCCCTCAACGGTTTCGAGACGTTTAACGGGCTCTCTAGACGATCAAGCATGCTTGACAAGCATCGCGTCTCGTGCTGGGAGGTGATCGTAAACCGCAGGTAATGTGTAAATATTTTTTTTGAAATATTTACCAAAAATGCCTAATTTTGTAGTTATACCAGGGAGTCACGTCATTCATCAATGAATTACCTCTAATTAATGTTACTCTCTGGTATAAACTACAAAATTAGGCATGGTATATATTTTTAAAAATATTTGCCTATTAGCTGCGGTTTACGATCCCCTCCCAGCCCGCTACGCGATACTTAGCAAGCATGCTTGATCGTCTAGAGAGCCCCTAAAATCTATGGGAGTCATTCAAAAGGAAGGGCATTGGGTTCCTCACGAGTTGAAGCCAAGAGACATCGAAAGACGCTTCATGACTTGTGAAATGCTCCTTCGCCGTCAAAAAAAAAAGGTTTTCTCCACCGAATTATCACCGGCGACGAAAAGTGGAACTTTTACGAGAACTCCAAACGCAAAAAAAACGCTCGTACCCCGGTAAATCACTTCCATCGACCTCAACAGCCACGCCGAAGAGAGACATCCACAGATCCAAGGTAATGCTTTGCATTTGGTGGGACCAAAAGGGTGTGATCTATTACGAGCTGCTGAAACCGGGAGAAACCATTACGGGCGATCGCTATCGAGCTCAGCTCAAGAATTTGAGCGATGCTGTGAAGATAAAACGGCCGGAATACGCTAAAAGGCACGACAAGGTAATTTTCCAGCATGACCATGCTCGCCACACGTCGCGATGCAGGTCAAGAACTTCCTGGAAACGCTTCGCTGGAACATCCTACCTCAACCGCCGTACTCCCCAGATATTGCGCCATCCGACTACTATTTGTTCTGGTCAATGGCCCATGGCCTTTCCGAGCAGCGCTTCCAGTCTTTCTCGGGTATTGAAAAATGGCTGGATTCGTGGATAGCCTCCAAGGACGAAGACTTCTTCCGCCGGGGAATCTGTCTCTGGCCAGAAAGATGGGAGAACGTCATAGCTAGCGATGGACAACACATTGAATGAAATGCACTTTCCAATTTGCTTCGAAATAAATGTTTAATATCACAACAAAACGAAGTTATATCTTATATACAATATGTTATATCTAGCCACGTAAGGAAAGGGAACTTGAGTCAAAAAATCTTGGTTTCAAAAAATGTACAGAAATTTTGTTAGTGTTTGGTGTAAAATATAACAAGAGGCGGGTTTGTTTCACTGCTTTTATTGTGTACTATGTTCAACTGTTTTTTTTATGCTACGGCTGACGTAATAATATATATTTCCATAAACAATAAATTATCTGACAAGTTATTAACTTAACAAGAGGTTTTTGACAACACAATATTATTTTTAAGAATTTGACATGAAACAAATGAAAAAAATAACGATGACCACATCTGAGGATACCTACTATCAATAAACTATTTAAAAACATGGACTCGCGTTTCATAAATATAGAAACACCTATTTGACACGGCCTAGTCGAAAACAACCGAGGAGATGAGGAGCAAACCGTCACAAATCCAGTTTACGCCGTTTTTTTATTGTAAAAAATTTAAAAGCAGAAATTACAACAATTTCTGTAATAAAAACTTCATAAAATGTAACAGGTCTAATATGGAAAATCTTCAAAGGTTTTGTTCGAAACGTATCATATCTTTTGAATGACCGGTTTTGTAATAAATCGTTGTACATTTTCATCAAAAGGACACAAACGCCATACAGAATAATTTTGTTCCCAAGGAATTTGAACAAAACATCATATATCCAGATATATAGAGGAACAAAATTTATTAATGCGAAAATAAAATTGTCTCATATTTTTTTATGGGATATAAGTTCCTACAAATGTTGGATTTTTTATTCGATATTTTTTAACATTAGAAATAAGTCACTAATTCCGATTCCGCCCTACATATACAAACGTACGTGATACGTCCGCTATATTATCGCCCGAACGCAACAAAACGTATCCCGTACGTTCAATTTAAAAAAAAACGAAACCCATAAAGCGTGCGTGATACATCAAATTAATCCTACGATTTTAAATACAAAAAGGGTCATAAATACGTCTAGTGTGTAAAAAAGTTTTCTTGTTATATTGAAAACACGTATTAGGAAATCTAATGAAAAAACCCAACGATTTTTTTCCACTTTTTTTTACCACACCCAAAGGGCGGGTAGTAAAGGACCATGAGACATAAGTGTCCCCTAATTTCAAAAATATTTCATAAATTATCCAATACGAATAATTATAAATATATATGTTTTCCATGCTATTGAGACATCAGAAAAATAATATTAGTAAAAAGATAGATTATTGTTTAAAAAAATATGTCTTTTTTTTTAAATATCGCAAATGACCAACGAATTCGGGCGATTTTAAATAAATTAATAAAATATTTATTGCGACTTTTAAAATTTGTTTTTTTTTCTTTTAGTACGTTTTTAGTACCTACGTATGATTTCTGAGTTAAATAATAACATTATCAAATTTTAGAAACATTTGTAACTTTGCATCCTTATGGACCAGCAGGAACACATGGCCCCCCGTCAATTTATACAAAATCTATTAAACCAATTTTCATAAAACTTGACAAACCTATGTACGTGTTTTTTGCATCGCCCTTTAACAGTTTTATGTATTAAAAACTTCCATACCCTACCGCAAAGCTTATGGTCCTCTAAGGGTTTGTTTAATTAATTAAGTCCATTCATTTTAATTTAAATCCAACAAAATAATTAAATAACTAAATAGTCCATTCCATATTTTTATATAAAAACTTTTAAGCTATTGCATAGCTTTTATCGCGGGCCTAGTAGGCCAGCGCGGCGACCGAATGAAGAAATTTCTTAACGAATATTAATGATTTTAAACTGATAATTACGTCTAAACGAGTACTGCTTACGATTTGGAAAAAATATATGGTAAACAAGAACATTTTCCTAATATTCTTAGCTTTTAATATTTTAGATTTTTTTTATATTACATATTGTAATTAATTTGTGAAATTAGGTCTAACCGAACATAAAAACGACTACTACGCAAATACTATCTGGTGTATTATTATGAAACCTGCACCATTTTGAAGATAATTTAATTATCTATCTTTTTATCTATGATTTTTTCGAATAGTCAAAGAATAATATCCGGTTTATGTTGATTAAGCTTTACTGAATAAAATTCGTGAGCGGCGCTCTATCGAAAGACGTTTAAATTATTCCGAATCATTTGCTTGAGCAGCCGCAAATGATTCGGAATAATGATTCAACGTTTTCCGATAGAGCGCAGTTATCTAATATCAGAAAAAATAAAATAAATAAATAATTATAATTGCATAAGTTGTTAAAAAATGCTATGCAAAAGCTTTACCGCGGCAGTCCCCGAGTGCCACACGTATTTTATTTTTTTTTGTTTTACTAAGTATACGAGTCTATAAAAATTTAAACAAACAAAATAATTATTTTAATCCCATTATTATTTTTAATTAAAAATCCCGATCTCCTATTTGGTAAAAATCAATACTTAACATTGGATATACGTTTCTTGAATTATTGCCTAATAAACGTAGGGATTGTTTTATAAAATAGTTTTTCATCCTAATTCTTAAATTCTGACTAACCTCTTAAGGTCCTTGTAAGGTCCATAATATTAATAATAATTATAATAAAAAAACTCTTTATTCTTAAGAAAAGGCGAGCTTATTGCCTGCATAAAATATTTTAGAGCTAACCTATATATTTATAAACGTAGCCATGTGTTTTTTGAATAGATATTTTTCAAGATTAGCAAATTGGAACGCTCGACGCGGGAATCAAACTCGCCCTTGACAGGTCTTACTTATTCGTATTTATGCTGCTGCACTAGATGCCTCTGTACTAGATGTATGCAAAGCCTTTTGCCAAAATACCATTCTTACTTCATCGATAGTCTGCGGAGTAATTGAATGGCTAGATTGGCCAAGAGAATGGCGGTTTCGGAAAATATTCACCGTTTTCCCGTGGCGTTGCCTCATTCGTTTCCACGACACGATGGATCAATACGATCGTTCAATCGATGTGGCACCGAATTACGATTATCTATCTATGAGTTCCTAACGGTACCGTACAGATTAGGCCTGTCTTTGTTTTTGGCTCAACCCCTGGTTTAGCTCCTACCCGACAGTCTCTTCAAAGATGAACTAACCTGGATGGGTCGCTGTGAACACTGCCTGCGGCTATAACCTACAGTTATTGAAAGGGTTTGATCGTAGGTTCGGATCCGGGGAACACCTCGGGCGGAACTGGGCGGCTGGCGCACCGTGCAGTGCAGTGTTAGCGGTATGCGCACCGTGCGGTTAGCCAATCAATTATGCAATCCCGCGAATACCCGGGGAGAGTCTGGAAGCGTACGTTTCCTCAGCAGCGGGGATAGATGGCTTGGCGTCATCTATCTTTAGAAACGATCCGTTGGCCACCCAATCCCGTGTAATATTGACGGGCACAGGGCGCCTTGTTCCGCGATAAATTCGAACATGAATTACCTCTAACGTCCGGTAGAGGCCGCGCAAGCGACCTCGAACCTGTGACAAGACTGGAGGATGGAGATCCGTCCAAATATGGTGGTAAGGGCGTAAGCCCTCTTGTTCATACGCGTTTTTTTTTGTCGTCAAAACCCACGATAATTTCGTCGTGTGTGGGCGCGATCGTCTGTGTTGTATGGATCACTATGGAAACATGTCCACGGACACAGCGGAAAAACGGACGGCGCCGCCCGCCGTGTCTGTAGACAAGCTTCTATAGTGAACCATACAACACTGATGACCGTGCCTAGACATGGAGAATTAACCGTAGATTTTCACGGCAAAAAAAGTGTGTGGACAAGAGACCTAATGATTTCCAGCTGGGTTGCACTTCCCAGGGCTTCGCGGTGAGGCGACAGAGTAGTTTGATTATGGATGTTGTTGTCCATCCATTCTTTACGTTCACTCCAAGACAGAAGACATTCTGGATGACAGAATGACATGATGTCGTTACAACTCCCGAGTGGCGGGTTCGACTTTAGTAGTTGACACCCCCTAACGAGTACAGAGAATGCAGCCCGACAGAATGCTATTAAAATGCATTGGTATTTATCTGATCCTCTTTTTGTCAGAAACAAGCATCGACCTGGAATAAAACCCAGTTATTAAACCCAAACCTAATTATTCTTATTATTATTATTCAGATTAAGCACACACAGTGATGTAAGAATTTGGCATGGGGTTTATATAATTGATATACTATAAAATGATTGTGTTGTAAGTAACCACAAGCTAGACAGAATTAGTGCTATTTTGTGTGAGCCGTCATCGACAGTAAACTTTATATTGAGAGTGTTTATATTATAGTATTCGAAATGTTATTCCTGCAGCAAGCTCTTGAACTACAAATAGGGTCTCTCCCGGGGGACGAACGGAAACGATCGACAATACAGCGTTCAGAGGAGGGGTAGATATAATTAATTCATTCATGTATCAATTAATGCCAATAATCTCTGCGCTTTAACTAAGCGACTCCGATCATTTCTAAGTAATTATAAATCGTTAATTTTATTAATAAAAAGTAAACTAGAAACAGTCACGAGACCTGTAATTCATATATTGCGCCACAAGCAGACAATCACAATGCAGTGCCACGACATTTAATTTTATAACATAATGATACATTGTTCTTTTTCGTCTCCCGTTCAGCCGGAGTAGCTATCCAGGTGAGTTTTTAATTAGTGACATCCTTGTAGTTTGTGAATCAGTGCGAGCAAAAAAACAACTTTTGATGTAAAAAAACAAGAAAAACAAAAAATATACTTTCATTTTCTTGCACATTTGAACTAGAGCTGTTGACTACAATAGGCGGATCCGCCACCTCAGGAGTTGCAATGATATTATATCGTTCTGTCTCCTGCGAGGTGAGCGCAGAAGACGAAAACAGTCCACCGTCTAGTTACGCCACACGCCTTTAAGAAGCCAACGCCTTACCGCTAGATAACCAGGTAAATCGCCCAGCGGGCCGACACTCGCGCCATTACTGCTAGTTGCAACTAGATTACTCTGGTCTCCCGGCTGGTTACAGATTCGAGGTCTCTTGCGCCGTCCTCTCCCTTACGAAGCGGTGATACGGTGTATACCGAATCTATCGCGGACCACGACGTCCTTTGTCCAGCTCTTTCCCCGGTATCGGGTAGCCGATTGGTCGTTTCAAGAGCAGTTTCCGTAAGGTGAACAACTACCCCCGCTCTATAGGAGGCAGTACTGTTTCCAGACTCCCCCGGCTGTCGGTCAGAATGCAAAATCGATTGGCTGACGCCGCACGGTGCGCAAACCGTCCGTGGAGGGCCCGAAGGTTGACTCCTAGGGGAACACGGCCCCAGGCCAGAGTCCTACTACCAGAGACTGACCCTGAATCCTCCATTACTCCCACTAGCATATTTGAAAATTTGACAAATAAAAGCGCTGCGCAATCTAGCGATAGGTAACATATCGCGAATAATGTTTATTCGCGATATTTTACCAATTGCTAGATCGCGCAGCTCGCTCAACGCTTTTTATGCTTCTTAAAAAAAAGACAATTTTTCAAAAACAAAACAAAAAAAAACGTAAAAAGAACATTATCAAAAGTTGCTTACCTGCTCCTACTGATTCACGCCCTACAAGGATGTCAGTAATAAAAAAACACCTGTATATGGAAATACAAGGATGGATACCACTAATTCGTTACCACGCACCTAATAGTAACAAAATATTTAATAGGTACGTCATTAAAATAATTTTAGATCATAATGCCAGCTAACCCGGACTCAAGATACCACGGGACGTTATTATTACCTACAATCTTTGCCAAGAGCGAAGTCTGAAAATGCCGCGCTAGTCTATAAAAGTTTGTTGAAATATTCTTTCGATTTTATGTAATTAATATTTGAAAGTTTATTAGATTAGATCGTCCTAGCATAGCCAGGAGTTCTCCTGACCGAGTCCGCTGGTATCCTAGGAATACATTATACTATAATATGTATTAAATGATTGAAACTTCTACTTAAGGGGCTTTTAAATGCCGGCAAGGATCTAGCACTTCGCTTTGGCATTTTGCTGTGCATTGAGGTTTATCTAACATTTGAGGTTTATCTATTTAACCAGATACATACATCTATATTTCCGGAATGGACTTAATCAGACATTTCATTTGACTCTAAACACGGAATAATTATTATTAATTTATTGACATTTAGATATTTGGACATTTAGACAACTAGGTACTTACTTGATATTTAAACAGTTAACGTAAGTTATAGGGTTATGACCCTCGATATGACATAACAATTTTAACAATACCACACAATTCTAAATCGGTTTAAGCGTTTAGAAGTTATGGTGGAATAAAGAAACGGAAAACATACTACATAGATGAAGCCTGAACACATGACACTCCTTTTTGTTGGGCAATGTGTAAAAATACATAGTAAGGGCTACACGTATTTGACTTCTTAGATTTAATTAACAATGTTCAATCTTCTTCGCCATTTTTGCAAATCTCGTTATTACGTTTTCGACTTTAAATGGTATATTCCTGTGGACATGCATAAGAGCAAGGCAGAAGAGGCTACTCTCAAGCATCGTCGAAATGACGCGGACGGCATTCGCCGTTGTAATAAAGTGCATTTTCGTTGTTTTCCCTTTTTTATTCATTTGATTTTATTTTCAAGGAGTATAAGCCAACGTGTCACACTCGTTTTTTCGCCGTGAAACCCTACGGTTAATTCGCAATGCGGTCAGTTTTGTACGGATCTATTATAGAATCTTGTCGACGGTCACGCGCCGGTGGACTAGCTTCGATAGTGATCCATACAACACTGACGACAGTGCCTAGACACGGCGAATTATCCGTAGACCTTCACGGCAAAAAACGTGTGTGACCTAAGCCTTGTTTTTATGGAGAATGGATAGAGGATGATCGTTCGCCGGCGAAAAACGGCTCATAAACCTACAAAATCCTCAATATTCAAAGGAGGAACATTCATCCATCAAATATAAAAATAAGTATATAAAAATTCAATCCTTGGGGCTCCTTCGCTACGGTCTGATATACTTTTATTATTATTATTGTCAATGTCAATAGTAGATATGTATTAACCGCCCTACCTTTGGGTTATTATTCAAAAAGTAGGTAAACATTTGTTTTTTTTTTTAATACACTTCTCAATAACAATACTTGTTTAAAATATACCAGACGAAATATATTGCGGCTTATATAAGCGGTTTTTATATAACGGTTTACATAAATTTGTATACTGGGTGTCATCACTGCACGGACATTTTTTTCTGTGGGTGAATCGGTACAACGTGGTAAGCAACTTTTAATAATTTTTTTGGAAAAAAAATATTTTTTGTATTTTTTTTAATGACTCTCAAACGACTTGTTTGGAGAGCTAAAGCTATTAGACATCAGACAGATATATGCAAAAACAGTCTTTTTTAACAACCTAAAAAGTAAAAATAATCACGTTAAAGCTGAGCATAAAATTTCAACGAGGAGCGCCACAACCTGTAAACACATTGTACAGAAAACCCAAACATCCTTCGCCCAAAGACACTTTGGCTTTATAGGACCAAAAATTTATAACCATCTAAAAGAATCTATAAAAACATGCCAACACACTAAGTCAATCCAATTAAAATCTAAAATTACACAACATTTACTTCAACTTGGTAGAAATGAGGTGGAAGTCATATTTTAAAGTAAAGGTCTGCATTATTATTATTGTCATACATTGCACTAAACTTTATATTTTAATAATTTTTATTTATTTGTTCTACAAACTTTATATTACGACATTTTATATTAATATTTATTTCCATGACCATGCTATATCAATATTTCAAATATAATTATAAGTTTAATTTGAATTCGCTTATCTATTTTATATTTTATCATATTTTGTATTTTTCATTTTAATATTATGCGCACATGAATAAATCTTTGCCATACATAGAGTTTTCCTTGGTACGGGCTATGGCCTAGTTAGGCAGATTCCGCAACTAATACAATTGTCAATTTATGTTTTTGAATGAATAAAATTATTATTATTATTAATAATAATAATTTATAAATTTGAAGAATAAAGCTATTTTAATTGAAAAGTATTGAAAAATTTGAAGAATAAACTGTTAAATAAAGGTTTGAGAAGCGTTTGAGCGTGCTGCGCCCTCTAGCGGTAGGTAATAAGTCCTATACAAACAATATCACAGACATTTTCACCAACCGCTAGATAGCGCATCGTGATCATAGCTTTTATTAATACTATTTTTAAAAAAAGAAAAAAAAAAGAAAAAATTTTTTCTTTCGATTTATTTATTTTTTACTTTTTTCTCTTTTTTTATTAAATTTGTTTACTTTGTTGTACTGATTCACCCACAAAAAAATGTCCGTGCAGTAATAACACCCGTATATATATATATATATATATATATATATATATATATATATATATATATATATATATATATATATATATATATATATATATATATATATATATATATACATATATATATATATATATATATACATATATATATATATATACATATATATATATATTTTATATATTTTATATAAAATTTTCTACATAATGAGTCTACCAGAACCAGAGTGGCCCAAGTGACCTTTAAGTGATTTTGAGTTGATGCAAAAATCTGTATAAAAAAACATTATTTACAATTTCAGAGTCGCCTAAAACTAATATCTACAAGAAATCATGAAAATAAATCATACTACTTTTTTTGCTATGTTCACTTAAGAAATTCCTTTTCTTATTTTGGCCCATATTCACAACAATGATTTTTGCATTTGGGTCACTCTGGTTCTGGTGGCCTCTTATATGATAATATAGCGGATGTATCACGTACGTTCGCATAGGTAAGGCGGTTAAAATTACGTGTGTGTGAGGGTGTACTGGTGAGGTGTTATTAATGATGTTATGTATATGTGTGAGGGTGAGGTTGTATATATGGTATTTGTGACTGCCACGCGGATCTAGGCGAACATCGAGGCGAGGCGATGGATCGAGGTGACCGGATCGAATCGTAGCGTGCTTGCAGTGCGCAGTTCGTGCGCGCAACGTACAGACTATGGAAATATGTTGCAAGCTTTGTCGCATCGCATCCACGGATTGCGGCAGGCGCGACGGAAATAAATGCTCGTAGGTAGCTTGTTCGCTCTGTGCGCGCTGTGACGTACCTAATATGCAGTATCCGGTCACTTTTGCCATTGCTTTGAGCGTAGCAGTTAAATAGCGCGGCGAAGTGCATCTATTGGTCTATGCTATTTCGCGAGTGTAATTATTTAGTCGGAATGTTACCGGTCAAAAGTCACAAAATGTCTACTGTCAATACAAAACAAAACAGTGACCTTCAAAATTATTGTGATGATTAGCGGGAGTGGCGATGAATCAGCGTCGCCTAGACAGCCATACCGACTGACACGGGACCGACAGTCATATAGTGTAGGTAAAGACGGGTGTAGACTCTCAAAGTTATATCATAAAGAGGTACAGTTGATAATCTCCTATTTCTAAAATTAATGTCGAAAATAAGGTTATGGATGATATGGGTTCAAAGTAAAAAAGAAAACAGATTAGGTACTTACTTCTTTTTAGATTTAATTTCGGGCGGAAAAAGAACACCCTGGCTCCGAATTCTTCTATGATGGCTACAGACACCACCCTGTTCCGAGCTGTACAGCCAACAACGATAGCCAACGTTCGCAACGGTAGCCGACATGGCATTAGAAGAAGAAGAAGTGGAAAAATATTTTTAAGGTTTCTAAGAATAGAAGTTGATAAATCGAAACTGGGATAATGTTGGGAAATGTTTATCCCAGAAAAACTGGGATAACTCGAAAACGGGATAAACTGGTATAATAAAACAGGGCCACTGGTTGGTCGAAACTAATTTATTTAGTGAAGAAAAACAAAATAATAACTCGAAACTACGATACGTCTTCTTCAATAAATAAATCAGGAATTAAGAAAGTTACGCCACTAATGTTCAAACCTCTTCGTAGCCCTCTCAGTGTGTCTTATAACGCCCACAGACCATTGACCCGTTTCAAGTACTTGATCCGCGTTTTATTTAATTTCATTCTTCTCCATAGAAATGATCTATAGATTGGTATGCATTTCCATGTAGATAATAAAAATATTTTATCGATAATTAGTGTAAGCCCAGCCTAAGTTTATCAGTGGGCAGAGGAAACAGTCACTTAAAATATATTTGCATGGGTAGTGTGACTCAATGGATGAGCACGAGAATGTTCCGGAAGGTTTCGACGGTCACAAAAGTCGACTTTATGATATCATTATTTAAAAATCTACTTAAATTATGATTTTGAGAAGTCGGTCGTGATGATTGACGCCTTAAATTTTAATCAAATATTAACGCTTCGGGGGGCGCGGCTCGTTTCTCGGCTAAGGGCTAACAGATGGAACGGAACCGAACCGAGCCCCACCGAGTTCGTCGATGTTATTTATGAAATTAATATTCACATACAATTAGTCCTTGGCTATTGACTTGCCGGGGAAGTCTTGGAGTGACACTACCTACCGATTTTACAAGCTTTATTTTAACTTGTAATTTTCGTATGAAAACTTTTCCGTTTCAAAGTTTGTAACCATTTTTCAACGACTTCCTGGTATTCGATTGAGCTGAAAGTTGGCATACTTATGTAAGTTCAGTGACAATGCAATATGATTGTACCATCGAGCTGATTTGATGACGAAGCCGGGATGTATTTTTTTTTTTTTTATTACTGAGTGGGGCTTTTCTAAGGTCTTTATGAGCCTTGTAACACTGCGACCATTGCTGATCTATTGTGCTCGCCACCTACTATAGTTCTGCGCTAAGCCTCGTGTCATTTAAGAACCGCAGCAGGCTTTTGGCGCCAGATTGTTTTACCTCCTCAGGTTGGAGGTAGTGACCACCCAGGTGGTTGTATCTTTTACGCATCAGCGGGCCACACTCGCACATGAGGTGCTGGGGAGTTTCCTCTGCCCCTTGGCAGAACCTGCACATTTTTGTGTCTTTGAGATTGAGGTTGAACATGTGTTTGTTCAGGCCACAATGCCCCGTGAGCGCCCTTACCAGTATGCGTAGATTGTTCCTATTTAGCGATGTAGGGACTAGAAGCCGGGATGTAGGGACTAGAACTCCCTGATGGCAAGTGGTAGGTCTATGTTTTGTTATCGTGAGTACTTTCTATTACACATGATGATAAGGGTCTAAAGATGAGCCGGAAGATTGCCACTGGAACTCCCTGATTGAAAGTGCTAAGATAGTCGAGTTTGGGATCGTTTGGTTTGTTGTCATGAGTACTTTCCATTACACGCGATGACGAGGGCCTGAAGATAGAGCCGGGAAAATTCCACTAGAACTCCCCGATGAAAAAGGAAGCTTGTTCTTAAAAAAACATTTTTACTTTTGATTTATTTTTAAATTTATTTTTAATTATTTATTTTTATTAATTTATTATTTAAATTTATTTTTAATATATATATATATATATATATATATATATATATATATATATATATATATATATATATATATATATATATATATATATATATATATATATATATATATATATATATATATATATATATATATATATATATATATATATAAAATAAAATTAGTAAAAACTACTTAAAAAGTAGCGAAGGAAATCCCAGCTTGTATTGGGAAATGCTTATGTTTGAATGAGATATATTTACGGATGTGCACGACTTTCGACGGTGCAATGTAAGTTTAAAGGTCCTTTTGCAGTCGACTAACGATCACTATTCATCCATATATCTCATAAATAGGGCTTATCCTTATGCAACACAAAATGCCTTCAATTGAGACGAATTAGGATAAGCCCTATTTATGAGATATATGGATGAATAGTGATCGTTAGTCGACTGCAAAAGGACCTTTAAACTTACATTGCACCGTCGAAAGTCGTGCACATCCGTAAGTATATCTCATTCAAACATAAGCATTTCCCAATACAAGCTGGGATTTCCTTCGCTACTTTTTAAGTAGTTTTTACTAATTTTATTTTAAATAAAAACATCATCCTATAAACGGATTTCTTTACAAACCTTATCAAATATAACTATATATATATATATATATATATATATATATATATATATATATATATATATATATATATATATATATATATATATATATATATATATATATATATATATATATATATATATATATATATATATATATATATATATATATATATATATATATATATATATATATATATATATATATATATATATATATATATATATATATATATATATATATATTTATGTAGATTCATGAATCTAATTTTATATATTATTGAAAATAATTTAAAAAAATTTACACCCTTAAAATATATATATATATATATACATATATATATATATATATACATATATATATATACATATATATATATATATATATATATATATATATATATATATATATATATATATATATATATATATATATATATATATATATATATATATATATATATATATATATATATATATATATATATATATATATATATATATATATATATATATATATATATATATATATATATATATATATATATATATATATATATATATATATATATATATATATATATATATATATATATATATATATATATATATATATACAACATGATATGGTAAACTGTACAAACGAACTTGTGTAATACTATAAATAAATAAATAAAATAAATAAATACAATTTAAAAATCGAATTGCAAGCGCGCGTCGCCGTTAAACATTCGAATTCCAATAAAGATTTAAATTTTGAACATATGTCGCGCGATATCAAACGCGCGACGCCGCAAATTTAAATATTTGATTCCCCCATACGTGTATGGCGGATTTTCAATGGCATTTGTGTCTTTTATATATGAGATATTCCAACTCAAATTTAACCATGTGATTTCGGCCCAACAAGGCATCTGTGCAAAAAGTCTCAAGTCCAATATTTCGAGATTGAAGTATGACTAGCGCGCCCTCTGGCGTACCGATTTCAACCACAATGGTGCGTTTGAGACTTTTCAACTGTTGCCATGACCAAATGATGCCTGCATGCCAAAATTTATTAATCGGATGAAGCGTTTGACGTTTGAGCGCTATCGTCGAGAAATACACACACACACACATACACACACACAGACTGGGGTTGATGCTCGCCATATTCTACTGTTGCACGTTGGTGTACAGAGTTTAGGCGTGGTAGAACTTCAACTAAGGATGACCCTTGCTCGGGTCGCTCTACGAAGGCAGTTACTAACGGTTAAGAAAGTGGAGAAAAAAAATCTTTAGTTCGTTTTATTGGTGATGAAGTGAGATTTCGGAGGTAGTGCGCATATTATTTTGCATGAATTCTTAGGGATGAAAAGGGTATTCGTACGCTGAGTAACTAGAATGCTTACGGACGCGCAGATAAAAACTATACTGAAGATTTCGCAGCGTTCTTTGCATTTGTAACAACATGAACCCGACTATACGACTATCACAACGGAGACTAGCGGGCCAACGTGCTATTACAGGGGCTGACGATGGCCTGAATGTGTTTTAAGGTCGGCCCAACTAACGGTTCAGCTCCCACCCGGTAGACTCCTCAAAGAGGGACTAACCTGGAATGGCCGCCGTGAACGTTGCTTGTGGCAGTTACCTACAGTCGAAGACATTTGTGATCGGACGTTCCGGACCATAAAAACACCTCGGGCAGAACTGGGCGGTTTGCGCACCATACCGCGTGGCCAATCGTCTGTGCACTCCGCCGAATAACCGGGGTAATCTGGAAACGTACGTTTCCTAAGCAGCCGGGGTTGTTGTTGACCTGATGTCATCTATCCTTAAACGATCCGTTGGCCACCCGATCCCGTATGATATTGAGGGGCAAAGGGCACCTCGGTCCACAATAAATTTATCCTGAATTACCCCTAACATCAGGCAGAGGCTGCGCAAGCGACCTCGAATCGCTGTCAGGCATTGGACTCTTAAGGGCCCTTGGCGTAGCTTGACCGTAGACTGTATTGTCCGCAGTCATTTACGTTCACTCTATGAGATAGAATGGCTCGATGTCGTTATAGCTCTCTGGGGTGACGGGTTCGCACCTGATGCCCCTCGCAATCGATGCCCCTCGTCGCGCCCCGCGCGGTGGCTAAGGGCAGCCACATACATTCGCCTTGTCGCGTTCTGGCAGCGGCATCCAGTTTGGCTGCCTTGCACGAGTGCGCGTTTTATTGGCTGCCGCCATCGATATACGATCCCCTAGATGGGTCTTTCGCGCTCGAAAATGACCCCTACAAAAGCACTACTGAAAGCCGACCAGTAGTAGTTTGGTCGCAGTCCGCTGGCTGATAGCCAACCGCTTCTGGCGTGGAGCTGCCGCGCAGAATATCGGTGCGCTATTCTCTCGCATACTGTCAATTTATTACTCTCTCTGTCACATGATATGCGAGCAAAGGGAATGTGGGTCAAACTTATTTGTATGTGAGGGCTCATCTAGCTAATATATCGATGGCTGCCGCAGCCAGGATTTCTTGGCTGCGTAATGCGCGGGCTCCGATGTGTCGTCATATGGCGGATCGACTGCCACAGCCTGGCTGCGGCAGCCAGGCTGCGTAGTAGGCTGCTTATATTGTACGAGTAAGTACCTGTCTAACAAGAAGAAGAACTATAGGAACGTGCGCATATATTATGAGCATAATATGGTATCTACCTTGGATACGGCAGGTACCTAGAGTTAGAAGGACCTGCTGACTTGTTAGACGAATTAATTGTTGACTACGAAATGTATGTTTAAACAATAACATATACATATTTAAAAAAATACGTGTGGCACTCGGGGACTGCCGCGGTAAAGCTATTGCATAGCATTTTTTAACAACTTAAGCAATTACAATTATTTATTTATTTTATTTATGCAGTATGAAGAATTTTTTTCTGATATCACATAACTGAGCTCTAACGGAAAACGTTGAAATTATTCCGAATCGATTCGGAATAATTTAAACGTCTTCCGATAAAGCGCCGCGCACGAATTTTATTCGATAAAGCAAAAAACCGGATATTTTTCTTTGACTATTCGAAAAAAATCGTAGATAAAAAGAGAGATAATTAAATTATCTTTAACCCCTCAGGCCTCGATTGGCCGATATCGGCCACAACACGATTCAGCGTGACGGCCCCATTTTAATTTAATTTTAATTTAATTTGTTTTATTTTATCATGTTTTATTATGTTAATATGTTTTATTTTAATTATGGGTACAGTGGCTTGGCGGTAATTAATGTTTTGGTGAGACAGTGTTATAATTCAATTTTTTTACTAATTTTTAGTAAAATATTTTGGGACATCAATTTTTCAATCGGCTGAGGGGCCGAGGCCTGAAGGGTTATAATGGTGCAGGTTTCATAATAATACGCCAGATAGTATTTGCGTAGTAGTCGTTTTTGTGTTCGGTTAGACCTAATTTCACAAATTAATTACACTATGTAATACAAACAAAATCTAAAATATTCAAACCTAAGAATATTAGGAAAATGTTCTTGTTTAACATATATTTTTTTCGAATCGTAAGCAGTACTCGCTTAGACGTAATTATCAGTTTAAAAGAATTAATTTTCGTTAAGAAATTTCTTCATTCGGTCGCCGCGCTGGCCTAGGCCCGCGATAAAAGCTATGCAATAGCTTAAAAATATAGTTTTTTTTCGAAATCTTTGATGGTAGAACATGAAAATGTGGGGATGAGAATGAGCTTAAAAGGCTTTAAATATTGGTAGATCTACATAACAAACTCGTTTTAATAAGATTAATTACCTAATAAAAGTTACAAAAGTACCCAAATATACAAAACATTAGATGTGTATAACTCTAATACGCCATGGATTAATGAATTGATATTTTATTTTAATACTTTTATACACAACCACAATATAATAAATTAATATAAGGCATTAGCGGTTACACGCTGGGTAAACTTTACATATAAAAATACTCATTGTCTATGGAATAGAGATAGGTGGAGCACTGGTCATGGAGACAGTTTTATATTTAGCATAGGCTACTTTTTTAGGGTTTCATCAACTTTGAAGGTGTCACAGAATAATAACAAAACAACGGGCGTAAATTCTTATTAACGCGGGTGGAGCCGCGGGCACAGTTAGTATGCTTATAAAGATCCACAGACTACTTAGACATACATGAAACATAATTATTGAAATATATTTAGTTGTTTTATTCAAGAACCCATGGTTTAGTGTCTATTCGAGAGTGTGGTGAAGATAATGTTCTGAAAACCCTTCAAATATTGTTATTTATATATAACAACCCCGTTTTAATAACATTTATTAACTATTAAAAGTTACAAAATCATCCAAATAAACAAAATTTTGAATGTGCCATGGATTGATGAGTTGATCTATTGTAATATTACTTCTATAGGTAAATGAGCACAATTAAATAATATATGTCTCTACATATTTGTTACACTCTGAGTACACCTTCCATACAAAAACGTCCATGGTCCATCGTCTAAGTCTAGTAGTCTTGCGGACTGTTGCCGTAGTTGGACCGTGGATTGTGTTTGTCTTTGCGGTAACTCCATGGGGAACATGATGGCAATAGGTCGCTGCTATAACTCCCGCGGGTAGCGGGTTCGCCCGTAGCAATTGACACCCCTCAATATACGTTTGATGAGTTTTATATTCAAACTCTTCTCGCGAGTAATTTACGGTAGATTATACTGTAAGCTGGAAGATGCCGTTGAAGTACCTACTCTATTCGGTTACCGCAGTGGCCTTGGCACTAGAGGCTCTCTGCAGGCTTTATGTTCTCGTGCGGCGAGCCCGTCACATGAATGCGGATGTTCGCATCTGCTCTATCGACTTAAGAAAGCCTTTGATCGTGTGTAACATAAGAAGATGTTGAATATCGGTCTGATATCAGGCATTGATGGAAGGATGGAAGCGACATTTCGTTACCAATGTATATTGAAAACAGAAAGCGAATGTCAAGGCAGAGAATGCTTTGGTCAATAAAGTTGAAATCAGGCGAGGGACAAGAGAAAGGTTTATACTGCCTCTCCTTCGCTGTAGATAACTAAAGTGATACCCTTTAAAATGGACCCTCTTGCAAGCGATATTATACAGTGAGCAAATATATTTATTTAAGGAATTATGTTTTGATAAATAAATAAAAATATGAAATAAATAAAATGTAGCATTCTTTTGGGTTTTCCAATAAGGGCGGGTCCATGTTGATAGTATGTGCAATAAAACAAGCTGTGTGTGAGGTATTACCGAAATTCTCATGTTATTTAAAAGCCCCGTGTATGCCATTATGTACGGAATATGACATCGTTCGAATGTCCGCCGCGGCTTCGCACGGTTGCACGGTTTCGAGAGGTCCAATTTTCAATGACTCTGCCGCATAGATCCGGCTGAATTTGAGCGATGGCCTGGTCTATGTTTACTTTAAGGGCATAAGTTAATTGCGGATTATTGGAATAGACCTGCGAGTTCAGGAAACCCCACAAAAAAATCTAGCGCGGTCAAATCGCACAATCTTCGTGGCTAATTCCCGTCACCTCCGCGAGAGATAATCATGCACTAACAAACACCCATTTCGATAATAAATTTCAACTCGCTGAAAAGCCGTGTGACTTGCCATGGTGATTGGGCATCAGTGACTGCATAATAAACAACAGATTTGACAGACACCGCTAAAACAACATGGCCGCCACAGACTGTCAACATCGACCCGCCCTTATTGAACCTTATGACTATAGAATAGATGATGTTTCAACAGTTTGATTACAACAGCCTCGTATTTATTGTACTAAATATCGATACTCTAACAGCTGGTAGAAGCCACAACTAAACACGACCACCCGTTAAATGCTTTGTCTTTTTTACTAATTTAAATTAGTATAGAACTAAGTGTAAAACTTACTTGTGGACACACTCGTACTTGGTGTCAGTATTATGGCAGGACTGCATGTTGAAAGAAGAGCTGATGCTGCTGATAAAACTATTTGTATTATCGGTTTCGGTGGGTGATTCGGTGCTGTCTGCTGTCTCCTCGCGTTCAACGCATACGTTCGGTCTACAAAAAATGAGAAAATAAACAAATTACAACGCAAATAGAGCCAAGCATCTTCCTACAACAGCCTACAATGAGGGAGGGTCATAATTTAGCAAGTTTGTGACCTCGGGGATTGGTTTTGTATTATATAAAACATACCATAGCATATGGTTTTGTATTATATAAAACATACCATAAAAAAAGTAAAAAAACATCCAATTGACAGAACATTTGAAAAATTGAATAATTTAAGAAAACAACACAAATCCTAAGATGTTTTTAAAAAGGCCAAAAGTAGGTTTACATATATTTTTTAAGAAGAAATTTAATTTATTTTTTAAAAAGAATTTTCATTTATTTTTCAAGATATATTAAACCGACACCCTTAAAGTAGTTCAATAGGTTCGATCATATAAACAACTTTTGATATTATTTAATTTTAAAAATTAAAAAACCTTAAACCTAATCTTTAAAAAAAAGCTTGACAAGCGTTGAGTACGCTACACCATCTAGCGGTAGGGGAAATATCGCGAATATTGTTTATTGTTGTCACAAGCAACGCTGGGACTTTCAGCTAGTATTTAGTCAAATTGATTTTAAATAGTACATATTTTAAGTTTTCGATTCGTCTTCTATACTTTTTCATTTCAGCGCTAAAAAAAAATGAAAAACTAACGTAAACTTCATGATAATTCTGGAATTTATTGAGACAAATTAAAAGTGTGATACTCATAGAGCATAAATATTTCAGCGAAATAATTAAATGATGCTATAGAAAAACATATTTTTTATTGCAACTCGTATTTATTAAAACTTTCCGCTTGTCCGATTCCCTTGATTGCATGTAATTTTCTATACCATTAGTAACATACATTACATAGATGGATGTTTATCCACGGCGATTTCCAAAAATGGTCTCGTCGACCTTGGTTTTAATTTACAACTTAAAATTCTGGTACAGCAACATTTAAAATCGCAAATCACGCGCATGCGGGTCATAAACCATCATGTCATCATCATAGTGTAGATATATATGTATATATTTATGTATATATATATATATATATATATATATATATATATATATATATATATATATATATATATATATATATATATATATATATATATATATATATATATATATATATATATATATATATATATATATATATATATATATATATATATATATATATATATATATATATATATATATATATATATATATATATATATATATATATAATATAGCTGTACAATAAGTAAAATATATAGTGGTTTACTAGTAGAGCAGAATACGGCTTTTACTTATTACGCACATAAACAGAAAACTAGAAAAACGCATTTTATCCATGTAGTACGTAACGTTAGTAGAGGTATTAGCATCTGTAGCCACGTTGAAACACCGATTCTTATTATGATACCAAAGTTAAGCAGCGTTAAACGCGGTCAGTCCTTAAATGAGTGTCTGACTTTATCTACAAAAAGGCCCGCCTAGAGGATGTTGCTACTAAGCAAAAAAGCGCGTTCTACGAAAAGATACGAGCCTTGTAGAAAAAAATCCTTTTTTGAGCTATTTAAATCATTAAACCGGATAGGAAGTACTAAATCACCATAGCGCCTTCCTGGACTAAGTTAAAGTAATACATTTAACGAAATAATAATCGTTTAAATCGGAAATAAAATTTAAATCATGCAAAAAAGACATAAAAATAGAAAATAGCTCGTCAGGGAATTTGAGAATCAACGAGTTGAGTTGTGTATATTTTTTAAATTATTATTGATATATGTACTTTTATGATTATATCCTCTACTAATTCGGCGAATTCGTGATTTAATCTTCTATGGTATTAGCCTTTTTATTACATAGTGAGGCATGACTCATTTCCCGTGTAGATGTTTAGATTAGGTAAAAAAGTCAATTATTATGGATAGGTGCCTCCGAAAATAATTCTTTTTCCTCTTGTTATGATGGCTATCAAAACTTTATTAGCCGTTGCTTCAATAGGAAATGTGGCGCACTTCCATACCGTTGCCAGGGGCAATAATTAAACAACCATTAACACAATAGTAACTACTCGCCAAGAAAGTCTTATCGCTATGGGCGTTGTCACCAAAAGGAAAGGATTTATTTGTCTTTTAAAAACTTGAAAATAATGGGTGTTTGGTGTTATCTTTTAAAAAAAACATATCCTTTGTGATAAGAAACATCAAAAATATATTGCGGAAGGGGGTTTTAAGACACCCTTCCTCCTCCTCTGCTCTTATGAGGTAATTTATTAGGAAACCGAGCAGATCACAGCTCGATCTCTGTGGCCTGTACACGATTGAAAAATTTTGATATAAAATGATCTTCAAACTGTCCCAAAGTATACATAGTTCGGTCTCTCAGGCCCGTAAAAAATGTAATAACCACTGCAAACCGAATGTTGAGTGTGTACAAAATCGAATGCAGCTGTGGGTTATTCTACGTTGGACAAACGAAACGGCACATAGCCACTCGATTGATGGAACACATCAAAGCTGTTAAAAACGTTCAGCGAGAAAAACCCGGCGATCTGCGAATACATATTGGATAGCGTAACTAACAACTGAGAACGTCAAAATCTCATTGTGCTATCCAAAGAACATTTTTACTTTCCTCGCATGATCCGAGAAGCAATCGAACTTAAAAGAAACCCGAACTTCAATACGGACGGCGGTTTCAAACTGTCTACTTAAAATGTTCTGAATGTCCATCGCAGAGCGCAGGGACGTAACACATGATACAGTGAGTGTTGTGTGCACGGCGGTTTTCAAAATTCAAGCACACCGAACCCGCCGCCCCACCACCGTTATAATCTGTGTAGTAACAGCTACAGTTTGCCGCCTACCCGCATAACAACGGATGACGATTGACTGCACTTCAGTCTACCCTGGAAAACGGCGGTTGCAACGGCGCCAAAACGTCGAGTGTTTCAAACTGCACGAGTTTATAATGCCTTGTTTTTTTTTATTATTTATAATGCCTTGGTATTTATGAGCTTCTTGTTCCTGCTGTTTATTGTGAGCTGATGTTTAAAAAATATTCTAAAATTAAAATCTTCTGTGCAATTCCTAGATTTATTTATTTTCTCAATGTTCCAGTCTTTTTTTTTTAAACCTGAAAAAGTATTTACTTAAGAATGGGCTGTAACTTCAGTATTGCTTTTGATTTTCAGATAGGTAACCATCAGTTAATTACCTTCAAAAATTTCCACAAAATTTATTCTACGAAATTCGTCACCAAACAACTTACTTTACAAAAGGAGCTTTTTGAATTTTAAAAAAAGACAAAAAATATAATTTCACGGTTAAGCCCTTCGTAACAGAACAAGTTTACTTCCTTCGGGATTTATTTCATTTTTTATCTCTATACCAGAAAAATAAAACATAATTGTATATGCACGTTTTCAACATTAAAAAAAAACACTTTTTAAACATAAGACCTTTATACCAAAACAAATGAGATAAAATATTATGTATGCATTAAAATAGATGAACGTTAGGATGAAGGTATAATAAAGAATGGTTGAATATAAAAACGATAGCTGATTCAAGATATTACTGTGTCCAAAAAGTAAGACCTATTTTCAATTTAAATGGCGCGCATACATTGAATTTTAGAATATATTTTTTCTAAGTTGGTAGTACTGCGACAGACATCTTTGTATTTTTCACATCATATGGATCATTTTGTATTTGAGCTGCGCTTGTCTGAGGCTGAGTCTGATTTTGTTGAGCATAGAAGTTGCATGAAATTTTGTTTGTGAAATGAAATTTCTTATGCAGAAACATTCAGAATGTTACAGAGCCTTTGGTGAGCAGACTTTGTCAGGAAGAAATGTTTACAAGTGGTATAAACAGTTTAAAGAAGGAGGGATGAGTCAGAATAAACAAACCCGGTAGTCGACAGAAAAATGCCGGGGAAATGGCAAAACGGCGCGGTTCTTGTTCTTCTTTTAGCATTTGATAGGAGCTCTGAAAACAGTGATTTCGTCTAGTATTTAGTTCGCGTTTCGCCGACAGGGGCTAATTAGGCGCTATGATCAACTTAGCAGCGCCTCAATCGGTGATTAAGGAATGTATGGGACCTAAATATCGTTACTAACCCGTGATTAGCGTAGTAACGGCATGATAGACGTCTCTGAATACTTTTTGCAAATTAGGCTGACTAACTTAGACAAAACTCCCGTAAAAAGACCGTAAATAAATAATTTGCTTCAACCTAGTTCCCATAATTTAGCATTCACAAAACAAACTACATATCAAACGGGGAAATGCAAATAATTCAGAATAATTCATTGGTTTGCAGTCCTACTCACGTAACCAAAAACAGACTGAATGTGTTGCCAATAAGAAGCAAAGAGGAAAATCCCAAGCCGCATAGCAACAAACAAATCTTAATATGCAATGAACGGCGAAACAATGAAAAGGTCGATGGTTCAGCAGTGATGATTTTATATCATGATATGGAACAATCATTTGGGGTGCGACGATAATTAAAACAACGATTTCGCTTATTCGTCCTGAACAAGGACACTTCAATATTCGCTTGAATCTAGAACACAAAGTCATAATAACCGCTGTAAACTTGAATAAGTGATAAGAAATAGAATATTCTGACCATTGTTTGAGCAAATATTGGAAAATCATTCTTATTTTTTGTGAATGAGAAAAGGCAATCAAAATATATTTTTTTTTACTTTTTTTTTCTCAGTAATAGTACTTTAATAAGTGTGCGCACAATATAAAATTTACAATTAACCTAGTCAAGTCTACCATGGTACGGGCTTCGGCCTATTTAGGCAGACTTTGTGAATTATGTTTTGGAACATTAATTACGAAAATAAATTTATTCTTATTCTTATTCCTATTAGGTGGTTATTTCCGAAGGTAAATGTGCGAAAAGCAAGAGTTTTGTATATTTTTAATTCGTCATTACGCGTAAACGATTCCGCAAGCAAGAACACGTGTGTGATAGATGACTACTTTATGAAGGGATGTATTTAAAGAATGAGTTTTAATTAACCGACAGCCTTGAAGTGGATGAATCACTTAGAGCAAGTAAATAAATTTTCATAAAAAAATGTTTTTTATATGCCGAAAAAACTCAATCTAGCGGTAGTTAAAATATGGCGAATAAACAATATTCGCGATATTTTACCTACCGCTAGATGGCGCAATGCGCTCAACGCTTTTTATAATTTATTTTTTTTCGCGCTCGTACTGATTCACCCATTTTACGGATGCCGGTTAATTAAAACTCCCCTGTATACTAACTTTCATATTTAAGTCCTTTATGTGCTGACGTACAATCAGGAATTTCAAAAACGCACATACAAGCAAGCCAGAAAGAAAGCGATTGCGGTTAATTGTCTTAAATTATTATTATTAATTTAAAATCGTTCTTAAAAAATATAATAATATTAAAAACTATTTACGAACATTCTTAACAAAGAGGCGAGTTTATTACCATCTGCAAAATATTCAACAGCTAACCTTTGGTATAATATCGATGAGCGCATAACAGTTACATATCTACCAGAATAAAGTAAAAAGCTATAAAGTAAAAGTACTAAAAGTATAAAAGTACCCAGGATGATATTTATACCCAGGATGATATTTAAAATGGAGAGACGAAGGAAAAAGGAAAGAACTGATTAACTACACTCAGAGAGGTAGTATTTTTAAGTCGAGCTTTAAAGAATTCTAAAAATCATTCCAAAGCCTTGCAGCACGCACATTAAAAAAAATACGAAGAAAGTCCATCCTATAGGAAAGGAATGTCAAAAGATTGCCAGGGCCCGAACGTAGCTGTAGGCCGCGGAAAGATAATTGCTCGAAGAGGTCTAAAAGATAGGACGGTGAAGACTGACTTCAAAATATGACTGCGCTTCAAAACAAAACTAAACGCAACAAGTAAACTTGTTGATATATGAAATCGAATACACGTACATGTACATGCACTTTAGTCTAGCCTGGTCAACGGCGACTGCAACGTCGCCGAAACATCGGGTGCTACACACTTCACGCGGCAAATTCGTTTTATCATATTTATAACTTGTTGATAGTTGGTGAAATTTACGTTTCGTATGTGTTTTAGCACATTAGTGTAGTGTAAACTATATATACCTGCATTAGGGTTTTCAAAATGGAACACCCTAATGCACCCTAATTGGGTGAATGAAAAATTTAAACCACTTACTAAAAAAAACTTGCCACAAAACGGTCATCGACCCTCTAATCTTGGTCAGTATTTTTTTATCCTTTATGGACTTGGCTCAAACATTTTGTACGGCATTGTACCGTAACACAATGTGATATAAGTGACTAAGCTAAAAGAAAGTACATATTAGTTAAACATTCCGAGAAGTAACAGTCACTACCGCAACGACAGTTGACATAAAATGACACATCCATTCTTAAAAACATGCGAATGAGTCATAAGTAGGTAAACTACTAACATTAGATACACTGCGTCTGATAGTGTGGAATGTGCAGAGAACACATTTAAGGTGGGTCGAAGTTTCAAGCATCTTTATCTGTCAAATATTCCCAAATACAGCCAGTCCTAATAACGGCCAATTTCAAAACCTCTTAAATGGTGTTTTGTTTACTTTACCGGCCTACCAACCCACGAGGAGGTGAAGTACTCGTATTGTGAACGCACTTTTGTGTGTGTGTGTGTGTGTGTGTGTGTGTATTCCTCCACGATAGCGCTTCATCCGATTGAGCTGAAATTTGGCATGCAGGCTTCATTTGGTCATGGCAAGAGTTGAAAAGGTTGTGGTTGCTATCGGTTCACCAGAGAGAGTGCTAGTCATACTTCAATCTCGAAATATCGGAGTTAGACTTGAAATTCGGTGCACAGGTGTCTTAATGGGGAAAAATCACCATTAATTGGTCAAGCAAGCCGTGTGATTTATAGAAAGGGATAATTGCAATCGGGTGGCCAACAGGCCGCTTTTAAGGGAAGGTGGCCTCAGCCGATAGACTTGTATTTGAAAGTTGACTCCTGGGGGGTCACGCAAGCGGCATGATTCATAGAAAGGGATCATGGCAATCGGTTGGCCAACGGGGCGTTTTTAAGCGATGGTGACCTTGGAGGATTAACTTAAAATTTGAAACGTACTCTTGAGGGGTCAAGTGAGCGGTATTTTATTTTATTTATTTTATTTTATTTTATTCTGGAACCAAACAGAACTACATACAATGCAATAAAAACATATTTAAAAGTGACAAAAATCCATTAATGTGATTCCGAATGTAAAGTATACAAAATGAACGCAATATAATTTTACTAGTATATTGTTTCCGCTTGAGAATGGGGGGAATCAGGATGGGAAGTGAGGTGAAAGGGAGAGACAAAATAGATAAAAATATAATATGGATGTATATAAATATATTTATATTTAATTTTAGGTATGATATATAGTTATTATAATGTATATACTTGAGATAAAATTATGTCCTTGAACTAAATTAAATGAAATATAATATGTATAAATGTTTTGTGATCATCTAGATAGACTCTAGATTTTTTTTATTGAGTTCTTATTTATAAGTGTGGTTTTTGATGAGTGTAATATGTCAACACTTAAAAAGTCTGTATTATATCTATGACACACTCTGTATAGAAATGCATTTTGAGATGCGTTAGTTTTCGCCACAGGGAGATGAAATAGTCGATGCGATCGAATAGGGCGGGGAGGAACATAAAATTCAATGCGCTCCAAAATCGCGTTCGCTTCGATGGAATTATTTACCAACCCATGCAAGAATACGGCATCGATCAAGACTCTACGGCTCTCCAATGACATTAAATTGTGGGCTTTTAAGGATTCCTCATAGGAGCTGGGCTTAGTGAAAGAAGTGAAATTTAATCGCTTCACAAATCTTTTTTGTATCGATTCGATCCGCGATATGTAATTCAAATATTGGGGATTCCAGACCACTGATGCAAATTCCAACTGACTTCTTACATAGGAATTATAGAGGGTTTTAAGCGTGTCAGTGGATTTAAATACCGATGATACCCTTAGAATAAAACCTAGTAATTTATATGCTTTTCTAATAATATTATCGATGTGTTCAGCGAATAGCATTTTCGTGTCAAGTGTAATCCCAAGATCTCGCACCGCTGATTCTCTTCTAACTATAGCGCCATTCAAGTTGTAGTCAAACATTATATTAGTGTTTTTTCTGGAGTATGTGATTATGTGACATTTGCTTACGTTAACGAAGAGACAGTTATCGGAACAATATTTCATAAGGCGGTTTATATCCGCCTGCAAATTAAGGCAGTCATTAATTGATCGGATCTCACTAAAAATCTTCGTGTCATCCGCATATATGACTATATTGGAATGTAGCATGCAATTGGTGATATCGTTGAAGTATAGAAGGAAAAGAAGTGGTCCTAAGTGGGAGCCTTGCGGTACCCCTGAAGGAATTTCAGAAAACTCGGATTGATAACCCTGAACAACTACCGCTTGAGTCCGATATGCGATATACGAGGAAATCCAGCGATACAAGTATAATGCCTACGAAATGCCTACGAAATGCCAGCGATACAATGCCTTAGAAAAATCTGTGTATAGAGCATCAACCTGTATACGTTTATCCATAGACTTAAGGACAGAATCAGTGAAGGTAATAAGGTTGGTTTCTACAGACCTTGATTTGAAAAATCCGTGTTGTTCTGCGACTATGACTGAACGAACAGCTGCGAATAATTGTTCGAATACGAGTTTTTCCATTAACTTACTAAATATTGGGAGTTTTGATATGGAACGATAATTTTGAACATTATTTCGCGAACCTTGCTTAAATATTGGACATATATATGTTTGTTTCCATATTTTGGGAAAAACGCCTTCTATTAATGATTTACGGAACAATGTCGTTAGTGGATAAGCCAAATTTAATGCACAGAGTTACGGACGAATGTATTTCATCAGAGCCAGCGGTTTTGTTTATATCTATTTTGCGCAAATAATTATAGGTTGTTTCTTCGTCAAATCGTACGTCGTATATGTCGACTGATTGTTGGTTGGGGTAACTAGGTACGCGGAAGTCAATATGAGGATCGTGGTTTTCATAAACTGATTGAAAATACTGAGAAAATAACTTGCATATATCCGGACCACTCGTGACTACATCAGAATTAAAATTCATTTCGCACGGAATACCGGGGGTGGATCGTTTAGATTTTACATATTTCCAGAAGAATTTTGAGTTGCCTTTTATATATTCTTCATAGAAAGGGTTTATTGCAATCAGGTGGCAAATGGGTCGTTTTTAAAAGTAGATGACATCAGCCGCTTGACTTGAAAGTTGAAACATAGACTCCTGATTATTGAAGTAAGCGGTGTGATTCATAGAAAGGGATCATAGCAATCGGGTGGTCAACGGGCCGTTTTTAAATATAATTTTAATAGAGTTGCTGGGGGAGGGGGGTTATGGGGGGGGGGGGGGAATTAGCTGGTTTCGCGCGCGGGAATTGTCTGCATGCCGGAAAAGTCTTTGGCTGACAAACACCACCGATTATTTTTTTTCATTGTATTATACATACATACATGTATTGGATATTTTCAAAATCTATCAATATTGTATGAAAATGAACGATTTTGAGTTACCTTTCGACTAAAATTTGACTCTCAGATTTGAGTATCGCAGAGATTATCTGATTTGAGTATAGATTATCTGATTTGACTATCAGATTTGAGTCAGATTTGAGTATCGCAATGACAGATGTGAAAAGACAGAATAAAAAAGAAAATAAAATTTATTTTATAAGAAAACATGCATCGTTGCTATTCTATAGGAAAACCATATCCGCAACCGTGCGCCTGTCCTCGGGTGACTGAATATGGAAGTATCTCAGTCTGCCAGCACATGACTGAAGTTCTAGTTATCGCTGAAATATACCGCGATAATACAGTGAGTCCTTGAACCATTCATGTGCAGCACCACCCAATACTTTTTCTACAAAAATAGATATTTTAAAGTGATTGCCTAACTGAGTAATTGGCATACTATAACCAAAAGTGTAATTATATGTACCTTACATTACACCATGCAATAATTAGTATAATGCCATTTCAAAATAAAAAAAAAAACTTCAATGCCTGTCTTTCGGAAGGCTTCTCGTGCTTTAAAGCAAGCGAGATAGATAAGCAAAGAACGGATAAGATTGTAAACATGTATAACTATTTAAATCCCGTTAACCTTGTCTATTGCAGTGTTTGAACGAATTTGACAAGGTTTCAAAAGATTCGCGATAAGTTTTCCTTTAAACCGGAAGAGTTTGCAATGTTTTTGTTATATTTTGATGTTGCTAGGTACATTAGAATAAATTATTATTTTACGGCATTTACAAAAAAAAATGTTATTGTTTTAGATAAAGATATTTTCTATTAATACATTTTTGCTTAAACTTTCATAAAAGAGTTCAAACAACATTTTTAATTGTCGGAAAGTAAATCTAATAAGAGCATGCCTTCCGTGTTATCGGTGTTCCCCCTTTTCGTGGAAAACCACAAACAATCACGTAGTTACAAAACAAATTACATATAAAAAATGGGCATTTTTGGAAAAGCTGTGTGATTCAAGAGGCGAGCGACAAAGAAATGTATTTTTTTTTATATTTGCAGTTTCAACTTACCCTTTCCACCAAGGTTTGCGATTCAATCCAGTCGCCATGAGATTGAGAAGTCCGCTGATGCCGCCAAGTCCAGAAAGCTGATCAGTGTCCACGACACCTCCAAATCCTGAGAACCCAGTCGAATCAGATACAGGCTGCGAAGCTGGCTTGGGAGAATCCTTTTCGGTTACTTCTTCCACGTCCCTGTTAACAATGAAATTTCACCATTACAAGACTGCATATATAAAACTAGATAAAAAATAACTACATATATTAATAAAATGAAAACGCAGGCATTAGACTGATTTGTCTGTATCGTCCTTATCCATTAGCCCACTTTCTTAACTATTAGCCCTCGTATCTTTTACTCAACCCTCGTTCTTATCAATCAGCCCTCGTTTTTATCCATCAGCTCTCGTAGCCATCAATTTACTTGTCCGTCGTCGATTTTATGGCAGCTATATATATAGTGTCCTCAAAACATCCGCTGCGGCATTAGTTTATAGCTCGGCGGAATATGCGCTCCCGTGTAAGCCCACGGCTCTCGAGTTTCTAAAGTTGTCCCAGCTGAACGCTGAACAGCTGAGTCAGGGTACGTGCCACAAGGTGGCACGTAGCCGGAATCCCCGTACTGTCAAACGTTCCTCCTCCCGACATAAAACTGCAGACCAGCTCGTTGCTTAACAAATAAGACCTTACTGACCTCAACGACTGGGGGAGAGCCTGGTTTAAAAAGCCAAAAAAAACATGTTTTATATAACTTTTTTTTATCCTTAGGTTGAAATCTATTTATGAATCGTTTACCGCTGAGACTGCTGTAAGTTTTTGGAAATTACTACATTTCTTTAAAGAAAACTTTAAACGCGTTTTTCTCAAAAGCATATTTTTAAATTTTGTGCCGGTGATTAAAAAAAACCACTTGACGGATCGAGTTGTTAAAAAAAAATATCTAATTATCTTCTACACAAACTAAAAAAAAAGTATTTTTTTTCAAATATTGATTTTTACTAGTTAAACTCATTTTTTTTTGGCGAAAATCGATTTTATTTCTTTCATTTTAGTTCGTCTACAAAACACATGTAACATTTATTATCTTAGTTTTTTTTTGTTTCCGACAAAATTACGCTTGCTATTACCGGCGCAAAGATATACCGTCATTTCTGCATCGGTAGAAATAGTCCTGCAATTCAATATCTCTAAAATAGTTTTTTTGACTATTACAAAAAATATTGTTACTTTCAAATGGTAATCAAAGTGAAAGATAATGAGTATATTTCATGAATATGTTTCAACTTAAAGTTAAAAAAAACATGACAATCATGTTTGTTTAGCCCTCTAAACCAGCTCCAAACCTTAAGTGTCCAAGTCCCAGGTTACGATTTTCCTCACAGGCAATGGTCTATCTTAAATCGTTTCCGCACAGGTCACGACCGTTGTGCAGCAACCATGACTAAACGGTCCTTTGCTGGCATGGCTAAATCCTGGATGTATTTCCGGAGATCCAGCAGACAATGGCCGGTGTATGGGATTGATGGTGGAATCGTTGGCCTCCATAATTTATCTGTTGACGTAGCCAATTGGCTAGCAAATTTAAATTTTGATATTTAATCAATTTTGATAGCAATTTAAACATTTCATATTTAAAATCCAATTGTTTGATTGTTTCATTCTAGTTTTGATGATTCTATTATATGTATATATTAATCATTCTATTCCTGTAGGGTCTGGTTGATCGCAAATGGTTAAACCCAAGCCCATTTTTGACCATTTTGTCATAGTTTCATTTCAAGTACATCAACATACGGCTAAATTCATCTTTCTTGGCATCTCGACCGCAGGCTCAAAAATACGTTCACATATACAATAAAAGCTCGCCAACACCTTCGCACGAGACAGAAAATCAAATTGTCTCGTGAACGACTAGAGCCGCAACACGATACCTGATTTCGTCGTCAGTGCCGAGTAATCGAAATGTACAGCCAACGACAGTATATTTTAAATTGTCATTATGTATTGTAAAACAAATTACCATTTTAGCACTATTGACATTTCGACGCTATAATATTCAATGATTTATATGTTTTTATAATCTTTGACGTTTTGATCAGTTTTGATAGATAGGTTTGGGATTCTATATATGTATTCACCGATCTCCAGGTTAAACGGCTCAACCGATTGATTTGTTTTTTTTAACAGACTCCTGAGGGATCAAGTAAGTTGGGTAGTTAGCATAAAAAGTTCAAATAAACTATTTTCAGTTAAAAGAAGTACAAACGTCAAACGAATACCAAAATGATTATATTGATATGTGCCTTCAGGCACAGCCTAAACCTTGCATTCTAGATAGATCTCCTGAGGGGTCAAGTAAGCGTCATAAAAATTCAAAAGTTTCCAGTTCAAACAAAGTACAAACGTTACAAAATATCACTATCAAACGCTGCCCTTAAGGCGATAGGCATTTTGAGGCGTTTTGTCGGACTACATGTCCATGTATTAGGAATAGTATGGCTGCTGTGGATATATATCTCATCAGTATATACAATTGATCTCTTTTGATCTCGGAAATATTTCACTCGTATGTAAAAAAAAAGCTATCGGTTGATTTAGTTCTGATAAATTTGGGTTTTTACCCTTTGTTCTCAAACGGGCGAACTCCAATAGATCATTGATAAAATATTATTTTTTATATTATGATGCAATATACAGGTGAAGTTTTAAATTAGTGACATTCTTGAAGTGGGTGAATCAGTACGAGCACTAAGCAACTTTAAACTAAAAATTTTGGGAAAAACGCAAAAAAAAAAAGTTTTGAAAATTCTAAATTTAAATGGTTTGAAAAATAGTATAAAAACAGTTGAGCACGTTGCTCTATCTAGAGGTTGGTAAAATATCGCGGTTATTGTTTAACCGCGATATTTTACCTATTGTAAACTTATCAAAATTTGATTAGCAGTCAAAATTTTCAAATTTACCAAAAAATATTTTTTTTTTGTTTTATTCTTTGGGTGATTTTTTATACACTCTTGTAATTTTCTGCGTACTGTCCTGCGCACTGTAACTGTCCGCGTAATTTTGAATTAAAGAAACGTAAATAGCATGGACAACCATACTTGCAAACAAGAAGCAACAACACGATTCTCATGTTTATGGTAATTGAAATAATGAATATGTTTAAATTTCAAATGAGCTCTTGGTGCATAAATGTACCGTTGTGGTTCGACGGGGTCGGTGACCCTCAACATACATATCTAATTTAAAGCTCATTTCTGATTGTGTTTCTCTTTATTATGAAATTTCACAAAGGGCGGGTTTATTGTCATACGACAATTTCTTAGAACCAACCCTACTATGAAATGTTTTTATGTATGTAAGTCAATGTAAGAAAGATGCCACGAAAGAAAATTTATCTCCCTGCACTCCCTGCATGACAAAATAACTTCTCATTAAATTGTCCGAGTTCGAAATATTTACGTGCGCAAAACTGCGATGCGTCACCCGTTTCTGACATAATTCATACCGTTTTAGGAACTGGTGATGTCAACGAGTACTACTACTTAGTCCATCGTCTCAAAAAACAAATTGATGTTGTTGTCATGTGCCTTATTTTACTCTCCAAAAAAAAAAAGATCGTGGTTCACGAAGTATGTAAATAAGCAAAGTCTTGTTTTCGCGCAAAATTTATAATTCTAGTTTTCACCCAATCTACTCGTTTTGATATCTAGGGATTTCAAAAAAGAGATTTTTGACCTGCTTAAAGTGGAATGTTGACTAAGGCTATAAACTCACGGTGCGGTTTTCACCCGCGGCCCCCGCGGCTTCGGGTCGACTATTTTGTTTCAAACCTCAGAGACCGTAGGTTTGCGCGGTCGAGTAATCGCGGTTGCGGGACGGCCCGCAAACTAGGCGGCAGAAAAGCGCAAGTCGCGCGGTTTATGAGTCGCACCCGCGCAACCAATAACAAAATGACGTCTGCGCGCCTATTGCGACGCCCGCTAATCGACCGCAACCGCTCCGTGAGCGGTTGCGGTCGATTGCGGTTCCACTAGTTTCCCCGCAGAGGATGCGGCCGCCGCGATTTAAACGCGCCCGACGCGGGCGAAAATCGCGTCGTAAAAATAGCGACTCAATTTTACATACATTTCTGCATTCTACGGAGGCCGCTGGCCCGCAACCGCGGCAGGCGCGGGTAAAACCGCGCCGTGAGTTCTTAGCCTAACGAGCGGGATGCCCAGTTCTATGTAGATTGGACATGGAAAAAAGACTTGCGGTTCAGTGGAAAACCAGTTGAGGAGGCATTCCGCCGTGGGGCGCATACCCAAATGATCGGGAATAGACAAAGGACACACGCAAAATAACTCAAAAGTATACTTTTACTTACGCGGTCCACCAACCGACCAGAATGGAAAGTATCGTAACACGCAAATAATTTTTTAGGAGATGAAGACGGAAATATCAATTTTAAACCCCTCTAAGGCGATTAAGACAATTGCCAGATTGAAGACTGTCTGTGGGTATGTGTTTGTCTGTCTGTCTGTGTGTATGTATTCCTCCACAATATCGCCCAAACGCTTCATCCGACTGAGCTGAAATTTGGTTGGCAGGTATCATTTAGTCATAGCAAGAGTCGAAAAGACCCGCGCTCTCCGCAATCGCCAGGCGCCCACCAATCCGCCAGCCAAGAGAGGCGCTCATTGAGTTTATTTATGAAATAAGTATTCAGATGAAATCAGTATTGGTTAATTGCCGGGAAAATCATGGGGTGACACAGCCGATTTAAATTCTTATTCGAAGTAAGTACCTACCCTCAATTCAAATCTTCGCCGAATTTTCGAAACAGTAATTTTACTATCAAATTGAGGTTGTCAAATGGCTGTTTTTAGCATTCAGCTTGCACAGCTTCTCCGGGGACTTAAAACAGCCAGTCGCTCATTTTATCTTCGATTCCCGGAAATGTCAAATAGTCATTAGACTGTACGGAGGAACCAGCCCAAAAATCTCTTCTAGTCTTGTGGGAAATGTAAAATTTGTACACATTATGGTAGTGGAGTTTATGCAACTTTTGGTATTACCGCTTCGGAGTTCGGTTATCATTTCTGGCAAACGCACAGCTGTGAACAATCCATTGTAACAGTCTTCTTTTTTAGTAACGGAATTGTGGACACATTCTTGATTTTGAAATGGCCGAATCGACCATTTTATTTGATCGCACTGCGATAACGGACTACTTTTATAGCTTAAGCTCATTTTCGAATACCCGAAGAGCAGATTGACACTTTTTTTGGGCCATCTATGAGTATGTCGACGATTCATCACCTAAAGCGATGCTAAAAACAGCATTCGGCACTCTTTCGTTAAAGCATCGCAAACTGTCACCAATTAACACAACCGCCGTCTTTTGCTCTTCAGTCAAATTATGCGAAATCTAACTGGAAACTCGTCATACCAGCCAGAATTCTATCGACTGGTGAACTGTCATTGTAGCCTGACTTCGCGAATTTTTAATGTAACCGGTTTAAGTCAGATAAAGACCAGTCTTCATGTACCAAAATGATTTGTGGATTTTTTTCCGAAATCAAGGATTCTCGAATATTTAGGCGTACCTTAGCGTATTTTCCTATATCACATCACGGCTATGTCAGGGATGTGATAATCACAGTCACGATCGCCTACCTACGCCCAATACCAAATAATAAAAATAAAAAAAAAATAAAAAAAATATGTAATCGATGATATCAATGTAAACATGGCACTGAGAAAGGCTATCACATTTTATCTATTTCGTGGGTTTCTATTTGATATATTTAGTGTTTTTTAATAAATTACAATCTGTTTGCGATATAAGAGCGCTATTTTTCGATAGAAGCAACAAACTTGATACCATTTTGAGCAGGTATACACATAAGCGCGCAGTAACAGCGAAGCCACGCTTTACTGCTTCTGTTTATGTATTTACCATTTATTATAAATTTATTTATTAACCTTTTATTATTATGTATTTATTATTTTAAGCTGTTACTGCTTGTATTTATTTACCAACCGGTTACCGTTTCTTTACAATGTGGCAAACAGTTATATTTTTGCAAATGTTTCCATACAAAATTCAAGCGATTTTTTTTGAGTTGGCAAAGCTACGTAGATTGCTTTTTTTTGTTTGTCACTACTTATTTTACCCAAGCGAGAAAGAGACGCACATTGACCTTGCATGAAAATGAGAAACTATTCTCCTTTCTCGCACATGTGAGAATGAAAGGGCAGGATACTAATGAATTATACAGGCTGCTTCTGCAAAGACTTACTTAAATTTAGGAAATGATTCGTAGGACTATATATATAATCAAGAAATATTTAAAAAACATTTTTTTTAGACTTGAGGAAAAAATGTTTTTGGATATTATGAGAATATATATTACAGTAGATTATTATAGATAATTTTAAACGAAAAATACCTTGCAAATAATATACAACTTTTTTTTGGTTTAGGCCTTAGTTACAAAGAAAATTATTAATGGATATCCAAAAGTTGAACATAAACAATATTTTTACGCGACTGCCCCACAAAAAAGTGTAATGTGTTCAGGGTACATCTATGAATGTTTTCCGTTTCTTTATTCCACCTCGTTAAACGCTTGAACCGATTTAGAAGTGTGTGGTATTGTTAGAAAGTCATTCCGAGTGTCATAGAATCGTTATGTTTCTACTCTTTATTGTCAAATTTCACAATGGGCGTTTTTTTTGTCATACAACAATCTCTTACAACCAGCCCTACTATGTACGTTTGTATGTTTGCGTGTAACATGTGTGTGTGTGTCTTGTTTTTGCGTTCGATCGACAGAATTGCAATGCAATTCCGTTAATTCTATCCCAACGGAAAATGGTTACCCAGTCGGGAAACGATCCCGGAACCTTACAATACCGTAAGATCAGGCATCCTAACTACTATGACACCAGGTCGTCCCTAACTGTCCAAATATCAAGTAAATAGTTGTCTAAGTGTCCAGATGTCAATAAATTAACATAAATATATCGTGTTTAGTGTCAAATGAAAGATGATTTTTCGGAAATTAGTGGCAAACGTAAAAAAAAACTTCAATATTTTTTCGTTAAACAACTTTTATTTCTGCATTATAAGAAATCCTAATATTTTGGCTCTGCACTCCTTTTAACATCTTTCTGGTTTATGTAGTGGTAGTAATTTAAAAGTTAAATTAACCAAAAGCGTTCGGGAGGAGGGTGGTCTACAATTAACCAAAATGCTATGTTCAACAGTTAACCATGTTAAATTGTATACCAACGCATGGTTATTATTAACCTGTTTTTAAGGTTCTGCAAAATAAGTTGTATCAGTTTAATTTTAGATTAATGAAGAAAAAACCCCTTTAAATGATATACTGAATATTATAAAATCGAAGACTATCGCGGTTGTTTGACATTATAAATAGGATAGAAACGAATTTACCGCGTGAAATTTGTAGGACCCGACGTTTCGGTGACGTTGCAGCCGCCGTTGTCTAGGGTAGACTAAAGAGCTGTCAGTCCGTTGTTTTGCGGGTAGGCCGCAAACCGCTGCCGCCACTGCGTAGGTTATAACGGTGGTGGGGGGCCGGGCTCGGAGCGCTGGAATTTTTAAAATCCGTCTTGCACACAACACTCACTGTATCCTGTTTTACGTCTTTGCGTTCGGCGTTCGGCGGCGGGAACATTTTAAGAAGAGGGTTCCACGTAGAAGAGAGTTTGTAGCCGTCATCTCTATTGAAGTTCGGAGTTCTTCTTATTTCAATGGCTTCCCGGATCATGCGAGGAAAGTAGAATTGTTCCTTGGATAGAACAATGGGATTTTGAAACTGCATCCAGTGGTTACTTCCGCTATCCAATATATGTTCGCAGATCGCCGATTTTTCTCGCTGAACGTTTTTAACAGCTTTGATGTGTTCTGTCAGTCGCGTGGCTATGGGCCGTTTCGTTTGTCCAACGTAGGCTAGACCGCAGCTGCATTCGACTTTATACACACCCGGGGTTTGCAGTGGTATTACATCCTTTACAGGCCTCAAAAATCGAGCTATATTTTGGGTCGGTTTGAAGATCGTTTTTATATCGAATCTGTTTAGCATCTTACTTATTCGATCAGTCACGCCCTTGACGTATGGTAAGAATGCTCTTGATCTGCTCGGTTTTTGAGTTTCGTCCGTATTAGATCGTGTGCGTGTCTCGTGATATTTTCCGTATCCATTTTTCCTAAGGACATCATTGACATGTTCCATCTCCTTCGGAAAATGCTCAGTGTCGCATAGATCGCGTGCTCGATTCACGAGCGACGTTTGCACTGAACGTAGATGGTAGGGATGATGGTGTGAGCTTGCATGCAAATATCTGTCCGTATGTGTGGGCTTCCGATATACCGTATGTCCGAGAGTATTGTCACTTCTCCTCGTCACTTTGACATCCAAAAATGGTAAGGAGCCGTCCTTCTCTACTTCATAGGTGAAACTGATTTTTGGGTGTATGGAGTTTAGATGACCCAGGAATTCTTTCACCGTTTGAATGTTGCCTTTCAGGATGCAGAAGGTATCATCCACGTAGCGAAGCCAGAGAATGGGTTTAATTTTGGAGGTTTTTATGGCTAATTCCTCAAAATATTCCATATATAGGTCACTAACTATCGGCGATACGGGGCATCTTTGACGTCGAATCTTTATTTACGAATTTGCCCATTTCGGAGTGTCTTACGGTGGTGAGAGATAAACTAAGGTCTGAGGACCTCCCTATTAGCTACGCCGACATGCTTCAACATTGCCTGACATCCTGCTACTTTCTATGGAACGGCGATTATTACAAACAAATCGACGGAGTAGCAATGGGATGCCCCGTATCGCCGATAGTTAGTGACCTATATATGGAATATTTTGAGGAATTAGCCATAAAAACCTCCAAAATTAAACCCATTCTCTGGCTTCGCTACGTGGATGATACCTTCTGCATCCTGAAAGGCAACATTCAAACGGTGAAAGAATTCCTGGGTCATCTAAACTCCATACACCCAAAAATCAGTTTCACCTATGAAGTAGAGAAGGACGGCTCCTTACCATTTTTGGATGTCAAAGTGACGAGGAGAAGTGACAATACTCTCGGACATACGGTATATCGGAAGCCCACACATACGGACAGATATTTGCATGCAAGCTCACACCATCATCCCTACCATCTACGTTCAGTGCAAACGTCGCTCGTGAATCAAGCACGCGATCTATGCGACACTGAGCATTTTCCGAAGGAGATGGAACATGTCAATGATGTCCTTAGGAAAAATGGATACGGAAAATATCACGAGACACGCACACGATCTAATACGGACGAAACTCAAAAACCGAGCAGATCAAGAGCATTCTTACCATACGTCAAGGGCGTGACTGATCGAATAAGTAAGATGCTAAACAGATTCGATATAAAAACGATCTTCAAACCGACCCAAAATATAGCTCGATTTTTGAGGCCTGTAAAGGATGTAATACCACTGCAAACCCCGGGTGTGTATAAAGTCGAATGCAGCTGCGGTCTAGCCTACGTTGGACAAACGAAACGGCCCATAGCCACGCGACTGACAGAACACATCAAAGCTGTTAAAAACGTTCAGCGAGAAAAATCGGCGATCTGCGAACATATATTGGATAGCGGAAGTAACCACTGGATGCAGTTTCAAAATCCCATTGTTCTATCCAAGGAACAATTCTACTTTCCTCGCATGATCCGGGAAGCCATTGAAATAAGAAGAACTCCGAACTTCAATAGAGATGACGGCTACAAACTCTCTTCTACGTGGAACCCTCTTCTTAACCCCTCAAATGAATGGCGATTAGCTCAGGTTGCCTACGGCAAAATGTATATAAATTTATATTTACATTTACATTTACATTTACATAGAGCGGGGTTTACTATAGAGCTATAGCATTACTATAGAGCGGATTACTATAAAGCGGCGCACATTTACATTTATATTTACATTTATATCAATTTATATACATTTTGTATACATTTTGCCAAGGCATCCCTTAAGGGACGCCTCACATTTGAGGGGTTAAAATGTTCCCGCCGCCGAACGCCGAACGCAAAGACGTAAAACAGGATACAGTGAGTGTTGTGTGCAAGACGGATTTTAAAAATTCCCGCGCTCCGAGCCCGGCCCCCCACCACCGTTATAACCTACGCAGTGGCGGCAGCGGTTTGCGGCCTACCCGCAAAACAACGGACTGACAGCTCTTTAGTCTACCCTAGACAACGGCGGCTGCAACGTCACCGAAACGTCGGGTCCTACAAATTTCACGCGGTAAATTCGTTTTCTATCCTATTTATAATACTGAATATTGTGCTAAACTCTTTTATCGCCTCACTCAAAAGTACCGACGCGTTGCATATCAAATGGCTAGGCTAATTAATAAATACCGCATTCATAGATGTGGTCATTGATTTTATATAAAATCAATGATGTGGTTAACTGTGGCCCATACTCCGGTTAATAGTGTACCATAGTGTGGACACAATTAGCAAAATTTTTTTTTTTAACGGTAAATTTCCTCAAATACTATTAGTAAATTAGTAAACCATTAGTAAAACATTTATTGTAGCCAAATAATTTATGTCTGTACCATTGTAGATAAAATTGAATTTTAAAGGAAAAATTACGCGCTATGATATCTAAAAATTTATGTGTAACTGTTGAACAGGTCACCCTAAATAAAATCAATGTTTGCATGCTAAATGAATATTATCTTTGTTGTTATGATGTTGTATTGATAGCCGGGGTTACTTAATGCACCCTATGGTTCAACCAATGTAATTGAACAAATACAAGGTAATTCAGATCGAGTTTGCAATGATTGACTGTTCATGAGATGATTGCCACTGGCCAATTTGATAGAGGTGGAAGTGGGACAGAATATATGCGAGTGCGAGTGCACACAAAGGGGGAGGGAGATGTCGATCGCATATATACGAGTACAGCGTCGCGACGACAGCGACGCATAATGAAATACCTCCCGGCAATAAAGGCAGCTAAACCATGCGTCCCTATGCGTTCATTCGTCAATCAAAACAGTTGGAAAATAACCAGGCTCATCCGTACAGATGCGTCAAGCAATTGCAGTGCATGTGGTGCGACAATGACAATTTCAGAGCCACTATACACGATATCAGACAGGTACCTACTAGACATTCGAGATAAGTGGCTTATAGAAGAATGAACAGATTCCGATCTGGAATAGTACGAACCAGTGGCCTAACTAAGCCGGTGCAGGCTTAATTATGCCACTGGTTAGGGGGCCAAAATTAGAACTTCAATTTACGATCGACTTTCCATCCAAGGAAGCTAAGGAAGCTAAGGAAGTTAAGGAAGCTTGGAAGCCAAAAAAATGGATGTCTCAAAACTGGTCAAAATCAAAACTGATGATCGAGCAGACTGCAAAACAAGACGTAAACCAGCCTAGAAATATATTGTTAATATTTTAATACTAGTGCATCTAAATAAAGTAATAAAAACTGATTTTTTTTACAGTCTTTAGCAACATTCAAAGATGGAGAAACATGTTTCAGGAATTAAATTAACAGTAAAGCGTCGTAATAGTATAGAAATATTTTTTTCGAACATTCTCCCGCAACAATGTATCTATGTGAACCCCGCTGAAGTTCTTGAAAACTTGTTGAACTCCGAATGAAAACGTCGATTTATAATGTAGCTACAATTTAAAAATGTAAAATAGCTAGGTTTACCTTAATTACATTCTATATGCCATAATGAATGTAAATAAGTAGGGGGAGGGGCCTTTTGTTCAATTTTTCACTGGGGACCATTTTTTCAGTTACGCCACTTGCACTGGTACGAACAATAATACCCTGCTAACTAAATAATATACATAATAGCGTCTTCCAATAGGAGCTATATCTTTTTTATTATAAATAAAACAAAACTGAATAAGATATCAATGTGATATTTTCTTAATTTTAAATATTGGTTCATGACATATTTATATGAAAAATACTTCATGCAAATGGCCGCCTCTGGATTTATGGAAAACTCGATTCTGGAACACCAATTTTTGGTCGGTTTTCTACATAAATCAACATGATTATACCGGTTTTAAGGTCATTATGGGTTTGTAGTTTATTGGAGTAATCCTTTGATTTAACATAATCCCAGTGAAAATAGTCCAAAGAGTTACAACACATGACTTTCGTGGCTAGTTCAAGCCGGCATTTATTGAGATTACATGGTCACTGAATCTTTCTCAATATTGTCATGGGTGAGTGGCACGTAGCCCCGTCTTGTTAAAACCACATCTCCAGATCATGTAGTACATGCCAGAGAAAATCAGTGATCAAAATTCTGTATCGCTCTATAACAACAAATTGTTATTTTTTGTGGATATAACAAATTTTCGAAAATGTGAGTTGTCTGAACTGCAAATGCAATAATTTTGCTTATTTACGAAACTATTTAACCAAAAGAGATCTTCGAAGCGAGATGTTTTTTTCATTAATCGCTGGATCTGTTTCAAGTTGATCTAAAGCATAATCTGCATAATTTCTACGCAATAAACGGTCATTTGGTTTCAGTTCTTCAGTCAACTGAATTCTATACGCTTTAACATGCATATCTTTATGAATAATATTCCATGCAGTGTTATAAAGAAGTTCATGCTCTTTAGAAAAACATGTATTGGTTCACAGCATTATTTTCAGCACTATGTTTACGTTTTTGACTAGTCTGATTCGTAACATCTCAAACACAGCCATTTGACTGATTTTTAAAAATTAAAGTACAGTAGGCTCTGTATGTCGATCACGGTTATCATAAATTTCACATAATGAGAGAAATATTGCTCGAATAGGTACTCATTATTTTTTTAATCATTTTTCACAATTTCTATCCGATGTGCGATGGTATATTTTTCCATGGTTACCTGTCAATTTTAAAAATAGAATCAGAAAAAACATGTCTGCTCTGATGTTTTAAAAATATATAGTACTGGTTTGTTAGCCCGTTATATATAATACATACATATGCATATGTTATTAATTAAATTTTGAGGTATAATTCAACTATTTAAGAATAAGAAGACTACGAAAAGACTACTAGAGGCAAGTCAAAATTATCACCTCACAAGTCAAAATTCTCAATAACAAAACTATCGGTAAGTAGGTATATTTCTTTTTTTGCGATATAGGTAGTTAATTAATACTCCGATTGCATTTACCTATCCATTTCAATCTAAATCCTACATTCTTCGTCTTATATTTTAAACTAATTGAAGCCTTATCGCGGATTAAGCCGCAGCGAGGGTTCTATACATTGTATTAATCATTACGTAGCCCACTACCTCCAACCGATCATACCACGTATATTCTCAACATTAGCCAAACTTTTTAATAAATTGTGTGAAAAATAAAAGGCGAAATTAATTAAAGGTTAACTAATAAAACATTGAAATTTTCAAGAGACCTATTATCCGGTGTACCTTTTAAAATCAAGATTTTAAATACAGATAATTTGAAATAATTTCAAAACAATTGAGTCCCTACCAACATGTAATTTCAAGTACTAAATTTTGATAGTCTTTTTGATAATTTGAATAATTATGGATTTAATTACTGCATAATACTCTTTGTTAAATTGAGCATTTAATCCACTTAGTCATCCCTACACAATTATCCGTACAAAATCCTTTAGTTTGTAAAGTTGTTTTAGAATGAAAATGAATAAAGGGCAGAATATTCAACCTTGACGTGTTCCGGCGTCCATTTCAGTACCATCTTAAATTTTAACAAATACAGTCCACTTCTTAATTATTCTACATGAAAAAGTTGAGAATCATCTAATTTTTTTTTTGTTTTTGACCTTAAAACACCCTTACCCTGCTTTTACATACACTACCTACAACCAGCAGCTTCAAAAATATTTAATCACAGATTCAAGATTGCATTTAGTATTTGAAGTGATTTCGAAAATGTTGCATTCATTCGCTATAATCGCGAGGCAAATGAACGACTTTTTGAATGATTGCAAGGGAAATGGCGAAACAGTGCATAACACGCGGGTAGAAAGTCATACATTGCTTATAGTAAGTGCTGTCATGCTGTTTTGCCGTGAACATTGGACCATGTTTCGTGGTTCGTTGAAAATCACTCACTTGTGACGCCCTGGTAAAAAAAAACAGGCTAAATAGAGCATGAGGCGGATTGTCGCCTCTACGCGTATTATTATACCAATCGAGTGTCAATAAAATATATTACGCTATGCTATGCTATATTATTTTTAACGTAAATGACAAAGATTTTTTGTTCAATTCTTCTTCTTGTAGCTATGGTAGTTTAGAACGTACGTGATACATCCGCTATATTATAAGATTGAAAAAAAATATATTTATATTAAAGCGATATGTAAAAACCGCTTTTATAACCCGCTTACATTATATATTGTCTGGTATATTTTAAACAAGTATTGTTATTGAGAAATCTAATAAAAAAACCAAGGATTTACCTACTTTTTGTATAATAACCCAAAGGTAGGGAGGTCAAAAATATTATTATCGAAGCTTGCATATGAGATATTCCAACCAAAATTTCGCAATGCGATTTCGGCCCAAGAAGGCAGATATGTACCGTACCACATTTCAAGTCTCACGTCAAATATTTTGAGATTAAAATATGTCTAGTGCGCCCCTGGTAGATCGATTTCAACGGCTGATGCGGTTGAGACTTTTCAACTCTGTCACCAAATGATGCCTGCATGCCAAATTTCAACTCAATGGATGAAGCGTTTGGGCGCTATCGTTAAGGAACACACACAGACAGACAGACAACACACAGACAGACGTCAATCTGGAAACGGTCTTAATCGTCTAAGGGGCTCTCTAGACGATCAACCATGCTTATCAAGCATTGCGTCACAGGCTGGGCAGAGATCGTAAACCGCAAGAAACATGCAAATATTTTGTTTTAATATTAACAAAAAATGCCTAATTTTGTAGTTTTATACCAGGGAGGCACGTCATTCATCAATCAATTACGTCTAATTAACGTGACTCCCTGGTATAAACTACAAAATTAGGCATTTTTGGTAAACATTTGAAAAAAATATTTGCATTATTCCTGCAGTTTACTATCCCCTCCCAGTCCGCGACGAGATGCTCGACAAGCATGCTTGATCGTCTAGAGAGCCCCTTATGGGGGGGCTCAAAATGTATATATCCGAGAAAAAAAAATGTAACTATATCCGACATATGTCAAAATGTAACTATATCCGAGAAAAAAATGCGAGTTCACAATACATACTTTCTTTCCTCGTCGGTTGGTGGCCGGGTAAGGAAAAATTTGTAATTACCTCGGGACTTCAGGCAATCTACTGCATCATCGGAGGCAAGATGAAGAGGACCGTAGCAGCCTCGAAAGGCTCGTTTGGAGCAGTTTAGCAAGATATGCGAGACCGACTGGATGGGGTGCCTCATTTGCACGCCTCATTTGCGGGCGACTAAACCCTATTTGTGGAGCGTTTCAGAGCATCTACCGTTACGGATTCGAAAAACTCATTTAGCGGTGAACCCGTCATCGTGAAACCTCCGGCCAAACCTGCGCGACTAGCGCGTCTGCGGAGCGTGGGCGGATAAGAAATGACACAAGGCGATACAGGATACAAGCATGCAATGGCCCCGTTTTCCGTTTCTCGCAGGTGCCTAACTCAGGGTCTAAAAACGCGCTAAAACGAAGCCTAATTTCGAACTGACGTCTAGGCCCTTGGTGGTTGGGTCTTGTTCAGGGTCTTAACTAAGAACGGTCTAAATCGAGCAGTCTTCATATAACTTTTCATCGCAATTTCAAAGACGTTTGCTCAGCATTGGCTTCTAATTCAAAAAAGGGACAATGAGCGCCGAATATTGTAAGGAATCGTTAATTAATAGGTATCTATATTTTCCCCGAAAATCCTGTGTCAATATTTTTTGTAGATAAATAGCCTTGTATTATATATTGTATCCATCTTGTATATCTTATGATAGAAAGCTTTGTATCTTTGTTTATTTTAAAACAAACGAAAACGTCGACAATCAGCGTGCGGTGACGAGACGACGGCGGGCGGGCTTTTAAAGATTTAAGACCGATTCTTAATTTTGATGAAACGGAATACCAACAAAATAACGAGGGTGCCTAAGTTCCTATATTTTAGCACCAGCTTAGTTTAAGCCCGAGAAACGGAATACGGGCCAATGTTATGATAAATCATCTTACGAATCGCAACGCTGCACACAACGTACCGTCCAGAAACGCCGTCATTCCGCGACGCCGACGTGCAGGTTTAAACAGATCCATAAGTATATCAATCATAACGTCCGGCGACAGCCACGCGAAATTCCCGAGTTGACGCTCCCGCGCTATTCTGCGTTCAGAATATTATGTCAAATAAGTACCTACCCGGAAGGTGTACTTGTAGTTGATGTTGTAAAACTTTTTTTCTCTAGTTTGTAGTAGTGTCATTTCATCACCAACACAAAAATGGGCGCGAGCCGTCCGCCATTTTGTTTTCAACGGCTAGTTAAATCCAGTGTCAACTTAGGCGATATACCGCTATTTAGGCTACCTGGAATTGATCGACGGCGACTAAAAATTACCCAAAATTGCCTCTCACCAATTTAGGCTACCATGAAATGTTCGATTTTAATTTGTACAGCGACGGCGATTTTCTTTACTTTAAACGTAATGGTACCGAACGTATGAGTAACTTGTGACGTTTTTAAAATAATTTTTTTTTCCTATGTTTACCTTAAGTTGTTATCGTTTAGTATAATATCATTATAAATAAGTAATAGTTTATGAAAACTTTCTGTGAAAGTTTGAATTGGTTTAGAAAAAAATGTCATTTTATTCATAATATAGTTATTGTAGGTAATTGGTATCTATAACTGCCTACAATCCTATTTATTGCACAAAAAAAAAAGATTTTTTCCACAAAATTGTCGAAATGGGCGAAATGGACTCGGCAGGCTTGTAAACGTTTTTGTTATCCATCTTTTCACTTCTAAATAGAGTATTTGTCATTTCCGAAAGGGCGATTTTGTAGGCGACCATTTTTGCGAAACGGATACTTTAGGCTAACTTTTCTGGTCACATCGGCGACTTTTCGGCATTTGGCAACGCTGTCAGCACACCTCAACAGTACATCACGATTTTCATCATGAACGAAATCATTGAACAAAGAGTTTGCATAAAATTTTGTGTTGCAAACGGAATTTCAAACTCGATTAAGATGTTGGAAAAACCTATTGGTGAATCAGTTTTATCAAAAACACAAGTTTATTAGTGGTAAGAAGCGTTTAAAGAGGGTCGAAGGATCGTTGAAGACAACCCTCGCTCGGATCGAGTTTGGTGGGTGGATGGGTGTACGAGTTTGACATGCAAACTATCCAACAGGCAGCCGAATTGAGGACATAAAATGAGATGCACCTAAATCCGAAAAACCGCGACAATCGCGCTCAAACATCATAGTGTGGTCATTGTGTTCTTCGATATTGGTGGTTTAATACATCATTAATTCGTTCCTGGGGGGCAAACGGTGACTAAGAATTACGTAAGAAAAGGCCTGAACTGTGGAGAAAGAAATCGTGGATTTTGTACGATGATATTACACCTCGCCGGCGCACAGAGCAACCATTGTGACCGCGTTTAAAGCCAAAAATGCACAAATACCCGGGTTTAATCAGCCACCGTATTTTCCCGATTTGGCCTTGTCCGACTATTTTCTGTTTGACTGAAATTGCCACTCCGTAGTGCACGTTTTAAAACGGTGGAGTCAATAAAGCAAAATTTGTTGAAGGAATTGAAAGCTATACCGGAAAATGCCTATAAAAAGTGTTTCAGATTGGGAATTAGGCTGGCGCAAGTGTGTAGTATTCATTGGGAACTACTTAAAGGTGACAAAAATATATTTGGGTGATTGAACAAAAGTGGTAAATTTTACAAAACAATTCCGGGTACATATAAAATCGAAACCGGCTTATAAAATGATCCGGGAAGCCATTGAAATAAGAAGAACCCCGAACTTCAATAGAGACGACGGTTAAAAACTCTCTTCTACGTGGAACCCTGTTCTTAAAATGTTCCCGCCGCCAAACGCCGAACGCAAGGAGGTAAGACAGGATACAGTGAGTATTGTGTGCAAGCCGAATTTTCGAAATTCGCGCGCTCCGAGTCCGCCCCCCCGCCACCGTTATAACCTACGCAGTGGCGGCAGCGGTATGCGGCCTACCCGCAAAACAACGGATTGACAGATCTTTAAGTCTACCCTGGACAACGGCGGCTGCAACGTCACCGAAACGTCGGGTGCTACAAATTTCACGCGGTAAATTCGTTTCCATCCTATTTATAATTCCGGGTACGTTTTTGATACGAAGGATCTCGAAGAGCAGATATCGAGGAGCATGTTCTTTACGATAGTGCCAATGAAATATTCGTACCTTTGGAGGTCTCTGATAGACGCGAACGGATCCGGGAAGGTCAGCGACGACAGGGCATCCCACGGTGAACTGCTGCCGACTCGCCATTGCATGAAAGGATTTGCGAAAGCTGATTCGAAGCCCCTATTTTCACGATCCTCGCCTTCTACTGGAAGATCTTCCGGATCCTTTAGCGGCTGCTCATTGACTTCCTCCCTAAATCGGAAGTACACAAAAATTACAGGTTTGAAATAAATGCTTGGAAGATAAAAGGAAACATTCGCATTTTTTTGCATTAAAATAATCTGTCACTAAATTATGGTGTTTCATCAAAACCACATCGATATAAATCATAGCATTCGCTTCAGCTTCAGTCGACCTAAGTATAATTTCATAAGTATATCAATGAAATTACTAAGCCCATATCTAATTACACATTTTTTCGCATATGCGTTTCAAATCGGTACTTAATTACAGTTAAGCAAAGCTATTCACAATTAAAACTGTACAACGCATTATATGTCTTCCGCTAATCCAATTTCATGTAAGGTAACGTTTGCGATGACGTTATGTTAGAAAATATTACATTTATAATTTGCCCTCCAAAGACTTTGTTAACGTCGAAATTTGATCACGTCGACTTTTTTGGAAAAGCTAGTTAAATAGTATGTGATTTCAATTAATTACATATATTGTAATATTTCGCATTCGCTCAGCGCTAGGACAAAACCGATTAAAACTAACAGCGCGCTAAATAAATCAATTATAACGGACGCCCAGAATATTTTCGGGTAAAAAATCTGCGTAGGCCGCCCGTATAGTTCAATGCAGCAAAACGAAGCGAATAAAACAAATAAAGCGGTACTTACGTTTCTTCGGCAGCCGCAGCGACGAGCAGTGACGCCAGCAACAGCAATTTGGCACTCTTCAAGAAGATTGCCATCTCGGAAGTACGTCCAAGACTTGTCGATTTCTGATAACAAAAGAAACTTCAAAGTTCGAATCTGACAGCCTAGCGATAGAGCCGGCCGGCTAAAAAGTCAGCGAAAGATCGACGCGAACGACGCCGTTCGAACACTTGAGAAAACAAACGACAAAACCGGCGGTACCGCGCTTATATACTAGCGATACCTACACACGGTTGGAAAAGTACGAATAAACATTCGACGGACTTCATATAACTAAATAAACACGCAATTCATAAACCTTACTAATTCAATTGTAAATAATTGTAACTCTCCAATAAATAAAAGAAGGTCAAAGAGTTTAGGGCTCTAGGTGGTTTAGATTAGCATAAAATATCAAGAATTAAATTTGTTCCAATGTTCCAGCCCAATGTTTGTTCAATGTATAAATCGTTTTATATTTTTGGTTTTGAGATAAAGACGCACAATTTCATAAGAGTCAGGATGGGATTCTCAATTCGAGAATTTAACCCATTGAATGCCGAGGTGTATAAACGAAGCTCTACGCAATATTACGTAGTCGGCACCCAAATCATCTGCCAACTACTCAATATTGCGTAGTTGGCATTCAATGTGTTAAAATATGTCCCGACGATCAAGACCGTGACACTGACTCGCTTCATAGCATATCATATAGGTATAGATAGTACTTAAAAGCTTGGCTAAATGCTGCGATCGCAACCCAATTAATAACACATAAAACGATAAGCCAAGAGTAGATAGTAGCTCACAAGTTTGCAAACCCGAATGGATTTTTTTAAGAATTTAAAATAAGAATTTTGAAATCCTCAAGAGAAATAAAAATGTTATCATCTCAAAAGCTTTGCACAATAAATGTGGCGGTTGTTTCTCGTTCCGAAGTAAAAAAAAAATAATTTCGTCAAAAGTCAAAATGTTTGAAAAATCGACTGGTTTCCCGTTTTAAACGCAGTTATAGGGTGAGCAATTTTAGGCTGTTGTTTCACAAGCTTACAAGAACTAAACGGGTGTTTATGTACGAGCTATAAACAAGACCTGTGTGTAGTTTCTAGCAGCAAATGCCCAAGGTGTAAACCCATGTAATTTTTCAGAAGATACCGGAATGGTACATTAAAATTCGCAAATACAAAGGCACGGTGAAAGTCCTAAACGTTCCCTTGCTGTTTATGTTGTCTCAGAAGCACAGATATAGTGGCCACAGCCAGGGTATACAATACCAGGATCAGAATCAGATTCAGGTTATCAAGAATGCAAAAATACCTAGCCACTGTAAACCTGGCTCAGCTCCAAGACAGAAATCTACTTGTGTATTGGAAAAGTAGAAAAAAACATGTACCCTTTAGCTTTTTACCTTAGACACAGTAATGCAACACACCCAACGTGGAAGTTTTCTTGGTTTTCGCTAAAAAATAAAGATTTTATTTTGTTCGTGTCAATGAGAAATTATTTTCCGAATAATATTATTATTACCTAGTGAAATAAATATTTTTGTTAGTATTTATCACGCCGCCAGCGTTACGACGCCGGTGGTTAAATTTTAACGTCGTGCCGCTGCTGCCATTTCTGTCAGAAGCGCCCACGTCTAATCGTGGCTATCACATAAAAATAACACAAAAAAGCCGTATCACCATACTGCCATTATGAATAAGAAATGTTTAAAAAGAAAACTCATGGTTTTTTATTGCTAGTAATTTTTTGGTTTAACCACTAAGTGAATTTCTTAACAACCGTAAGGAATAAGGAAAGTCTTGGTTTTAAGAAACGAGTAAAAACCTGTATTTTGTTTGTTGATAGGGTTTAATCAATATAAAATGTTACATTCGTAATGTTAGGGTTAATCAATATAAAAAAAAATGGGGCTGGGATATTATAGTCTAAGTATTTAAATATGCAAGATCGGGATTATTGGAGTTGGAGACTGGATATGGAACGTCCAACAGCGGTGGGGAAATGAGGATGTAGTTCAGAAGTTGAGAAAAAAATTCTATTGGGTTCCGGATACTAAAGAATATTTTATCCAGGTTAAAAAAGCTCCACATATACTCCAAAAAGGCTTTTGGTGCGTATCGTCCCAGCACCACGCAATGCAGCTTCTGCAGATTTTTGTGGCTCGCCCATGCATCGAGCTAGAACGGCCGTGCGGTTTTTGGAAGACATTTAATATGCCTGGATTTTACTCGATGCGATGCACTACCGGGAGAACGTGTTAGAACTACTATTCCGTAGTGTCGCTTTAAATTGGCACTTTAAGAATAGCAACTGTTTTGCTGCATATGAGGAAAACAGGAACTTCTTTAACCCTATCAGGGTGCATAAAACAATATTGCTCGCGCTTCACGAGATTGCGATGACAACGGCAACTATCCTCCGTCAATCTTTTGTTCCTGTCATCGGGCGACACCAAGCGCCCGTAAATATCAACCCCCTCAAGCACGTAACATCCATTTGGGGACATGTATGGCGGCCGCCTAACAATCCGTAACATCCGATTTTGGATATCGCGCTCGCCGCTGCGAAAAATGCAATTTACGATTCGAATCGTCGTACTTTAATGCTTTCTGACCGCGGGACGACATGGCCAAATAATCTTTCATTCGCCGGCCAACGACGATAACATCGACCGCCGATTTAAAAACTCAGCATTAGACGTCAAAACAGCATTGTCGATCGGCCACCCCGCGGTGGCGTATAGTTCCGCGACGTGTTTGTTTTGTGAAGTGTTTTGTGTATATAAGTGCAGTGTATACCGGATAAAAGTAAGTAATTTCCCTTTTTAAGTAGTTTAGCCATTAGGATTATTCAATTTCCACAATCCATTTGCTGTTTTTCACGAATTTTCGAAGAAAACACTTTGTCAACAACACACGGCTCGCGAAAAAATGGCCGTTTTTATTTTGTAATGTTTGTGAAATATCCCTATATATCGCGAAACATGACGTAATGTCGCTTTAATTTACTAATAAAATAGGTATTGCTTCATTTACATCCTAAGTTATCACATAATTAGGCGTATTTTGAACATTATATGTTGTTTTTCTAATATGGCTCGCGAAAATGAAACTTGTTTTGATAATTACTATGAGAGAAAAAAGTGCGATTTTCCATAGTTTTTCGATGAAATGTGACTCTTTGGAGTATAGTAATTAGTTATTAGACATATAATAAGTCTATGATAAGACAATATAATTGAAAAAATCTAACGAATTTTATATTATGGGCATTCAAAGTTTATTATTAGGTTCGGAAGCGGAAACTCTCAAAACTTTAGATTTTTCTATAATATCAGACAAAGGTCAAAGTTCTGGTGTGATTTCTAAGAAGAAGTGATGTAGTAATAAAGTTATTTTGAAAGAATTTCATATAAAAAAATACCATAAGTAGTCACAAATTAAAAATTAAAAAAATTTTTTTTTACGAGAATAAATAAAAATTTTCTTGGCTGAATAAATAAATATTTTTTCCGTATTTTTGTATGCAAATAAGTAAAAAAAAAATATCGTTTTGGTAAAGCATTTCATAAAGAACATAACTGTATTTACAATTTTTGATATTTACAAAAACTGTATTTACAAAAAAATCGAAATGATTTTATAGGCGAGTTTTTTTCAGTTTGCCAATTTTGTAATATTTATTCATTATTATCTTAATTGTTTTACGAGATAAGGTTATAATGTTTTACATGTCAAATTTCAATGCGATCATTTTTCTCTTTATCTTTTTTTATTCCGTTTAGTGGTTTATAAGTTATGATCGTTTTTCTCAAGGCCGTTGACTCGCGTCGATTTTTTGCGCGCGAATATGTCGCGCGCAAAAGTGATAGGTGTTTTTACCTCGGAACGTGAGGGGTTAACAACATCTGGCCGTTTTGGACATATCTCACCTACCTCTTTATGATGGATTGAGGAGCGTTTAGTTTTTCTGTCGCGGTCATGCACTTATTGTTCTTTTATTGTGAATACACATATGTGTAAAAATAAACAACCAGTAAGTTTACAAATCCTTAAGTCAGTCAGGACATGAGTCGGCCGGACCGCTCCCACATTGCAAACACTCGGTGAATACAAAAAACATCGTCAAGGACCTTTGGCGGTCCAAATTCGGACCGCTGTCCGCCAGTTGGCGACCGTTGATTGTAGGTAGTCATAGCCAGTTTCCGACCGTTGATAGTAGGTAGTCATAGCCAGTTTACGACCGTTGATTATAGGTGGTCGTAGCCAGCTGGCGACCGTTGATTGTAGGTAGTCATAATACTTGCCTATGTCCGAAGTCGTCGGTCACAGCAGATTAACCTACCTTTTATCTATCACTAAGGTTATAGGAGCACAATATTTTCTTGTATACAGGATGACTTTTAATCAACCGGCATCCTTGAAGGGGGTGGATCGGTACGAGCTAGTAAGCAACTTTTGATAAAAAATTGAGAGAAAATATTTATATATTTTTTTATTTTTAAATGTTATGTTTTGCAAAATTAGTATAAAAGACGCTGAGCACGATGCGCTATCTAGCGGTAGGTACAATATTGCTAATATTGTTTATTAGCGATAGTTTACCTACCAATAGATGACGCAGCGCGCTCAAACACGTAAAACATTTACTTAACAGTCAAGTTCTTCAAATTTTCAAAACAAAATATATATATTTTAAAAAAAAGAAAACATTTTTATTATCAAACGTTGCTTAGTAGCTTGTACTAATTCACGCCCTTGAAGGATGCCGGGTAATTAAAAGTCATTCTGTATACTAAATTGTATCGATCAAACAAATAAATACATACCGTGTGGCCGACAACTATTAATGCCGTGCGACCGGCCGTCCGCGCACAATACACGGCTCGAGCAGAACAAGTAGGTAAGGTGGACGGATTTTTTGACGGAATATTATCCAATGCTCAATCCATTTCTACCTATATTAATTCGGATGCATACATTTAGTTGACCGGGGGTGATCCCGCGGGATTTATTTGAAAATTAAGTTAAATTCGTATTTTTTTTTTAATTAATTAATTCTTTCAAAAATTATGCTTTTCTGTTGTAGTTTACTTACGTTTATAATACATTTTTATATTATTTTTATTTTATCTAAACTTAGTAGGTACACTTTCGATATTTTTGGCCAGTTCAGCTTTTTGGCCAGTTATTCACTAGTCCTGGCTACTTCATCTATTACATTCTTATCCAAGTTATAAAAAAGTGTCTGTCTACAATAATAAAAGGACATTATTCGGAGGAGTTCGGAAAACACAGTTTCACTAGTAACTTGTGTACAAACTATAGTTATTAAAAATATATAAATAACGTACAGGTTGGTAAACAGTCCAGATTATGAGGGTTCAAAAACAACAAAAAAAGAGTATGATAAATACTGAAAATATTGTTTCTTGTCAGATCAGTAATCATGAATAAGTTTATTCTTCTTCTGATTCAGATTATAAATTGTCCTCTTGACAGTTTTCTTCATCTTCATTCAGCTTATTTTTTTTTCTTCCATTTTCATTCTCAATTTTTTCATTCATTTTAAAAACTTTCGTACCTACTGATCTACTAACTGTTTCAGCTCTATTAATAACCTACTTCTTTAAATTTTGCAAAACTTAGAAATGCTACAAAGGACATCTTTAGATAAACTACCAAGCTTTACGGCTCCAGTAAATTTCTGGAACCAGGAACAATCTTTCAAAATTTCTTTGTTTGGTCTGAATCTCTCCCCGATATCTGTCTTAGCATAATCTAAAACTATAGTTCACCAGGCATTGCCCTTTTCTTTGAAGTTCTTTTTTACATGCAATCTACTCCTGCTTATACATCAGACTTGTTATCTTCAAAAGTGTTAGTAACTGCATTTGAATAATATTCTGTTTTTGAATACAGAACCTGAAAGTATTTATAACTCCTTTTATCGCTTAGGTACTCGTTGAAGCAACGTCTGTACCAAGTTCCAGGCGGTAGAATAGTTAATGGAAAATATTTGTAAATATTTTGGGACAGAAGATTTAACCGGAAATAAATCTAGTAAAACGATGGATATAAAGAGGTTTCCTTTGGACCATTGACTGATCACATTTCATTAAAAATACCTGAGTAATAAAAAATATAATCCAATTTTATTTAGGGCCCCTTAGGGGCGCCCTTGAGTCGGCGGGGCCCCTTGGGTCCCTTGGTGATCATCGACTAGCCAACCTGGCCAGTCCAGGAATGCTTACATGCTGAATGCGTGCCACGACTATTAAGTAGATTATTTTCGGAGTTTTTTTCTCAGTAATAAATTTTTTTCTCAGTAACAAAGGCCTAAACCAAAAAAAGTTTCAGATAAGTTTCAACTCGGTTTTCATGTTGAATAATCTCCTGTACAAAAATTCTTGTAATATCTAAAGCATTATATATACACTACAGCATAATATATCCAAATCTTGAAACGGTTGTCGGAGTGCTTTTGAAAATAATTCTTTTTAAAAATATACTTTCTTAATAATATACCTTTTAATAATATAAACTTTTTAAAAATTAAACAGTTTTTTTTTAAGCTATTGCATAGTTTTTATCGCGGGCCTAGGCCAGCGCGGCGACCAAATTAAGAAATTTCTTAACGGAAATTTATGATTTTAAACTGATAATTACGTCAAAACGAGTACTGCTTACGATTCGAAAAAAATATATGTTAAACAAGAACATTTTCCTAATATTCTTAGCTTTGAATATTTTCGATTTTGTTTATATTACATAGTGTAATTAATTTGTGAAATTAGGTCTAACCGAACACAAAAACGACTACTACGCAAATACTATCTGGCGTATTATTATGAAACCTGCACCATTTTAAAGATAATTTAATTATCTATCATTTTACCTGCGATTTTTTTCGAATAATCCGGATTTTTGGTTTATCGAATAAAAAATTCGTGCGCGGCGCTCTATCGGAAGACGTTTAAATTATTCCGAATCATTTGCTTTCGCAGCCGCAAATGATTCGGAATAATTTCAACGTTTTCCGATAAAGCGCAGATATCTGATCAGAAAAATTAAAATAAATAAAATAAATAAATAAATATAATTGCATAAGTTGTTAAAAATGCTATGCAATAGCTTTACCGCTGCAGTCCCTGAGTGCCACACGTATTTTTTATTTTTTTTTAATGATTTCGTGTACTGAATATTGTTCAATATGAGAAATAGAGTTAAAAGTTGTAAACGATTTTTTTTATTTTAGGCCAAGGTTACCGACAAAAAGCGGGTTTTATTTACAACTTTCAGATCTTCAAACATTTTTTCTCAGTAACAAAGGCCTAAATCAAGAAAAGTTTCAACTCAGTTTCCATGTTGAATAATCTCCTGCACAAAAAGTCTTCTAATATCCAAAGTTTGAAACGATGGTCGGAGTGAAATATCATATCTACTTTTTAAAAATTAAACAGTTTTTAAGCTATTGCATAGCTTTTATCGCGGGCCTAGCGCAATTATCTGATATCAGAAAAAATAAAATAAATAAATAATTATAATTGCATAAGTTGTTAAAAATGCTACCGCGGCAGTCCCCGAGTGCCACACGTTTTTTTTTTTTTATGATTTAGTAGTGTACTAAATATTGTTCAATCTGAGAAATTGAGTTAAAAGTTATATACGACTTTCTATCGTTGAGGCCAAGGTTACCGACATAAAGCGGGTTTTATTTTTAACTTTCAGATCTTCAATTTTTTATGCTCAGTAACAAAGGCCTAAATAAAAAAAGTTTCAGATAAGTTTCAACTCGGTCTCCATGTTGAATAATCTCCTGTTTAAAAAATCTTCTAATATCCATAGCATTATATACACTACAGCGTAATATATCCAATGCTTGAAACGATTGTGGGAGTGAAATATATCCACATTATAAAAAAACAGTTTTTTTTTATTTTAATGATTTCGTGTACTGAATATTGTTCAATATGAGAAATTGAGTTTATAGTTATATAAGATTTAATTTCGTTGAGGCCAAGGTTACCGACAAAAAGCGGGTTTTATTTATCACTTTCAGATCTTCAAACATTTTTTTCTCAGTAACAAAGGCCTAAATCAAAAAAAAAGTTTCAGATAAGTTTTAACTCAGTTTCCATGTTGAATAATCTCCTGTACAAAAAGTCTTCTAATATACAAAGCTTGACACAATGGCCGGTGTGAAATATCATATCTACTTTTTAAAAATTAAAGTTTTTTTTATTTTAATGATTTAGTGTACTAAATATTGTTCAATCTGAAAAATTGAGTTAAAGTTATATACGATTTTATTTTCGTTGAGGCCAAGGTTACCGACAAAAAGCGGCTTATATTTTTAACTTTCAGATTTTACATTTTTTTTCTCAGTAACAAAGGCCTAAATCTAAATAAGTTTCAGATTAGTTTCAACTCGGTTTACATTCTGAATAATCTCCTGTATAAAAAGTCTTCTAATATCCAAAGCTTGAAACGATGGTCGGAGTCAAATATCATATCTACTTTTTAAAAACAAACAATTATCATTTTAAATATAGCATTCTCGAACTATTTTATTTAGGGGGCACCCTAAATTACCTCATCCAGATTTGCCGCAAGGCGATTTTGACAGCTAACCGTCCAGATTCGCCGCATTCAAATTTATATCCACTCGGATAGCAAGGCAGCTCTTATTGCACTAGCCTCGAATACCATAAATTCAAAGCTAGTGCAAAACTGCATATCACTACTGAATTTTCTGGGTGAAATGAACAGGGTAATTCTAAGATGGGTTCCCGCCCATGCAGGAATCGAGGGAAATGAAAAAGCCGACGAACTTGCTAAGACGGGAGCAAAGGGAACTTGCTGTGGCGTACCAAAAAGCCTTGCAAACCTAATGCTCAAACAAATATGTTTAGAACAATCCATCAACCACTGGAACAACACGCCAGGGTTGAATCATTCCAAAGAGCTAATTAAGGCTTACGACCGTAAGACGGCCCGTGAGGCCTTATCGCTAAATAGGAACAATCTACGCATACTGGTGAGGGCGATCACGGGGCATTGTGGCTTGAACAAACACATGTTCAACCTCAAGCTCAGAGACACAAAAATGTGCAGGTTCTGCCAAGGAGCAGAGGAAACTCCCCAGCACCTCATGTGTGAGTGTGGGCTGCTGATGCGTAAAAGATACATTACCTCCAACCTAAGCAGTTCTTAAATGACACGAGGCTTAGCGCAGAACTATAGTAGGTGGCGAACACAATAGATCAGCAAAGGTCGCAGTGTTACAAGGCTCATAAAGACCTTAGAAAAGCAACACTCAACAAATAAATAATACATCGATAGATAAATAGATACATGAGTGCACACAGGTCAAGCTAATAAAAGCGTTATAACGTTCATTTCCCCTTCTGACTAAAAAAAGTAGTGTCCTCTTTTATGGGGCAGTGTACTCATTTTTATAATAAAATTCCCGACGAAAATTTAAACTTGCCGGGACATCGTATTGATGTGCCGGGAAAATAATTTAACAGTGTAAAAAAGCATATTTTAATATACTAGATTACTTACGTAATAAAGCTATTTATTACGTTTATTACTTAAGTATAAATAAATACAAACGGAGCTGCCATGGAATTCACCGACCGGAGTCGGGCCCATCATAATACTAATTTTTTTACACTTCTGGGGGGTAAGCAGTGGATTCCGGACTTACGAACCGGCTGTGGTAGGTTTAGGACAGCTGTCTTGCCACATGGGAACGTTCACCTTACCACCCATTCACTCCCCCTTCAAAGCCATAGAATTTGAGATGCGCAAATCGCAGTTTTAGATAATTTTTCTAAGAAAGAGTTGATTATTTTTCTGGAAAGGCCAAGATCTTTAAAGAGGTGAAACAGCCGTTCCGGGTTACGGCATTTGCAAGATCATGGTATTTATTTAATTTGTACTCGTGGTCTTTTGGGATATTTGATTCCCATGGAACAGTTAATTCTACAATAAGAGCCACCTTCCGAGATAGAGAGTAAAGAGTTATATCTGGACGGAGAGCTGTGCATCCGAGACTTTCAGGGAATTTATACTGCTTAGAGACCGAATCAACCTCCAGAATCCAATCTGTAGCTTTCTCGATTATTGAGAAAGGTTTTGTAGTTAAATGTTTTTTGCCTTTAGAGCCATCCCGCACAAACTGTATTGGGGGTTTGGTGGATACTGTCAAACCCTTGTTGGCACGAGCCACTGAGACACTAATTACCTCGCGAATAACAGCGAGAACTTTGTCATGGCGGTAAGTGTACCGTCCTTGATCTAAGGCCACCTTGCAGCCAGCTAGAATGTGTCTAGCTGTGCAAGGGGCAATGCTACAGAGGGGACAAGAACTATCCTCGGCAAAGCTCCAACGAGCGAGGTTACTGGGGTCTGGAAGTGTATGCTGAAAGGCATTCAAATAAAATTTCAGCATCTCTGGCGTCCAGTCATAGAGCATTACCTTCCAGTGCATTGGAGGCGGAATGCAAAAGTCCCCAATCGTTGTCCAATCATTCTGGCATTGAAGGCCAATAGCATGAGCCATACTGTTACTGTCGTAATCTCCCCGCAAAAGAGACTTCTTCAAGTCCACGTCGCTCGTGGTTGTACTGCCATACCCCAGACCAGTGCCATTCTGGCTGATTCCAGTAAGGAACTTTTTGTGGAAGTCTACGCGGGCTTGTAGATTATTTGAATCACTACGGCCACTTATTACGTGCTTCGATATTGCCGGATTTTGGAATTGCACAGAATCGAATTTTTGGTTATTCTGGAGTTGGCGTAGAGCAGAGGGCAGTTTAAGCGCTAGCCCAAAATTTTGTTTGGACCTGAAGAGAGTCGAGGGGTCAGCTGGTTTGGCTAAGGACAGCCAGGATTTTAAACTAGCTGTCACCAGCGCATCAAGACGGGACAGTTGGGTTTTGGTGAAATGGTAAATAAGAAAGGGCCATGACAAATGTGACGTTAGATAATTGTCATAGATCCAGGCCTTACGAGGGCCAGAAATTAGCAAGGCATCTATTTTCGCCAGACAACTTTTGAAATGCTCTATAACATGATCGCCCGAGACGTCTTTTCCCTGATGGGTGATTTTTCTGCCGAGGAATTTGAAATGATTGTTTGGGTCTATAAGGGAGATATTAGAGCCCTTATAGACCAATTTGGGATCATAGGATGTAAATTTTGTGCCCATGCGGGCGAGTCCAAGGCAAAAACATTTGGAGGGCTTCACTTTTATACAACCTGACCAGTCGCAGAAAAGCTCCACTTTCTGTAATAGCAGGGAAAGCTGCTTGGGGCTTCTGGTGATTAAAGTTAGGTCGTCGGCAAAAGCGAGGCACGACGAGGTGTATTGGCCGTCTGTTTTAAAACGGTAGCCCCACTTCCTGTCAAACTGGGTCAGGCTTTCCAGCAGTATATTAAAAACTATATTAAAAATCGTCGGGGAGAGGCAACAGCCCTGAAATAGTCCAATTGAATATGGTATAGAGCGGGTAGTCCATTCTTGCGTTTTCACATGGAAAGTCAGACAGTTGTAGTAGGAGGCTACAATGTCACGCACGACTGGTGGGAAGTTGTACCAGCGGAGTGCAAAGTGGAGGAGACTGTGTCGGACTGACCCAAAGGCATTCTCTAGGTCGAGCCAGCATACATTGGCGTTCATGCTGTCTCGCATCCTTGATGGCAGCAGCCAGGAGAGAATTGTGCTCGAGGCAGCCCGAGACGCCACGCATGAAGCCTTTTTGAACTGATACTCCAAGGTACTCATTACGGTGCATGAATTCGCTCGTCCTCGTGTGGACTATGCTAAAAAAGATTTTGGCCACAGTGTCTGTCAGAGCAATGGGCCGAGCGTCCTTTGGTCCGGTGCAAACTGGGACCTTCGGAATTAAGATGACTGTCGCTCGGCCAAAATTCTGTAGGACTACACCGCTATTCCATATATTTCGGAAGATGGATCCTAAATATTACAGAAGGCAGGGGCATTTTTTGTATACTAAATAGGGAATACCATCGGGACCCGGAGTAGAGCCCGACGGCTTCCTCTTTACTTGATTAAGAATCTCATCTAGAGATGGAGGTTGAGAAGCAAAAGCTACCGTAGGCAGGTGCGGAGGTGTAATGCCCGGCGGAGGGCTGTAATTATGGAGCCGCATTGGGTCCTCATACGTGGTCGAAAAGTATTCCGTGGCCATTTCTTCCGGGATTTGGATTTTTCACTTGGCGGCAGACAAAACCTTTTAGCTGTAGTTAAAACGGTTTTTGTCGAACCGGGCTTCCTCTTTGGATTTGAGAAATGCTGCCTTGCGCTTGTCGTTTTGCGTTGCTACGCTCTGTATAAGTTTTAGTATAGAGCGGTACGCGCGCGAGAAGTTGTGGCAGAGGGCTTTATCCCCGGCTTTCTTGGCTTCACGTAACTGGCGACGAAGTAGCCGCTTTTGCCTACGGAGCTTTGCCTTAAATGCGTTTTCTCTGTGAACCGGGTCGACATGGGTAGATTTTGGGCAAACACCCGAGAAGTATTCATGGACCGCCACCTGGAAGGACGACAGCTGGACACTGGCAGGGCATTACGGTTCACAGAGTGGTCAAGAATAGAAGTTAAATTATTATTATGAAATTCCCAGTCCTCTTTTGCAAGTGAAGGGAATTTTAGAGAAGGGAAGGATACGATTTGCGCGGGTAGAGGAGACCGGTCGGGTGACAAACTGCGGGCAGATGTGGAGTCAAGGGACATGTGAGGTTCAACTCTGTCCGTGACTCCTTGCGACGGTTTAAGACATTGACGTGCAGCGTCGCTATCATCGTGACCAGCAATGTGTTTGTTTAACCATGCTAATCGTTTATATTGTTTCCCGCAGATAGGGCAAGCAAGGTCCGGTGTCGTTTTAGCAGTGTCGCATAATATCTCAGTGTAGCATAATATCTCAAGACGATTTCCGTACGTTGAAATTTAGGATATTTTTTATTTTGTATTATTCAGTACAATACATAAAGAATTTAATGTGGGGTTACTTGTTTGTATACCTGCCTGGCTTGGCTTACTTATATACCTGCCTTTTTTCTTTCTGTTTCATGGGACGTGAACGCCGGGGACGTGAACGACAGGGACTCAAATAGACAAGATTTCCTTATTTTTGAATATAAACAAAATTGTATTTTACAATAATAATACAAAAAAGTAGTCAATTGTTGTCAATTGGCAGTTAAAGTCTTACTAAAGGCAGAATAAAATATAATGTACTATTATTGTCTTTTGATGATTGAGTATTTTACTTAATGTATTTAGACTGAATAAAGTTGAAACTAGTGATTCAAAATCTCATTCAAGTCTAACCATTCTTACGCGTAGTTTCTTGGTATAGTCGATTCTTAGAAATGTTAATTCTATAACCTCTCCTCTTTACCGTCTTACTTCAACCACAGTATATCAGACAATAGCTTCTCTTAGAACGAGATTGAAATCGAAGCGAATACGTCACGAGTGGAAGGGCTCCGCTACTCGGCCCCAAACGTTCGAAAAAGTCTCCAGCCTTTACCTGCGGGTAACGCTAACCAAAGGCGTTCGTCGAGACGTACCCCTCTGCCCACATTCCTCGCACCCTCTTCCCGCAATGCCCTGTAGCTCGAGAGTAAAGCTACTGTAAGCTCGAGAGTAAAGCTACTATATGCTTCAACCAAGAAAGGTTCTCCACCTTTTGAATGATCACTCGACGCTGAAGATGCTTTTGTTCAGCTGCAATCATCACTCGTGTAATCCTGTTCTGGCTTGCCCATTTTCAGCAAATCTTTCAAAATATACGCGTGGCATCAGATTATGGCATCGGTGGTGTCTCAGTTCAAGATTTCAATAGCATCGAACATCAAAATTTATTAATTTATAAATTCAATAATTAGATATATCACAAAAGTCTCAAACGTATTACTTAAAGATATCCCAAGAAAAAAACACTCTTTTATACTCCCTTAAAAATTATACTCCTTTAGTCCTTTCTGGAAATTGCTGTTTTGGAATTAGACTGGCATAACATCGAAATCAGTCAAAATGTCGAGGTATTTTAAAAAAAAATAATATACTTACACACTCCCTTAGTTCGCTCGAAAGTAAATTTAAAAACATGCATGATCCACAGGACCATTCCCATGAATAACTACATAAGTAATCGAAAAATAAAACAAGCTATTTCACAAATTAAACTTTTATTACGAACGTATCTTTGAATATCGTTGATCCTAACAATGTTTTGGAAAAAATAGTACTACCGTTTCAGTTTAACAATTATTTTAACAATTACTTATTATCTATCCCTGAACGTACACTACTGTGAAAAAGTCTTCAAACGGTTACCCACAAAATAAACGAGGTGTCGTATATTTGAAAGTAACTAAGTGAGCCCATTCCTTTTTTTTGTAAGGCTTGTTCATTCACCGGAGGAGTCATAAAACTTTATTAGACATTTCTGCAACCTACCAAGGTTGGGAAACAATTATAAGAGTGGACAATGGTTAAATTTTCACAAAATGCTGTTCTCGTCTTTAGCCGAAAAAGGGGTTGTATTTGATACTATTGTTATTTTTGAGTAGTTGCATATTGAGCACGTCGCAAAACGGTTATTGTGAAATGGTTTTTGATCCTCTCCGCGAATATTTAAAACGCATATGATTCGAAATACCGTCGTTTAACCCTGCCGCGGAAAATTGTTTATATTGCTGTTGACCTGTGAACTATTTGATTATATTTTATTAAAATCAATAAAATTAGTGCAATGGATCGACAAAAAAATATTATTCACCATAAAGAAGCATATTCAGTGCGAAAAATCCTACAAATGTACTGCTTTAATAATTCATGTACCCGTCTGAATACAGTCTCTAATGAATTCTGACCAAGGGTCCAACCCCATTCACCGAAAAATACCCCTAAACCATAACAGAACCTCCCCCGTGCTTAACTGTTGTAGCCAAACACTTGTCTTTAAATTGTTCTCCGTGGCATCTGCGGACGAATTGGCGGCGATTAGATCTAAAAAAATTGAATGTGGACTTGTCTGTCCAAAGGACTCTTTTCCACTGCCCATGGTCCAAGTTTTATGTTCTTGGGCAAATTTTAATCGTCTCTGACGATTATTCTTACGAAGTAATGGTTTCCGCTTGGTCACACACCCTCGAAGATTATTTTTCAGCAGTACTTTTCGAAACGCCGATGGGGTCACCAAAACGCCGCAAGACTCATTAAGATCCTGGGCCAGATCACGGCTTGAGTTTTTTTTTGACCTCAAGGATGAGACCACTTTATAGTGCTCTGATTATTCATCAATCTTTTTAGGTCTTCCACTCCTCGGACAGTCTTCGATTTGGCCGGTATTTTTGAATCTTTTGATCACATTATAGATCCCTCAAACAGATTTTTCAGTCAATTGTTGGATTTTTCGCACTGAATGTATTCTTTATTGTGAATAATATTTTTTTGTCGATCCATTGCACTAATTTTATTCATTTTAATAAAATATATTAAAAGAGTTCACATGTCAACAGCAATATAAACATTTTTCCGCGACAGGGTTAAACGACGGTATTTCGAATTATATATATTTTTAATATTCGCAGAGAGAATCAAAAACTATTTCACAATAACCGTTTTGCGACGTGCTCAATATGCAACTTACCTAAAATACCATTAGTATTAAATACAACCTCTTTTTCAGGTAAAGACGAGAACGGCATTTTGTATAAATTTAACCATTGTCCACTCTTATAATTGTTTCCCAACCCTGGTAGGTTAGTTAGTTAGTTAGTTTGTCTGGGCTTTTTCCCGCACTTGACCTCTTGATTGGGCCGTTGTGCGTGGCTCATGTTTCTATTTATGTTACTCCAGCCAACCCAGGCTGTCCCAGAAGGTTAGCAGCCTGTTTGGGTTGCTACAGGCCTCCGGGACAGATGCTGGAGATTGTAGTATTTTTGCCCGTTGCTCTGCCACGCTCCTGCATTCCATGAGCACATGCTGTGGCGTTTCTTCTTCCTCCATGCATCCTCTGCATAGAGGGCTGTCTGTCACACCTATGGTAAACAGGTGTTTGTTTAGGGGACAGTGGCCTGTCATAGTACCTATGACTTTACGGATTTTGTCCCTTTTTAATCTGGTGAGGTTGCGGGCAAGTTTTTTGGATGCTTCCGGAACCGCGTTCTTTGTTTGCCTGCATCCTGCGTTCTTTTTCCATTCTGTAAGGTGGGTTTCTTCGGTGTTCCTGCGTAGCCATGTTTTTATTTGGGCCTGGGGAATGGGCATCAAGGGTTCCGGTCCATGTAATATTTCCTTTGATCCCCTTTTGGCCAGTTCGTCTGCCGCGTCGTTTCCCAGTGAGTCGCTGTGCCCTTTAATCCATTGCAGGGTCACTCTATTTGACCCTGCAATGGATTGGAGCGCATTGTGGCATTCCAGTACAAGGACAGAGGTTATAGTATTTTTTGCTAGCGCTTGTAGCACGGAGGCACTGTCGGAGACAAATTTCAAGCTTAGGTCTCCGACATCTTTGGCTGCAACTGCTTGTGCTGCTCTGGTGATGCCAATGCATTCTGCTTGGAAGATCGTATTTAGGTTGCCTAGGGTAGTTGATATTTTGATGTTTAGATCATTTGAGAAGACGCCGGCTCCGGTACCTTGAGTGGTTTTGGAGCCATCTGTGTATATCCTTACTTCATTTGTACCAGAGTGATCTGCTGGTTCTGCAATGAGTTGGATATTGTATCTTCGATCAAAGACATGATGGCATATTATCCTGTCCATGGGTGCGTCCAGAAGAGGTATTTCTTCTAGAACCCGTTTCAGAATTTTTGAGTGTGGTGTTTCTGTGTTTTGTTTCCACAGTCCATTTGCTCTTAGTCTTAGAGCGGCTGCCTTAGCCTCCTCTTGGATGACAAGATCCAGAGGTCTCATGTTTAGGAGGTACTCTAGTGCGGCCGATGGTGTGGTTCTCATACATCCAGTGGCTGCTACACACGCTAAGCGTTGCAGGCTCTGGAGTCTCGCTTTCACTGTGGTCAGTTGTGTTCTGGGCCACCATACAACTGATCCATAAGTCAGAGAGGGCCTGATGACTGATGTGTACAGCCAGAGTGTGATTTTTGGGTTGAGACCCCATTTTTTCCCCACTAGTCTCCGACACTGCCAAAAAGTTAGGCAGGCCCTCTTTGTTTTGGCTTCGATATGACTCGCCCAGTTTAATTTGCTGTCAAGGATGACTCCCAGATATTTCACCTCTGTAGATAGGGAGAGTTTGGTGTTGAATAGTTTTGGTGCTTGTAGTTCTGGCAACTTCCTCTTCTTGGTGAAGAGGATGAGTTCTGTCTTTTTCGGATTTACTGACAATTTATGTTCGGTATACCCTGGTAGGTTGCAGAAATGTCTAATAAAGTTTTATGACTCATCCGATGAATGAACAAGCCCGACAAAAAAAAGGAATGGGCGCACTTAGTTACTTTCAAAAATACGACACCTCGTTTATTTTGTGGGTAACTGTTCGAAGACTTTTTCACAGTAGTGTACGTCACTTATTATCTATTCTGAACGATCTTTGAATGTCGTTGATCCTAACAATGTTTTGGAAAAAATAGTACTACCGTTTCATTTTAACAATTATTTTAACAATTACTTATTATCTATCCCTGTACGTACGTCACTTATTATCTATTCTGAACGATCTTTGAATATCGTTGATCCTAACAATGTTTTGGAAAAAATAGTACTACCGTTTCAGTTTAACAATTATTTTAACAATTACTTATTATCTATCCCTGTACGTACGTCACTTATTATCTATTCTGAACGATCTTTGAATATCATTGATCCCAACAATGTTATGGAAAAAATTGTACATTTTTTTTTTAGTTTAACAATTATTATTTTTTACAATTACTTATTATCTATCCCTGTACATACTTCACTTATTATCTATTCCAAACGATCTTTGAATATCGTTGATCCTAACAATGTTTTGAAAAAAATAGTACTACCGTTTCAGTTTAACAATTATTTTAACAATTACTTATTATCTATCCCTGTACGTACGTCACTTATTATCTATTCTGAACGATCTTTGAATATCGTTGATCCTAACAATGTTATGGAAAAAATAGTACTTTTTTTTTAGTTTAACAATTATTTTAACAAATACTTATTATCTACCCCTGTACGTACTTCACTTATTATTTATTCTAAACGATCTTTGAATATCGTTGATCCTAACAATGTTATGGAAAAAATAGTACTATCTTTTTAGTGTAACAATTATTTTACCAATTACTTATAAATAGGATAGAAAACGAATTTACCGCGTGAAATTTGTAGGACCCGACGTTTCGGTGACGTTGCAGCCGCCGTTGTCTAGGGTAGACAGTCTACCATAGACAACGGCGGCTGCAACGTCACCGAAACGTCGGGTCCTACAAATTTCACGCGGTAAATTCGTTTTCTATCCTATTTATAATGTCAAACAACCGCGATAGTCTTTGACTTATTATCTATCCCTGTACTTACTTCACGTATTATCTATTCTAAACGATCTTTGAATATCGTTGATCCTAACAATGTTATTGAAAAAATAATCTTTTTAGTTTAACAATTATTTTATTATCTATCCCTGTACGTACTTCAACATAGACATACACGTACTTCAACATACAGGCAACATACCTCTGTTCGGTAGAAAAACCGATTTTACACAAAGGGATATCACATTCCATTAGGCAAAGGTACTCCATCAGATCCCCCAGGTTGTATCCAATACAAGAAGCAAGCAATTCTCAAGACAATTTTCTATTAGATTTTGGAAGCAAACAGGTTTTACTGCCATGGTTACTGAAAACTTCGTTTTTTTGTTGTTATAAACGTAACCAATACGATCTGTCCTATTAATTTGATCATTGTTGCCTATTTACACATTTATATGTGGATACTTACATATTTACATGTTGCTTAGTTATAGTACAAGAGATGTATAATACATAGGCAACCCTTGGAACACGCGTTTACTTAGTAAGGGGAGGCCCACATAAACAATTTTTGTGTAACATTGTTCTTCAAAAAGTTAAATACTATAAATATACATAAATTAATTATAAAGCCATTCAATAAGAGGCGAGGCGTCTTGGCTGCCTAGTAAGTTCGGTTTTTTAGAATAAATGGTTCTTCTGGTAGCCAGTCTTCGTAATTCGTACACAATATGAAAAATATCAGCTATGTTGGTTTGATGATGAAAAGGTATGACGATACTTCCACAACTAGTACTTCATTGGCGAAACTTCTCCCTCAGTGGCCCAGCCAGACTACTTATGTATATGAATTCCGTAATGCCGGAGTAACATGAATTTGTATCTAAATTTTTTGCCGCATCTCGGGCATCTGTTTACTCTTCTAACTCTGTGCTTCCTTGCGTGAACTCTGTTCAATATCATCGTCTCAAACATCTTTCCGCATATTTCACAAGTATAAGGACACGCTTTGTGGGCGAGTATATGTTGAATCAATTCATCTTTTGTGTTGAGATCAAGTTTACAAATATCACATTCAAACTTCTCCATAAGAAATTCATCATTGATGGTCGAATCTGGTTCCGCCATGTCTCCAGTTGATGTCGATGTTAAGCGTTGATTGATCTAAAAGACAAACAAGCAGTGAGTTAAAGCGTAAAGTAAGTACTTTTTAAGATGCAAACTATGGGCTAGGATCCGTTTGTATGACAGCTTTTGATGAAATCTTCCCATTGATAATTAAAACAAATTGCCGGAAGAAATTTTCAGATCCATTATTCATTAACAAGGATTTTTCGGGCGTTAGGAAGGGGGGGGGGGCGTGAGGAGTGCAAGATAAGGAGGATTGAGGGAAGTCTAATTTCAAAAATTCTTTCTATAGTCGTTTTTTCTGACTACGACTAATAAAAAAATCGTGTCCGTACTATTTAACATGTGATTGTAGAGTGGTCAGTTTGTATGGCAGCTACTTAACCTTAGGTACAGAACCCTATATCTAATTAGCTCTTCCCTTTAACGAATAAAACACAAAAAACCGTTTTTTTTAATCTTGGAGAATGTGTTCTTGAGATATCGTACCCTCAGACCGGAAGACAGAAAGTCAGACATGTTTTTATTTTTCTGATTATAGATATCGTAAGACGTCAATAAATTCGTTATCGATCAAAAAATATATATTTTAAGGGTAAATTTAAGAGGAGAGAACCAATATTAAATTTAATAAAACTAGCATCAAACTCATAGAAATAAAATGACCCGTATAATTAAGTAATTCTCTACTAAACCACAGTATATACTGTGACTAAACTAAGTAATGATGGTTAAGACCCAGTCTAGAGTTCAGAAGTTGATTGGTTGCATGTGTATAGGGCATGCACCGGCCGATCGGCTTTCATTGTTTGGCACATAATATGCATCCGATGGTCACTAAACAAGCACAGTCACAAGGCGTTAAGCTAGATATTATGAAAGAAGTATAAAACGAAGACACAAAATATAAAGTCTCTTTTGCTGAAAGATTGACGTTGTGACTTTTAACCAATTATTTACCGAACTCCGAGAACATAAAGGATTTTTTATAAAACTATTTACGGTTGCAAACATTAAAAGCTTCGACGGACTGCAGTCGGATATATAGAGAGTAGCTCAATACTGGGCCTCCGCGGATTATGGAGAAGAAACCACAATGACATGGAACAAATGCTATAATAAACTTCTTATAGGCACACAATCTAATTTTATCTCGACTCAGAGGAGCGAACATGAAATGACTAAAAACCAGATTGACTTTATTGTAATGGACAAGCAGAAAAATTCGGCCTCAGCCTCCACAGTATCGTCAGTGATCTTGAGGAAACCGAAAGCATAGACTAAATGAACGACATACTAGTACACGGCTCGGGAATGAATTACATTGTTGGGACAATACCATTATCTTGCTCCAAGTTAAATAAATATTATAATAAAACAATACAATACTTCAGGATGATATAGGTGGTAGTAAAAAACTGCTCATGCAGTGGTTGATTGAACTGAAGACGCTCATGACATTTCAAAAATAACATTACATTTATACACACAATATGCGAACCCATAATGCACCAGCAGTCTGAAGCTGAGCGGGAAACTGCTGAACTGCCAAATTACACTTAAAATGATAGAAAATCATACGGCGAAAACCTTCACGTGGTTAAATCGATCGTAATGCAGACACGCTATTTTTGAATTGACACCACACCGAAAAAACAATTGACAGTTAGAGCAAATAAACTCTATTTTACAACTAGTTTTATTTTCAAATGTTGCATTTTTTAAATGTATATAAGTGGTCAGTTCCGAAAACTTGCAGTGTGACCTATCTAGTATATTATACTGCTGGCATAAAATTGGTGTCTTCCTCGGAACAGGCGCTGCTTAGTTAGGACTGATGCAGAATCATTGAATTTTAAAATAATTCCTGTCTTTTTATTAATAAAAAATATATAAAATATATGTACACCGGAGTACAATAGTAAATACACCGGAGTATAACAAACTTGTAAATCCAAAAAACCCGTAAGACATTGTCTTCATCTCATTAATACTGAACGTATTAAAAAAATATATTAAAGCAAACAAAATTTCTAGAGCGATTGCCAATCATCTTTCGAACGGGCAAAGCCAACTATCGAGACTATTAATCCCGAGAGAAGATAGAACAAAGTCAGATCTTTTGAAAGCAGGCGGAACATCTAAATTCACCTAACTACGATGTTCACTTAACTACTGGAAAATACTTAACAACAGGGAGGAAAAGAATGGACACCACGTGACCTTCTCAATTGACGAGCCCTCTGTGAAGACCCTTCGGAAAACCGACTACAGGGCCACCCTTGGTTTTGGAAAGATTTCCCTGAAAATCAGGGGTTAGCCCACGAATCCCCCAGGAAACAGGGCTATCCCATCCTACTCCAACAAGGCAGACAAACGCCTGCTCCCATACAGCAATAAAGAAAGAGCTGGCAAATCGGCCTTCTCCTGCTGACGAGAGTACAGGAGCGCCTAAAAAGGGGGGGAAACCCGGGAATGAGCAGGGCACATGGCTTCGAAGGGGGAGTGAATGGGTGGTAATGTGAACGCTCACATGTGGCAAGACAGCTGTCCTAAACCTACCACAGCCGGTTCGTAAGTCCGGAATCCACTGCTCACCCCCCAGAAGTGTAAAAAAAATAGTATTATGATGGGCCCGACTCCGGTCGGTGAATTCCATGGCAGCTCCGTTTGTATTTATATATCCAAACATGGACGGTCTCGTCCTCCATTGGAGAGGGAAAAGCCTGCGACAAAGCCCACAACCCCTATGGATCATTGATGGCGAACATAGGCAACTCTACGAGGATTCTCCAGATCAACCTCCACCATGCCATTGCCGCCAGCGCAGGGACGGAGTGTTGCTTCACCAAAGGAGAAATCGACATCGCCCTCGTACAGGAACCCTGGGTAAATAACTCAACTATCCAGGGCTTAAACGCTGGTAAAATCCTCTTTTACCCGGAAGGGAAAAAACCCAGAGCATGCATAGTGTTCAAGGAAAACATTAACTTCCTGCCTGTTACAGATTTATGTACTAATGACCTGTCAGCAGCGTATATAAAGAGTACGCCCGTACCCAAAACGCTGAGTTACTGGTTGGATGTGATGCAAACGCAAACCACACCGCATGGGGGAGCTCAGATATCAACAACACAAGATTATTACCCAGAAAAAACAAATAATCTCAACTGATCAACCACTGAACTCTGAAACAGGCCTACAGATTGCCCGTAACTAAACAACTTTTGCTTAAAAACATTGCTCCTGCTCCCTAGTACCCCCTCTCTCGCCATCCTTCTTCTCCCTTTGCCTCTCTATTCGCAATATAAATTATTGTATAAAAGGTTTCGTATTTTAAAGTTGGGATTCTGAGCCGTGCCGCTCGTTTCCCGCGTTAGCGGCGATAAAAGCATGATGCATACACTGCTGAGAAAGACAAGGCTTAAAGTTTATTTCAGTGCCATACGAGTTGCCTGCATGAGTGGATCCAAGACCACAACATTTGTATAAATATATCAGAGTCAGGATAATCCATGCGGAGGATGATTCATGCTAAATCTTCTGTGCAGCCCCGCCGGCATGACACTAAAATAATATTAATAGGTTTTGTTTGCAGTTGATAGGTAAAACAAAAAGTAAACAAAATTAAACGAAACAATATCATGCACCCAACAAAGTTTTAAAACACCTCACTCATTAGTTAAACTTTTACATATGAGTAAAAACTATAGATGCTTGTGGCACTGCACTATCTCAATACGGTAAGCATAAAGAGTGTTCAGAATTATTGTGCTTTTTCATCGGCCCTGTGTTTCTTTTACTAACTGCCACTTTAATCATATCAACTACACTGGATAGCCAATATATTTGTCATCTTACAAAAAAAACCTGACTGGACAGCACTACTTTAAAATAAACAATCCGTACAATTGATGTGAATTTGGAAAGTCTGAATAGTTGAGAACCGTTCTAGGGCTACAGTTTCATATTGTTATCACTGGTGAGACCGGACGCTCACATCTAGCAAGTAACCAAAGCGATATTTTTCACAAAGCGTTTCAACTATTATTACTTTTATCGCTGCAATAATAATTCCTTGCAAAATTTTCTCCCTGCCATTGCAAATTTTATCATAATTTTGTCACTGTAATGTGCCCTCGAACAAGATATGATTTTGTCATCTATTTCTAGAAATATGTCTAATGTATTGTTTTTCTAATAAAAAAAAATATAACTTAAGATATGACTCTCACTTCTCTATGTTGATTTTTTTTAAATATATTCATTGTATGCTAAAGAGTGTTTTTATTATAATATTGATATTATTTTATCCAAAATGGCTCAATGGATTTTTTTTCATTGAAATAGATACTGATTTTTTTATCGACAAAGTGCCCCACTCCATCCCTGGCTTGCAGTAAGACAGTCTTGCAAGTGCAGCGTTCCTTAAAAGTAGCCTTTATAGAGTGAGCAAAAGCTCTATATAGCTACGTCTGATATAGTGAAGCGGGTGTGGGAATTCGCAAGATGGGAGGTGACTGTCCTGATGCAGAAATGCATTAGGGACGGTCATTTCCCATTATGCTGGAAGGCTGGCCTCCTGCGGGTGATTCCCAAAGGTAACGACAAGCCGCGCTCGGATCCGAAAGCGTGCAGGCCCATCACGCTCCTTCCCATAATGGGTAAGGTGCTCGAAGTGCTTGTGCGCGAACGGCTGGAGAGGACTCTGTCTCCCCAGAACGAGCGTCAGTTTGGCTTTACCCGAGGGAAAAGCACGGAGGACGCCATACTGTTTGCGAAGAACTGGGTCCGCAACTACGACGGCCGCTACGTGGTAGGCGTATTTTTGGATATCTCCGGTGCATTCGACAACGCGTGGTGGCCGATGCTTATATGCAAGCTTCGCGCCCGCCTGTGCCCGAACAATTTGTTGAAAGTAGTGAGGAGCTACTTTTCAAACAGATCTGTCACTCTGAGGTACGGCCCGACCAGCGTCACCAAAACCCCGACTATGGGCTGTCCACAGGGGTCAGTGTTGGGACCTAGCCTTTGGAACATTCTCTTTGCTGATTTCCTTGGTCTACCTTACCCGGAGGGGTGCACCGTCAGCGCTTATGCAGACGACGCTCTCCTCCTGGTGGGCGGCAGAAGTCGCGCAGAGGTCGAAAGAAGGGTGGCTGACTCGCTGGACCTGATCCTCGGTTGGGGTCAGCGAAACAGACTCACCTTCTCTCCGACGAAAACTCAGGCGCTTCTTTAGAAGGGACATCTTAAGCGGAACCCTGTCATCAGGATGAACGGCCGCCCGGTATCCTTCCCGGCCACCGTTCGATACCTGGGGGTGACGCTTACGGCTTCCCTTTCCTTTCTTTCTCACGCAAAGATTACAGTCGAAAAATCCCGGGATCTATTCTTTGCGCTCCGCGGAGTGAGTCGGGCCGACTGGGGAATTCGATTCCCGGCGGTCATGACTATCTATAAGGGCGTCTTCGTCCCGCGTGCGACTTATGCCGCACGCGCTTGGACGGAGTCTGCTGTTCCTGAGGCGACGCGAGTCGCGCTGCTGCGCGGACAGCGCATCCCTCTCGTGGCCCTGACCGGGGCGTACAGAACGACGTCCACTCTTGCGTTACCCGTCATCGCTGGCGTTCTGCCGATTGACCTGGAGATTCTGGAGCGTGCAGCGTTGTCACGGTACCGCCGGGGCGAGCCGGTAGTCCTTCATGGCCTATCGATCGACCCGGTGGCGCACCGAGCTGGGGAATGTGCCCGCCTGATTCGGGTGGAGTCCTTGCGTGTCTGGCAGGCTAGATGGGACGCCGGGGGTACGGGCCGCCTCACCCATTGCTTTTTCCCGTCCGTCGCAGTGCGGATGGCAAATTCGTTTCTGCGGTTCGACCACCATACCACGCAGCTGGTTGGGGGCCACGGAGAGTTCAGAGCCAAACTATTTGACTTTGGACTTGCCGATGACCCCCGGTGCGCCTGTGGGTATGGTCGCCAAACTGCGGAACACGTAATTTGGTTTTGCCCAATTCTAGCGGCTGCACGGGAGAAATTGATGGATGCAGTGGGCGCGTGCGTTGGGCGTTCTCCGATTTGGTACCCGGATTTGGTCAGTTGTAGGAGCTGCTTCCAGTCGTTTGGCGAGTTTGTGGAGCACTGGGTGGCTTCTTGGGAAAGCATGAGGCTTCGTGATACCCCCCAGGGGGTACCCTCTTCCTTGGTGGCGTGATTCGGCGGCTACTTCCAGCCCGAAGTGCCCGTCTTTGTGTCCGTCTCTTTACCGCCCCGAGGGGCGTTTCGTTCTTTGCAGGATCCAGGGATTCCTCCCCCCCGTGGCTGCTCCGAGACCTGCCCACGGACAGTGCGCCTTCACCTTCATTGTTCTAGAGCGTCCTCTACCCCGCTTACCGGCTCCTAAATTTACGCTTTTGTTGTTTTTCTTTTTTCTTCGGTAAATTTTGTATTATTTTGTAAATTTTTATTTTGTTTTGTAAATAACTTTTATTTTTCGAATAAATGGGTTCTCGGGGCGGTACGGGGGGGGTGGTTTACCCTATTTCACCCCCTGCGCGTTTTACCCTTCTGGTACGCGCAGGGTTGTCGTAGCACGACATCCTGGGCAGACAAGACGACCCTCGTCGTTATAACTGCCCGGGCGGTAGGCGGGGTTTGCTGCCCTCACCTATCGCCTTGAAACTCTTAACTGTTAGTCTGCAGTTAGTCACGGTGCGCAGACCGTCCAGGAGCGCCAGAAGGTTGATTTCCAGGGCAAACTGATCATAAGGCCAGAGTCCTGCCCAGGCTCGCACTTCATGCGTGGAGGCCGTCGGATGTGTGTTGACCCGTGAGTGTGACCAACACTGAACAAAATGGGTCTTCGTGGCCAACTCAGCAAGGACCCATTAACTCCATCAACTATATATAGTAATAACTATAAGGTGATTATAATATAAGGTCTAAGGTTAAAGGATTTTTAAAATCACATAAAAATAGTGTACATGGAGCCGCTCCCAGTTAATTTCACACAATCGCTGAACAGCAAGAGACACTTCCCAGTAAACTAGGCTTCATGTGCTTGGGAGCGATAGCACCAATGTGATTAAAAGTGTTGCCGCATCTTGAGTGGACTGAATGTATCTATAGCCCTGCGACGAGTATTTATTTATATTTATTTATTTATTTATTTATTTAAGAATTAATTACTATGAAACATTGATTAGCTTATAAAAATAACAGGAACCGAATGGCAAAACCTTAACCTTTTGCTTATTTGTTTCTGTCACCCAACTGGGACTAGCCCGTTCTAGGGTGGACAGGACTCCAATATTACAATCAAGTTTGCTTGATTGCTTAGTTGCTTACAAATATACAAGTTTTAGTAAAAAGCTAATGACACTAAATTGCCCTAAAATGTGGTCTTCAGAATAAAATAAAAAAAAATAATAATAATAATAAAATATTAAAAGATAATATAATAAATAAAATGCAATTCCATTATTTAATCGGCAATAAATATCATATAAGATTCGATTAAATAAAATAAATAAAGTTATATGTGAGAAAAGGAAGAAACGGTCATTAATATTTATTAATATAAAATTACCTAGTCTAAAAAGTATACTTCATTGTCAAAGTCAAATAATTTTTGGTAGTTAGTTCAATGTTAAAATATACTTAACATATATGTTTAATAATTTGTGCACCTAAGTTTTATTATACTATTATTTCTAACATTTGATGTATGGTTAGTCTGTCGTGATTCGATAACCATTTCTTTAGTTTATTTTTGAATTCCCTAAATGTCAAGTTCATTTTTATTTCCATATTGATCAGATTGTAAAATCTCGGCGCAATGAAAGAGTAATGTCTTTGTCCAAATGATGTTTTCCTTCTGGGTATTATTGAGCTATTTTCTAAAACTTGTCTCGTTGGTCGCCGGTTCTGAATTATTCCTAAATTTGAGTTACTGTCCAAAAATAGCCTTAAGAGGGAAGTTTTTAGAAAAAGTTGCCTACAGTCAAGAACTTTAGCTTCCTTATAAAGTTCATTAGTGGGATGGCGATATGGTCTACGTAGAATAATTTTTAATATAAATTTCTGCGCAACTTGCAATGGCTCTAGCAGGGTTTTACCACATCCACCCCATCCAATTATGCCGTAAGTAATAAGCGATTCACATAAAGCATAATAAACAGTTTTTAGCGTTTTGGAATCCAGAATATTCCTCAGTTCTTTGAAAACATATCCAAGGATTCGCACCTTCGTAGCCACGTTATGTATATGAGAATCCCAACGGAGAAAGCAATCTAGAGTGATGCCTAGATATTTCCAAGATAGTTCTCTTTGTATAGGCTGACAGTTACAAGAATCTACGCTATCGCACTCGTGTATTACAATAGTTTTATTAGTAGTGGGTTGACCTCTGGTTGTTATACTAAATGGCATGTATTTGGTTTTGCCAACATTAAGCGTCAACATAAAGTTTCCTAGCCAATTTTTAACAATTTCCATGCCCTCGTTTGCTTTCTCAAATGTGTAATCCCAGTATGCCTCAATAGTAGATATTACCGTTTAACCGCTAGGGCGCTAAAACGGCCATTTGCAGTGGTTGACAGATCTGCACGTAGCCTTTTCGGCTGGCCTCCATATATATTACCCTCCAAACCCCCAATACAGTTTGTGCGGGATGGCTCTAAAGGCAAAAACATTTAACTACAAAACCTTTCTCAATAATCGAGAAAGCTACAGATTGGATTCTGGAGGTAGGTTGATTCGGTCTGAAAGTCTCGGATGCACAGCCCCCCGTCCAGATATAATTCTTCACTCTCTATCTCAGAAGGTGGCCTTTGTTGTAGAATTAACTGTTTAATGGGAATCAAATATCCTAAAAGACGAGCACAAACTAAATAAATACCATGATCTCGCGAATGCCATCACCCGGAATGGCTTCACTGTTCACCTTCCCGCGGTGGAAGTTAGCGCTCGTGGCCTGCCAGCAAAGTCTCTGTTTCGCCTCTTTTAAGATCTTGGTCTTTCCAGAAAAATAATCAACTCTTTTCTAGAAAAAATATCTAAAACTTAGATTTCCACATCTCAAATTCTATGGCCTCAAAGGGGGAGTGAATATGTGGTAAGGTGCACGCTCACATGTGGCAAGACAGCTGTCTTAAACCTACCACAGCCGGTCGTTAGTCCGGAATCCACCGCTCACCCCCCAGAAGTATATGATGGACCCAACAGTATTATGATGGACCCAACTCCGGTCGGTGAATTCCATGGCAGCTCCGTTTGTATTTTATTTATAATAATAATTATTAAGTAATAAGAGAAAATTGATCAAAAAACAATATTGTTAGTATTTATAAACAAACTGGACCAGAAAAGGTGCAGTGCCATTTTTTCACGCGAAGGCTGGCTCCACTCAGACTATTTATCGATCGTATCTGTCTGCTCTCGGTGTGATCATGCCCTAAGGTTCTTCTCTTACATTAGACCAGCAGTTCCCAAAGTGTGGGTCGCGACCCACCGGTGGGTCGCGAGCCGATTCTAGGTGGGTCGCGAACACAACGTATGAACGTAGGGTAAATAGACGACGAGATAGATTGACGAGTCTAAGTGTATTTAGGATACCTACAGACAATATGATTAAATGAAATTAATAAAATAAAGGTAGCACATAAAAAGAATAGAATATAAAAGTTGCAACCTTGCAACAGTGCAGGAAGATGAAATAACCGCGCGAAGAGACAGCGCCGCGTCTCTAGCCTCGTCTGGCTCGCCCCCGGCGCACGCGCGGCCGGGGCGGCGGCGTCCGCACTTCCCGAGCATCCGCGCGCCCTCACCCGCCCATCGAGTGGCGCGCCGCACAGTTCCTGTCGGTGCACGTTTACGCATCGTATTCATTTGTTTTCGCTATTTGCTAAATACGATGGATAAGTGTTACAGCAAAAAAAACTATTTTTTTATGTTGTCGCACATTACAATTTCTTACAAAATAGAAATTTTCTTATGATACTTACAAATGAATTCTTTTTTTATTACATCAAACAATTCACTACTTTTCTGCAATAGTGCTCGCTGGATAGCAAAACATTGTGATTTGAAAAAATGGGTCGCGGCGTCAATAAGTTTGGGAACCCCTGCATTAGACAAAATAGATGGTGGAATATGAAGTCGCAATGTATGTCAGTGAAAATTTTAGACTTTTCCGCTCCCCTCGCGCCTTGTTCATATCTAGTGCCGACGAGTGAGGCCCACCTATCCGCCCACCCATACATAATTAACTGACTTAAATAATCGATTGGTTAGGGATATAAACACAGCATTATGCATGTCGACAGACCTTGTCAAATTAGATCAATTGCAACCAACACGAGTAATGAAACATAATAATATCGAACATCAGTAAGCATTGCCTTTGAAATATTATCTTAATCACCCTTGTGACTTCTCGAAACTGCACTCCAGATCTTCGTTTTTTGAAAAGCAACAAGCTACAAGTTCAGAAGTACATGTTACAATGATCGTAGATAGTGTAGCTTACACAAACATACTAAAAAATATTACACAGTATATTTACCGAATATTGACGTGGAGCAAATTAACGCCGATTTCAGCTTTGAAAACTCACGAAAAAAACTGCCTATTAGGCGGGATTTTCAGCAACCGACGTTTGACTAGTGTTGCTGCCAAGGCAGGGTTGGAATCACCTCTCAAAATATTATTGTCTATGGACGGCAAATGGATAAAACTTTATTAAAATATATAGTACACCTATTTATTCGCTCATTTTGATATAGATTTAAATAAAAAATACATTTGCTAGCTTGGTTTTTCGTCATTACTTAAATAATCCTAATTAAAAGAATGCCTAGGTATGGTAAAAAACCTAAATAGGGACCGTGCACGAAGAACACCAGCGCCCTCACGCGTACACTGCTAAACAATCTGAGTGACAGTTCTCGCGTAGCCAGTGGTTTTGTATGGAGAAATGGTTTGTTTTGTTTATCATTACTAAAATATGAGCGGCTCTAGCAAGGAGGACACCATGCCAAAACGTCACGGGGGCACTATATGTTGTTGTTGGGTGTAGTAACACCTATTACAACACGAAAAATGTAAAATTTTACAGTATTCCTAAGCTTGCACATAACCTGCAAAGACGAGAAAAGTGGATTTCTTGGATCAATCGCACTGGGTATGTATACGAAATACCTTAATTCCGTGACATTATTAAATTGAGCTTCGGATTAAACACTGTTCATGATTTACAGGCCAAACAATACGCCGTGGCAGCCGAATAAAAATTCGAGGATTTGCAGCGCGCATTTTATCGGAATAAGAGAAGTCGGATCATCCCTTGAGCCCTTCGTATAATCCTTCGCTATTCCCCGCAGTGTACCGAAAGCGACAGGTCGACTCACAATCTTCGCATCCCCGCTTCAATCGGGCAAAGAAAAGGCAGTTGAATGACATACCATTTACCTGACGACCACAAAACGAACGCTGTATTCAAAGGGTGAACATAATAGAAAGTTGTATTCAAAGGGTGAAAATATATAAGATACTTGACAAATTCACCATTTGCTGACGATATTGTTTTTATGTGTGCTGTTTTAGCAAATCTCCTAAAGCCCATTATTAAAATATAAAATACATTTTTTTTTCAACCGACATAGTTTTTAGTCAATATAATCCACTCAATATATTCAGAAAACTTCTGGCGATCCTGTTTTTAAAGAACTATCCTATTTGTTAGGATACTTTTCTGTTTACACAAGACCATATCGGAGATTTGTGGATCAGTAAAATAACAGTATATGTATGATATGTATGATAAATGTGTTCAAAAAACTAAATAAAATAAAGCATACTTCCAGTTCAGTTTAGTTTTTATTCAGTGTATTTACAGGCAATAATTGAAGGTTTCCCCACTGTTGCGAAAAGCTTGTTTTGCTGCAATTCCTTTCGTGGTTGATATAAAATACTACTGCATATGTGCTTGCAGCACTGGGCTGCTCCGGTAGGACAGTCACATGAAGCATTTTTAATTTTACGATCTGCCGTCAACTGAAAAAAAGTCATATAAATTATTCCATGGTAGAAAAGAATGCAAAACGCAAGTTATTTGTGTAGTTTGTTCGCAAAGTCTGCATTGAAGGTGTTTTAACGTGTCCATTAAATAAAACACACTAAACTAACCACAAAAAATCCAATCTACTATGATTTAAATAACAAATATAACGTTGTACAACTCACTTCTATGGTGATCTGATATGGTCGGCAAGACACAGACGTTTGTCTTATTACTCTGCCAGTGATATTTCCCCAATCGCGAAGTTCTTGCACATTGAAAACGTGGTCACTTTCGAAGAGGAGTTGGCCTTTCTCTTTAGTCGGAGGCCTGACACTATCGCTAACATCGATGGTCTGGAATCCGGTCGAAATAATAATGTCATCATGAGACGCAGACATCGCCATTTTACATTTAAAACACACGAAATTCAAAGAGCAAATTAACACCGAATCGTATGAATCAAAGGCACTTTGACACTAGCGGTCATTCGAAAATTTAAAATTTTTGCCACTGCGAGCGCTGAAGTCGAAATATTGTATCACGTGACTTCGTGCACGGTCCCTATATCAGCCACTTGGCGGCAGCGGTATGCGGCCTACTTGCAAAACAACGCATTGACAGCTCTTCAGTCTACCCTGGACAACGGCGGCTGCTACTAATGCTATAAATAAGTAGAATTAGAGAAAGCATTAAAATATTTGCTATCGCGTTGCTGTCAGATTACAATGATGAACAAAATCTGCGAGTTCTTTTTGTGTCTATGGTAAAGCACTAAAAGCTGGCAACCCAGGTTCTTTCGAAACGTCAAAATCGGCGCTCTCAATCTGTTTATCGCGCGCGAATGGCTGGCATGTTTGTTTGGCAATTCTTTTGGCTCGTGATGGATACAAATATATGATCAGTGGATACAAACAAGAAAGCTAGGATGACAAAGGAGCAGCAAACTTTCCTCCTGAGCACGCTGCAGGAGCATCCGGAGATGGTGAACGGTAACTACGTGCATTTTAATAGTAAACTCTTGTTGTAAATAAGCTTTCCGCGTGTTTTATTTCGCGTTTCACGTTGACGATTGCGATTAAACGATCGCGGAGCTTTACCATAATTATTGTAAACCGAGTTGAGCCGACGTTCTAGCTGAAGAGTCAAATTTTTACAATTTTGAAATTTTGCGACGTTTGTCGACTATGTTATTACTTTTCGTTATTTTACCACTTCTTAACTAACCAGAAGTGTTGTCATTATATAAAGACTCACTATTTTTATTTATTTACAGGAAATTCCCAACTAGAAAGACAAGAAACTATGGGCCGCGGTCGCACTAAACAAAATGTGAGTTTGCAAAAGTGTGAAGGATTGGTTGACGGTGTGACGGTCATCAGCTCCCTACAGCATAAATAAGGTGGAAAAGCCAGAAACGCATGCGTCAAAAGACGAATTGCACGACCCGTCCGTCTCATCTGACGTTTCTCCCGGTTACTACGATTGACTGGGCCGGAAAATACGGTAGGGTGATGAAATCCGAAATAAAGATTTGTTTATAATCAATAAAATAATTAATTAATTAAATTAGCATACAACAAAAAGGGAAGAATTTAGAAAATGTAAACCAATTAAATAAAACAAGAAAAATAGTAAAACCATATATTAAATAAAACATTCATCAGTAACAGAAATAAATCTAGATAAATTACAGACATTTCGTGTATTTTATAAAGAAAATAATATTACACTTCATATCTTTTGGCGGGAAGTTGGGTCAATTTTGGCGGGTTTTGAAAATAGGAATACTGCCGAACTTGATGCTCGGTCATTCGTCTTTCGGACCATTAAAGGAAGAACATCGGAATCCAGAGCCCCGGGGATACTCCAAAACCCTCGTCGGGGAAACTGAGTGGCGAGTCCTTGATTACAGTGTTCTAAAGTATTTGGGGTTCGTGTTAGAGTTGCATGCGTTCATGGGGGAAATAGTGACGGCCGGAAGGTGGTTGATCGCTGCTCTCGGTACGATGATACCCTTGTCGGATCCTAGGTCTTACCGTTCCTTTGTCGGCATGGTCGGCTGGGCTGATCTCTAATCGCGTGTTGCATTCTGTTTAGGATTTTCGGAAGAAGGAATACCGGGCGGGGGGGACTTTAGCCCTCGCGGTCGCGGCGTGCCGTAGACACCACTGAAACCCGAAAGCAGTAAGTCGGCTGAACAATCACGCCAGGAAACGAGGAGCGACCTCAGGCAGCCCAGCGGAACTTCGTCAATAATACGTATACACGCATTTAGCGGTAGGTTAGATTAGTTTTTTTTTTTAAACAACCTTAAACACTGACTTTAAAATAACTTTTTTTTTGTATGTAAATTTGTTAACCCTGGTCAGGTCAGTTATAGGTGATAAAGGTCCATCAGGTTCGTAAACATAGGCATTATTAAACTGCTTAGCAAAAATTACCGCAGTATCAAGAGGGTTGCTTGTGTTGGAGTCAGTCGTGCTGTTGTAGAGTTCTAGTGGAATAGAAGCTTTGGATTGAAGTTGCAACTTGATATATCCATAGAATGATTTAGCTCCATTGTTGACGAGGTTTCTTTCGAAGTTTGCGCTGGATCTTCTGATTTCTGAGACAAGTCGGTTGTTAGTTATTCGATATTGCCGGTAAGAAAAATCATCTTTTTTAATTTTGTAGATATCCCAAAGCTTCCTTTTTTCTCTTGATAAATTATGGATATCTCTGCTAATCCAGGGTTTGTTAATTTCCTTGGGGCGTTTTTTTATTTAATGATGGAGGTGAGTATTTAAACAGCTTTTCTACTTCAGTGCAAGCTGATTGGTTCAATTCATCCCATTTGATATTTGGTAAATTAAAGTGGATAAATTATTGCCTTCCCATGTTAGTTGAAATAATATTAAGACGAGAGGTCTCCTGAAAAGAGCAGAAATGCGATCTCTCTCTGCCTTTAAGTACCAATAAATAAACCAAACGAATAGCAGGCGGCGGCCAGGCCAATTCTCACGAAAATTGTCGCTGAATGATTTGAGTTATTATGTATTTCTATGAAAACTGAAAGTAGTCCTACATTCCGACCCGCAAAAAAACTCGGCCATTCGTTGAGTTGGGGTCGTTGAGTTGAGCATTTCAATAATATACGAGGTGGATGGCAATAAAAACTCACTTAGTATAATATTAAAATTATATAATATTTTCTGCTCGGCTTTGGATGCTATATATGTAACACGACTTACCCTTAGGTTAATGCAATAAACTAGGCTATAAATATAATTGGAAATTACTGTATTACTAGATAATAAGCTAATTTAGGTGTATTACTTTCTTAGCTCTACATTACATTTTATCTTTAATATGTTGTTGTTTAAACTATAGGGATGCGGCTTTATGTAATAAGCTCTAAATGTTTAATTAAATAATATTAATGTATAATTAAGGAAAATAAGTTGACCCACCCTGTCGCGAAGGGATTCCATATGTCTCAGAATTAAGTGAGTGTGTGTGTCCCGTTTCGACAGGGAACAAGATGGGGTCAGTTAGAATTTTGAGTTCCCGACGAGCGCACGATGCTCGGGCAGGGCGGGCAATAAGCCCTAATACTGTAACATAGTTCCTAGGCAAAGATTGAACTAGTATTAAAGTAACCGAAAACCTGTATGTAACCGGTCAGTGGCTCAATAAACGGGCAACTCCAAAGCTGTATTTTATTGGAAATCGACATTCCGGCGCCACGAACATTTTTCAACACCGCTCAAGATAATCCAAGATACACTGCAAGGTTGACGTATATTCAATCAGACAGTCCACTTTCCCTGTCAACCTGTGCTGCGAAGAATAAGTCGCGCGATAATTAACTAGTGGTTTAATACCAAAAGTCACCAAAAGCAACGACCGTGTTTAGCTCAGATGCCACTTTTAAGTTCTCTAAGAGGATTTTGTCACTCGTTTGAATACCTTATAATGGTGGACAATAGATGCCCGCAAGGAGAAACCTGACCTTGCTGCACTCTATGTTAAGCCAAAGTGCCTCCGTTTCGCTGTTTTCATATGATTTTTCGAGTGTTGCCGTAATTGGTGAGTTTTGGTAAGCGTCAGCAACATAAATAGCCACTCCACCATATTTGGTGCCATTGCACTGAAGAACTGCAATTTTCTAACAACAGACGCAGCCGAATTAGGATGAGGGCTCAGCAAAACAGTACCCTCTTGTCCGGGTCATGGACAGAATCGCAGAGAAGCTGGCACTCCAACAGAAAAGAGCTTTTTGCAGTACATGCAGCAATCCAGGAGTACAAGCACGACCTGCGGGACTCGAGAGTCCTAATCTAATCGAACAACAAGGCGGTAGTCACCTTTATCCGGAACGAAGGAGGCACAAGGTCCGAGGCTCTCCTGAACCAGACCAGGGACCTTATGCGGATGGCGGACAGCCTCCGGATCGACCTAAATGCCTTCTACCTCCCGGGCCGATACAACGGGATAGCAGATCGCCTTTTCAGAAGGAAACCAATACCGGAATGGCACATACGACGAACGGGGACAGAGAGAATCGGAACGCCGGAAGTCGACCTCTTCGCATCCAAAGCATCATGCGTCCTTCACCCCTATGTGACTTCACCCCCCAGAAGTGTAATAACACTATATGATGGGCCCGACTTCGGTCGGTGAATTACATGGCAGCTCCGTTTGTATTTAATTTTATTTTTATTCCGGCCTCTTATTTCACTTTCCTATTTCAGGTTCATCACATAGAATCATCGGAGCGGTCACCGGGAGATAACAGACAATATCTTTGGCCGACAGGAGTCGCTCGAGGCCGAAATGGAGGCGGTGGAGTCGGAGCCGGAGCCCGAGGTGAAGTTCAAGGCGGACCTCGGGACGACGGACATTGTGAGTTATCATCGACGCCATTGAGAATCTGTCAAATTTGATCGGGCTGGTGCGAGCGGAGACCCAGTGTACGAAAGGGCCGCCACTATGATTACGGACGCTCTGGCCGTAGACAGAGAATCGTTGAATAACGAAAGATTAAAATAATAAACTTATAAATAAACATTTTCTGTATTTTTATTTTGAATACGTATTAAAAGCTTCGCTTTACAATTTCATGTATTTTTTGTTCCGTCCAATTATTTCATTCGATTCCAGGTCATACGAAATATCTCCTGGCTATTTCGTCTCTGAGCCGTCTGCCCGCATTCAGAAATGACATATCACGCAGAGGGTTCTCTAATTGTCGCCTCGCCCGTTTCTGAAATGATAAAATATGATTATTACCTAATAAATTTTATTTCACTCTCGTCCTACATTCTTGCTCGCCAACGATTCTGGCAGACTTCCCGTCGTATTTTCAATATCGGATTGATATTGCAGTGAAAATACAATAAATACATTTTTTTTCTCGTATCTGGTTTTCGACGGGTCTTTCTATTCAATTTTAACTCGCCTAATTCTTCCGGCAAGGGATCATTCCTTCTCAAGGCCAAATTGTAGAGAACGGCCACGGCCATGATAATCCTCAATGCCTTTACTGAATCGTAATAAAGTGTCCGATGCTTATGAAGACATCGAAACCTGGTCTTCATTCCACCAAAGCACTTCTCGATTCTGACTCGTTTGTTAATGTGCAACGTTGTATCGCGCCTCCGGAGTTTTCCTGGGTCTCAGCGTAAGGTGTCATAAGCCAGGTTACCTGAGCATATCCGGAATCACCAAAAATACACTTTAAATATACCTTATCATCAACTGGACGTCCACTGTTACTACCAGTTCGAGTAACCATTCAAGAACCTTTTTCTCCCCATTGGGGAGAAAAAGGTTCTTGCGAGCTATATATACCGATAAATATATCTACTTATTTATTATTTCAACATAAATATTAGCGCCTACCCAATAACTGTTAACCGGATGTTCCATCCACATATCTGGTTTCCAACAACCTGTTCAGATTGGACATTTGCCATATAGCAGAATTGTGGGGGGATCCGGGAAACAACGCATTATTTCCATAGACGCGTTACACACCTTGCAAAAAAATATAATTTTTTTTGTTGTTAAGTGGCAGTCTTGCGACTCATTTGGCTGGTGTGTGTACTGTACTAAAATATACTGATAAATAATACTTAGAAATTGGCAATTCAAGCTGTAGAAACCTTTGCGATTAAAAAGCAGCCGTCCTGGGACCTCTTCCATATCTTTTGGTCGAATGATCACAATTTGCGTACAATCGATCAATCCCATGACTCCGGGGAAGCCAGGTACCCTAAAAAACCTTAACCCTTCAGGCCTCGGCCCCTCAGCCGATTGACAAGTTGTTGTCCCAAAAATTTTTAGTAAAAATTAGTAAAAAAATTGAATTGCGACACTGTCTCACCAAAACATTAATTACTGCCAAGCCAATGTACCCATATTTAAAATGAAACATATTAATATAATAAAACATAATAAAATAAAACAAATTAAATTAAAATAAAATTAAAACGGGGCCGTCACGCTGAATCGTTTTGTGGCCGATATCGGCCAATCGGGGCTTGAGGGGTTAAACGATGCAACAAATTAAAACATGTACATCTATAATTTTTTTCTTTCTTCTAAATAATTTGAACATTACTTATGCTGGTTGGCCAATCTTTCCACTTCTGTTACCGGAAATTGTATTGTTTCGGTTAAAAGGACTTCAAAAATGGCATCCACCACTTGCTGCAGGCACTTGCTGACGGACGGCTGGCTTAGCCCCATGTGTGGGCCGTTTCCGACTGTTGTCTGGTACCCACCATGCTCAATAAAATGAAGGGCAGCAAGGACCTTTAGGTAAAAGCATTAAACTATAATTAGTATGCAGCAGTTTGAAGCAGACAACTGATTAAAATCTATATAGGTATTTACTTTAATGTGTATGGGAATTCTATGTCGCCTCTGGTTAACCAAATTGTGGTGTACACTCTTAATCAGGAAAAGCACGGTTTCTTTTGAGAGCCTATACAGCTCGATAAATACCACCACCGGTAGATCGGAGGGATCAAAATGATCTCTAATGTGGCGGTGTTCTAACCTCTTTCTCGTACTAAAAGACAACATAATTTATAGGTTACGACGGAAAAAGAATTTTTTTTTCGAAATCGAAAGTATAATACACTAATCAGTAGCCTTTTATCAAAACAAGCTATGTCCACTTTTTGATATTTTGAGTAAATGGCAAATGTTTGTTGCCGACTATTGAGAAAACCCATACATGTTATATATATTGAGTTATCTTTAGGAAGGTATAATGATACTGAAATGCTATAAATCCTGCAAGATTTTCCTGTGTATTTGGAGAAAATTAAATTTTTAGTTTGGACTTACCTTGTTTTAATAATAAGGTATGGACTTGACTTGTTTTGTAAATTACTACTTTGGACTTGACTTGTTTTGCAACTGCTGATACAGGACTTGCCTTGTTTTGGCACAAAGCGACTATCGGCTTCTATTGATAGGGTTGGCACAATTACAATCTAGTGACACAAAACAATCTCGTTTATTTTGTACTTAAGTATGTATATTACATAAAAATCAAACAATAGAATCAAATAAGTTGAGATGGTTGATCAAAGTCCATGTGTTCTTCACACAAGAGATTATGTTCTTGCTCTTCCGCGTTTTCAGGGATAGTTTCTGGTAGTGATGCATAGTATCGGAGTTGCGGTCTTTCGGCCCAATCATCACCGAAGTGGGTTCTTAGTAACTTTTTTACGTTCGCAATCTTAGCTGGCTTTACTGCTACTTCTCCTGGAGCTATAAGCTGAGGATTAAGGTGACCAGGAAGGCGACCGTCTTTCGTTAAGCTCTTTCGTGCTCCAATATCATTGTTGTAGTACATTTCTCCTCTCACTACGATATTCCTGTTGTCTTTTTTTAATCTAGAGAATATTAGTCGTTTACATTCGGAGATTTTGAAGTGAAAATCTTTTAGATCCTTTAGTATGCCTTTAAAACTCTTTTCCAATCGTACACTACAACTTCTTTACGCAACATTTTTACTGTCGCATGTTCTCTGAAAATATTTATATATTCTTCGGGATCAATGATGGTGTTCCTTGTCCTAATTTCTTTTTCAGTGACACCGAATACTCTATCTGGTGGTATGTAGGAGTGTCCTGGAATGGGAAAAATCATCTCCACCTTTTTTAGCGTGTCGGGCGCATTGCTAGATAGCCATTTACATACAGTAGCCACCAAAGTTGAGTTTTTGTTCTGCCCCGGACAACCATCGCACATCAACCTTAGAGTTTTGATTCCTTCAAAAGATGTTGTATGTGACGTTAGGTAGTCATACAGAGCGCTGGCGATTTCGTTAGACCCTTTCGCGTGTTCGTCTTCAGTCCAAACATATAAAAATGCATTTTTTGCAGTTAGATCATCCTTAGACGTTCCTTTGACTATAGTGAAATTAAAGACATAGAGTTGCCGCGAATAATAGGCATCCTGGTCAGGAACTTTTGGTAAGCTTTGGTTCTTTTGACAGTCAAATGAAAGAATCATGAGATCTGGGCTTTCATCTTTCAAACATTCAAAAAAGGCGTTCCCTCTTTTTTGTGGAGCTTAAGCTCATTTTTTAGTTGTCCACGTTTTTCCTCGTCTTGTTCCAGTTTTATCAATTCTCCGTAATGTATACATTTTGAACAGATGTCGCTTCGTGGGTGGCAAAATCCAATATTAAACTTGGTCGTGAATACTTTTCGGAAGTACGATTGCTTGCAGTTCAGATTGGGATTCTCAGTTTTAAACATTTTAAACATTTTAGTGATGTTTAACTCGGACGGCAGATATATTCTCTTGCTTTTTGACCGGCAGTAATGCGATTCCACGCCTTAAACATTTTCACAAAATTGCATATTGCTTCTTTGAGGTCACCGAATTTCACAGATTTTCTGTCGCCGCCCCTTGTTTTGTGAGCCATAAGACCGCCTTGTTTATTCTTACGTACAACACCGTTTAAACGAGTCTTATTTATATGAAGGATTTTCATGAAAGTATCTTTGCTCACAAGGACTGATTCTCCAGATACTATTTCTGACTGAGTATCTGATCGACATCTGTTTTTGTCTACCAGTGCCTACACGTACACGTCTTCTTTGGGGAGCTTAAGCGGATGTATACTTCAAAACGAAGTTATCCTGGTACACCTTGTCTTTTATTTCATAAAACTGTTTGTGGAACGAACCCATGTCTGCCATCGACAATTGCAGACATTTTAGTGCACCAACGTGATTGCAGGTAGGGCGAACTGGTAGACCAGGAGGCGAATACCTAAAAAGACAACATTGTGATAATTACGTAGGTTCCAGTAATTCCGAGCATGTGAAGCTATCCGATGGTACTAGAGGGAAACTATTTTAGGACTCTGACCTGGGACTAGTTCTTTTATGACTGGTTTATACCCTAGTATTTGCGTTTGTAAAATCAACATCCATCACCCAGACATGGCGATACTAATAAAAATGGATCTAAGGTATTATTTTTTAAATTTACTTTATTTTATAAGGAAAACATACAGCGCTACAAAAAATAATGATAATACAATTGCATTAATTACAAAATTCTGGCTAATAACATATTCCCAACAATATTTTCAAGAATTAAGTGTATTAAAAAGAAATTAAGGATTAAGAATAAAATCTCCAATACGACCAGTGCAGTAGAAGATGGGACAAGGAGAAGGAAGGGATGGGTGATTTGTATAAACTTTTACATAAAAAAATAATTTTAGAAAGTCAAAGACAATCCGCGAACAAAAATAAAAATCGAGGTTTCTAAATCATGTAACAAAGTGAGATAATTAATCAATTGTCGATAAAATAATGCAACGCAACATAATAAAGCAACCTTATCTGGGGTATCCAAACTTAGCACCAAACAAAACAACCGAATATCGCCCAATAACGACCACAACACAACCCCGGCAGTAATACAGAGATATCTAGTGTCACATTTATTTCTTCAACATTTAGGTACACATATTTAAAACTCGAAACTTATGTACTCGAAAAAAAATTATGTCCAGAAATTTCTAACATCTTAAGCTAAAAGAAAGTTTATCAGCAAGTTGAAAATAAAGCGCCAGTCAATGAAGGAAACTAAAATTATTTTTACCCTACATATAGCCTTTTTACCCTACATATTATTTTTACCTTATAATAGAGAACTGACAACCCTGTATCTCTCAATACAAAATGAAGTAAAAATACTGACCTTTTTGTCCGCTCCTTTTCGCGCTTCCACTGCGATTACTGGCGACTTTTTTTGCGCGATTGATCAGGCGGGACCTCCTGTACTGGTTCCTCCATTCTTTTCCCAGGAAACTTAATAAAAAGTGATTGAAAACTGGACAAAATCACGACGCGGTATCAAAGTGACTTCCTTGCGCGTCGATTGCGATAGTATGGCGATTTTTAAGATGGCGGCTTGCGATCGAGCGCTGCTATTGGGCAAATTGGACCAGCCTTGTTTTGAAAGGAGGGTGCGCTTGACCTGACTTATTTTGATGCTAAGCGGTAGTTTGTTTCGTGTATAACGAAGAATCTATGTGGATCTGACTTGATTTGAAGTTAAAACTTATGTTTAAATGTTATACAGATCAATATTCAACAATAATCTTTGTTAGACAAAAAGTGGACCTGACTTGTTTTGATAATACACTCCTGTGATAATTCAATCTCCTTTGGGTATAACTGCAGTATAGGAACCTCTCCTGGATTGTTGATTTTTAAACGTCACCGAACAGATTCCGAATCTGAAATAATCTTTTGTCGCTCTCAATAAATAAGCGAGATATAGGCATTGATTTTATAAATCAATAATATAGGCATTTAAAGTTCTTCTTATCTTTTTCTTCTTCTTTTCCTTGTGGCAATTCCACGCAGCTAGGATGCTGGTGATTTTGTGCCAGTTTGTATGTATATTGTTGACGGGAGGATGACTACTGTTATGTTAATATCTACCTACAACAAAAGACAAGGGACATCATAGTTACATACACAGATGATGTAGATTAAATACATGACGAAATATTAGGTTTTTTTTTTTTGGGGGGAAAGAAAAAGGAGGAGGGTCAGGGCAGAGAAGTACTTCTGGGGTCGGCGCCGCCCCCCTGCCGCCCACCGAGAGTGGGCCCATCCCCCGGCTTCGCCGTACCGAGAATGTGTCGACCATCGACGTCAAGTTGCTGCCAAAAGCTCGCCGTATTCAGCGACCTTTCTCACAGCCCACCGCATCCACGGGGCCACATTTCCATCGGCCTGATGTCGCAAGGCGGACCCAGTCCCGGACGGCAACAAGGGACGACACCTATCCCAAAAGAAATTTCGGGATAGGGGTTAAATGGCTAAATGATTTAGGTTAATAAATTTAGCGATGACTTGATAGATTTTTATGGAATTGGACGCTAGGAGGATATCGTTTTTGGTAGGGAGTTCAGTTTTCAATTTTATGAGGTTGGGAATGAAGGAAGGAAAGTTATTAAGGAGAGGGCAGTTAAAGAAGAGGTGATCCACGGTGCAGATATCAAATCCACAATCACACTGGGGGGAAGGAATTACATTTATACGATATAGGTCAGCGGGCGTTGAGCAGTGACCTATACGCATTCTGCAGATTGTGGAGATCTCTTTCCGCTTAAAAGGTTTTTTGTAAAACCAAGGTTTGTTGTAAGATGGGGATTTATTGAAAAATAGTGTTGGCCTTTAGACTTGCAGGAAGAGTGCCAACTTCTCTTCCAGCAGTCCTTCATACCTTCTTCAATTTGGGGGAGAATGTCTGATACAGGGATTTTAATTCGGAGGTCCTGGAGCGGCCCTCATTCGCCAACTGTTTCGTTACCGGATATTCCTGATTGGCCAGGAATCCACGTAAGTACCACTTCATCACCTCTCTCTCTGACAGTGCAGAACAGGGTTCGGATCTGGTTTTCCAGGTGAGTAGGGCGATGTGTGATGGCAGGATTACTTAATTTCGCTACCAGACTTAGAGAGTCGCTAAAAATGGCACATGGGGAAATTTGGTTGGATAAAATGTACTCGAGGGCTTTCAGGAGGGCAACACTTTCAGCGGTGTAAATTAATGCTTGGTTGTGTAGTCTATAGGTCAATGGGAAAATTCCCACGCCCGCGTAACTCCCAGCTTCTGCCTTGGAGCCGTCTGTAAATATGAGGTCCCAGCCAGGGAACCTGGATGATACAAGGTGCAAAAATATAGCGTTATTTAGAGGGGATGAGGGCCGCCCTGCTGGGGATTTCATCACAACAGTTTGGGAGAAGATATCCGGGGTAGTAATTCTGTCGCCGAAGGGTAGATGAAAATCTGGGAGGAGAGCATTCCTGTGCACGACGTCCTTGAGGCGATGTAGTTTCCTATGGCTAACGCAGAGGGCTTTGGATATTTGGAGTGCTTCTCAGTAATTCAAAAAGGAGGGTAATTTTTGAGATGAGAGGGTAGTTGAGGATTTTTCGAATTTTGTGCGAAATTCGAAAAAACATTTTTGCTTGCGGTGATATTCCCATATTTAATAATTTTCTATTATTGTTTCAGGATACCTTTTGTTATCAAAACGCAGTCATTGAAAAAAACCTCGAAAATAGTCTCATTTTTTTAAATATCGCAGACATGCCATCATTTTTGTAATATCGCAAATTGTTATTGATATTAGAGAAATCGCGATATATCGACTACTTTCCCGACACTACTGAAACAATATGGCCGATTTGTTGACATTTAATATGCAAACTTTGAATGCCTATATATCGCTTATTTATTGGGAGCGACAAAAGATTATTGCAGATTCGGAATCTGCGTGGTGAATATAGTCCGATGACGAACCTTTCGAAAGCCAGTCATTACTCGCAAAATTTTCGAAGACCTCAAAAATTTCATTGTGCAAGGTGTGTGCAAGCATACTATTATATAACAGTGGCTTATTCAATGACAGGCTTTAATGACAGACTTTTAGCGCAGTGGAGGGAGAAATAGAGCCGATATTTGCATAATTACAAATATAATACGGATTATATGAAAAACGCCGATCGGCGTGTGTGGCCACCCAGGGATTAAAAATCAACAATCCAGGAGTGTAATGTCCTGATTTGCCAAAAAAAAAAAAGGAGCAACCAATTTCTTACCAATGCTTCGACTTTAACTTTCGTTGGCAAATCTTCAAAGGCCCATTCAGCCGATTAGCTTTTTCTTTCCGGTTCAAGCAGTACATCTAAATTTCGTCACGTGTCATAATATTATAAACAGCGAATGATTGCCCTTCATCTACATTTGCTATTATTTTACGGCACCATTATAAACGCAGTTGTTTCTGGTCCCGTCAAATGGTATCCGTCGAGTGCAAAGCTTCTGTACCTGCAGTTGCACATATAAAATCTTTTGCACTTGACTCATTCCAATGCCTAATACATTTGCTGACAAGTATTTATTTGTCAGTCAAGTAATTAACAAAAACGAGACAAGGAAGGATTTCAAATATAAATACTAAATGCCCCACTTCCCACGTTCCAAAACCCGATTGAATACTTGATAAAACTGTTTTGTTGTGACCTCACTCGTGATACTTCTAAGATCATTCCTACTCGTTCTCAAGATACTCATAAGACCGTTCTCAAGATACTCGATGATTCTGACAGTTTGGCAGATTCTGTACAAACTTTGGGGAATCTTGACTTCAGCAAGTTTGACAAAGTTATCAATTACCTACCCCAAATGTAAAGATTCTCACAAACTCTCCAAACATCAAATCTCCGCTGGAATACTATTTGTAATTTACAGTATAGTCGTTTTGCCTGTTTCGGATTACCGAAACACATGCTATCAAAATGTTGATTGTGATTAAATTGGATGATCAGAATGTGATTACGCATGCTATCAAAATGTGGTTGATACTATTGACATTTAAATGTTTCCATCGTGGCAGCACTTGACACAATTCTCTTCTCCATTACCAATATGTTTCCATGGCACAGTCAAATCAAGCTGTGTCCACTGATAAATTTCCTGCCAAATTTGGCAGGTCTGATTCATCGGAAGAATCCTGCAGAGAAAATTAAAGGCCCTTATAAAATCGAAATGTTTGTATTTTTACAATCTCAATAATAAATATTACATTATTTCTCAGGAAGACAACAATGACAAAACATCTATAAAAACCATTAGTGGTTAAAAGCGATCAATATTTGGTATTTGTTAGTTTAGCCACCTTATTATACAAAACATACTTAAAATTACTTAGGGAAACAAAACGACAGTTATTTAATTAAAATTAGCGCCGCAAGCAATATAAAACATTTAATAAATTTGGAAGTGCAAAATCAAAATTTTATATAAAAAAAATCCCTTTGGGGTTAGTTATCCGTTATCTCAATTTTAGTATCGCAGTTAAATGGAATACTACTATTTCTTGACATTTTCCTTTAAAACAAACTAGAGGTGTCCGCTGATGAATCATTTCAATGGAAACAGACACATTCTTAAAATATAAAAGCACAACTTAAGTGAGTGAGCGGCCGCTCTAAGCATGGCCTAAAAGGGGCTAAGAGAGCTTACTCGGAGATACGATGAACAGGCAAAATCAACAAATTTTAAGTTTACAATATTACGAAGATTCATTATCAAAATCACAAAATAAAATTAAAAAAAATAAATAAATTAGTAGTATCATATAGAGTTCTATAAAAGGTACTGAACATTTTTTACATATTTGCAAAATTTTAATAATAAGGTAAAAAGAGGATGTTAAGAAGAGAATATACCAGGCATAATTTTTCCCTAATGTTTTTTTTTCAGTACAGTGGAACCTCTCATAACGAGCATAACTATTACTGTAAATTATATAAAATTTATATAAAATATATGCTAGAAACAGGCAAAACGATTCCACTCTTACTCGTTAAGCGAAACAATTTTTCCCATACTCGTTGAGAGGGTGAATTACTTGTTATGAAAAATTACTAATTATGAGAGGTGCTCGTTATGACAAGTTCCACTGTATTTCCTGTAGTGATATTCCAATTTTCATTTTGCAATACCTGAGATATATCAACCATATTTCTTATTTTGTTACAAATATTCTAACGAACTCTGAGTAAACTTCCAAAATGTCAAGGTGGCAATTTGATCTTTTTAAAATTTTAAATGAAGAAGTTTAAAATCTGTTCATTTTGTCCATTTTTCGTGCCTTACGCGTAAGCGCACCTAACAAAAAAAAATTATAATAAAAAAATATAAAAAGTTTACAGAGTATTATTGATTTTATTTCATTCTTTTTTATAAAACAACTCCTTTTTTACTGAAGAAATATATGCTAGATTCTTTGTGATTCTGCAATATTTTGTCTGTTTCTCCAGCAAAAATGAAACATTTACAAGCTACTGTAACAATTTTAAGCACGCGGTTTGCGTAAAAAGAATCAAAAGCCAAAAGAATTTTACCATAAAAAAAATCTACGTCATGCCGAATGAGAGATAAGAAATTTTGAGCGCCACATGGTTTTAGAGGAAAACCACGAAACTAAAAAAATTACTACCGTCAAACAAAAAAACAAAAAAACTAAAGTGAGGTTATCATAAAGAAAAATCACATCTCGAGGGGTGGGTGGTGGTTTTTTCTTGCACTGAATGAGGCTTATGCGTCGGAATGCCTGGAAATAAAAAGCAATAAAAAGACAGCTTTCACATTGATGAGTAGAGTTCGTTTATTCTTCCTACGGTGAAGTTGTGACAGGTGAAAGTGGCTGCCTTGTTTAGGTCAGCATGATGTCGAATATTCTCCGAATCTCCGCGGTAGTGACGCTGGTGACGGTTCTCAGAACATTTGTTGTAAACGGACAGAAATTAGGTTAACTTAAGTACCACTCCTGTGGGCAAACAGGAAAATCTCTGGTTATCTCAGGCATCATGGCGTATAACCTAGCTTCGAGTAAAATGGTTGACTCACCCCAGAAAAACACGAACTAAACTACATCATATTCTTGGCACTCCACAGGTGCACTCTTCACACCGCCGATTACGGCACTTTTTCACCTCCTTGACACAAAATCAATCTCACCTCCTTCGCCATTTTGGAATCAAGTGAACAGGGCGGAAGTGTGACGTCACTTTAGGAAGTTCAGACCGCCAACATTTCAGCAAAACAACTGTTACCAACTCAAGTTAAAAAAAAAATGTTTTAACATTAATAAATATTCAACAAGGATTGTTAGCATATTTACCACATTTCTTAACATTGCTTTTAATATTTGCGTATTATTTTAACCGCGGGCAACGATCCGCTTCACCGGGCGCAAGAATAGCAACACTGCCTGTAGACCAACCTGAACAGAAGTTGACAGCTGTCAAACATCGCGAAAATGACAATGTTGGACTGGGAACTTGGAAAATGCGGTTTTTTATGCTTAGGTCCAATGGAGACGCCGAGAAAACATGGAAGATACATAAAAACATGCTTGGGACTTCTGGGCAACACGGAAGAACACGAAACAGGAGTGTAACATGCTGGAAGACGAAGATTGCGCGCGATGCATGTCGCGCGGCGTCATACACCAAGGAAAAGCTGGGAAACACTACATTTGTCTAGGAAATAATCGTGCTTAGCGTGTCTCAAGGTGTATTTCACGTTTCTGGACACTGTATGTCACGCAAAAACTTACGATTTTTGTTACAGCCTCTCCCACTAAAAGAAATCGGAAGGACATGACGATTTCCTCGAGTCGTCCCGATTCGCACGTGAAACAAAATAAAACAAAAATCTCACCTGAACAATAAAAATCAAAGTGAATAGCGTACACGAAACTACCGACGAGAAAGAAAAAAAATATATCAAACATACTACTACTTGTCCTCGTTAACTAGAGAAAAGAAAACCGTTCGGCATGGTACTGCAGAGGTCAATTATTAATTTGTCGTCGCTCTTACCAAACCGTAGAGGACTAAAAACAAACACCATACAAAACTCCAAAAGAAAATCTCCAACTGCAAATTAAATTCACAACTTCAGGGAACCTGCCGGTCTCCCTGTCAAAGTCCAGGACAAAATCCTGGTGGCCTCATAACAGGACCATCATAAATAGTCGAAGGGAAAACCTAACGACCTCACGACCCAAAAAAACATGTCTATGAAAGACTTCTTGGGAAACCCCTAGAAAATTGTACCTCGACAGTAACCAATGCCTAGTAGGTATAATGTGTAACGTCAAATATCACCTTTCATACTGATCTCTGATATACTTCCCTTACATGCGACATTCAAACCACAGTGGTGCTATACATGATTACTAGCACAACTGACACATACAAAATGATTTCAGTAATGGTAACCACCTGGTACCACACCTTTATACATGACATTGTATTATGAAAGAAGATGGAACAAATTTTGTTTTATAAGTATGTTAACGAGGAACAAAACAAAAAAACTTGAATATTAAACGGAGTCCTTGGGATTTAGTTTAAAATCCTTTATGTGCCAAGTGCCAATGTTCTTACCGTCTGCATTTAGCAGCTCATAAACCAAAGGAGAGTGTTTCTTCACTATCTGGCATTTTTCATACCGCGGGGCAAATTTCGAAATAAAATAATTACCCGCATTGCTCAAATAGTAGGTTTTTTTAAACACCGTATCGCCAACGGCAAATTCAGCCGGGCGGTGTTTTCGGTCATAATAGACCTTATTGTGAGCATGCGATTGAACTAATTTCTTCCGCACGGTGTGAAAAACGCCAGGAAGTTCACTCAGATTCTGAGCGTAGGACATTCTGCTGCCGAAAATAACTTCGGCTTGGGTTTCCGGGGATTGCGTGTAAAAAGAACCGTCTAAAATCGGTTCTCGACCATGGACCAGGAAAAACGGGCTGAAACCCGTGGCTTCCGAAACAGCCGAATTGATCGCCATCTGAATGGCAGAAAGGTGAAGGTCCCAAGAGCGGTGGTCGTCTTTAACTGATAACGCCAACGCAGTTACGACTGCACGATTCTGCCTTTCAGTGGGGTTGACCTGAGGGCAATATTTCGGGTTCAAGTAAACCTTGGGAATTCGGTACTTGGTCATTAGACCAGTGAACTCCTTACCAATAAATTGTTTCCCATTGTCCGAAATGACATAATGCGGAACACCAAATTGCAGAAAGACCTTATGCTCCATAATGTTGCTAATGATTTTGCTAGTAGCACGTTTCAAAGGAAAAAGTAAACAATATTTGCTAAAACAGCATGTGACTACTAGTATATGCACATTCCGATCTCTCGTCATCGGGTAAGGACCCAATAGATCGACGGAGATCATTTGGAAGGGAAAAGCACAAGACTTTGGATTACCCAAGTGACCCAATGGAGATGTATTCGGATGCTTGTATTGCTGGCACGTATCGCACTTAGAGACGAATTTAACGACATCTCCATGTAAATTTGGCCAATAATAGCGCAGACATAGACGACGATGGGTTTTAAAAACCCCAAAATGCATAGCCAGATCAGAGGCATGGTTCTCTTGTATCAACTTCTCTCTTAGGGGCAACGGAACCACTAACTTCCAGTCATAACAACTGGTGAGCTGGTACTTGCTCCGCGAGTAGCGATACAACTCACTACCCTTGACCTGGTAATTGGGATAAGCGGCAGGATTGCCGGATACCGCTTCAAACAATTCATTGTACCATGGATCGGCGACTACCGAGACAGCTGCAACAGGGAGTAAACGCGATAGCGCGTCTGGAACCACATTTTCCACGCCTTTCTTGTGAACGATCTCAAAGTCAAAAGCTGACAAGCGGATTCCCCAGCGGGCCAGTCGACCCGTTGGATTCTTTAGTGACAAGAACCACCTTAAGCTTGCGCAATCGGTAAAGATTTTGACCTTGGGACCACCCTCGAAGTAGCCACGAAAATGCTCGACAGCATTAATCACACTTAGGGCTTCCCTTTCAGTTGCAGAGTATCGCGTTTCAGCGGGTAGGAGAGTCCTGCTCGTGAAAGCGATAGGATGGTCGACACCATCCACTGTCTGCGTCAACATGCCACCCAACCCGTACAAAGAAGCGTCGCAATGTAAGGCGAACGGCTTTGAAAAATCTGGACACGCTAAAATCGGGCTCGAAACTAAAGCCGATTTCAATTTTCTAAAAGACTCTTCCGCCTCCGGTGTCCACGCAAACGCGGGGGCACCTTTGCGGGTACTAGTCAACCGAGATAGCGGTGCAGCAATACAAGAAAAATTCCGGATAAACCTTCTATACCATCCGGCAACTCCCAGGAAACTTTTCACCATTTTTGGTGAAGTAGGCGTAGGAAAATCTAAAATACATTTAACCTTATCGGGGTCGGTATGTAGGCCATGAGAATCTACAACGTACCCCAGGTACTTTAACTCATGCCGGAAAAATTGGCACTTTTTGAAATTGATGGACAAATTGGCATAAACAAGACGATCTAAAACTCTACTTAACAAAGAGATATGTTCTTCGAAGGTCGACGAGACAATTACGATATCATCCAAATAACAAAATACTTTGTTGTTAAACGACGGGTCAAATAACTGATCCGCCAGCCTCTGCATGCACGCTGACGAGTTGCGCATTCCGAACGGAGTCACCGTCATTTGGAAGAATCCTCGTCCAGGGACAGTGAAACTGCACTTTTCTTGCGAGGCAGGCTCTAATGGGATTTGCCAAAAGGCAGCTGATAGGTCGATAGAAGACAAATAGTTTGCATCACGCAAACTGTCCAGAATGGTAGTTATTCTCGGGAGAGGATAAGCATCCGGTTTCGTTATCGAGTTTATTTTTCTACTATCAAGACAGAACCGCAAAGTCCCATCCGCCTTGGGAACAAAAATAGTTGGATTGTTCCAACCTCCCTGGCTAGGTTTAATAACGCCCAACTCTAGCATGCGATCAACCTCCTCATTCAACAACGCAAGACGAGCGGGAGATAACGGGTAATACCTCTGTTTTATGGGTGGATGATCACCTGTGTCAATAACCTGCGAAATTAAATTTGTCCGACCTAACCCTCTAACGTCAGTAGAAATCTTTTGGAAATTTTCGATCATCTTGTTGGCTAACGACTGCTGATTCTCAGACAGGGAAGTGAAAGGATGCAACACCCTCACTTCACTGACGGAGTGCCAACTAACATCACTAGACTCCATCCGAACGTATTTCAAAATTTCTGGAGCTAAATCAAATTCTCGAACAAAATCCATGCCTAAAATTAGTGAAGAACCAATATCCGGTGCTACTACAGCTCGGATAACTTGACAACGATTATTGAATTTAAACGGTAAAGACATGTAACCGATCGTCCTAACCGTACTCGAATTAGCGGTACTCAAAGTCAAAGACGGAGTCTTATGCACGGTATATCCGAGCTCAATTAAATATTTATGTGAGTCGGCACCTAAAATTGTGATACTCGATCCAGTGTCGAGTAGACCACAAACCGCTATGTCTCCTAAACATACATCTAAAAATGGACGACGGCTATCTTTTTCGTTTTTAAATAATGTCGAGACAGAGTGCACGAATGCGCTTACTCTGTCTCGAGTTGCACGTTTTTTGAATCGACTGAGTTGGATTTGGACGGTCTCAACTCCTTTGAACATTCAGGGCAAGTTGTGACCGTGAAATTGAATCTGCCACAACGGTAGCAATACCTTGAATATCCTCCATGGGTACCACCGCGAGCACCACGCGCTGCACCGGAGCCTCCGCGAGATCCACCGACGTGTGTCGTGTTGCCTCGGGAGGAACCGCCCCTGTGTGAACCACCTCGCGTGTTCGATCCTCGATAGTATTCTTGACTTCGGTGTGCGGAAGACTCCACTGCGGAAACCTGACTACACTGTGCACGCTCTTCAACAGGCATTTCCGGCACAACCGTACCGGAAAACGCATGTCCAACAGCATGCACAGCCTTCGTGGAAGAAGACTTGCCTTTGACTAGCGCTTGAGCAGCTGCATTGGATGAATTTATCCGTTGTTGGGCATTTTCGACCTTTTTTCCAAATCGCAACAATTCATCGAGAGAACGAATGTCCAACAACATGAAATGTTGTTGATAAAATGTAGTTATGTTCGAAAGGATGATACCTAATTGCTCCTCACATGACAATGGTCTAGATAATCGACTGAAATAGCTCAACATGACAGAAACAAAAATATGCATTTTCTCGTCAGGCCTTTGGATGCGACTTCTGAGGAAAGCTAAAACCTCGGTGTCATAATCCGAACTTCCAAAATCGGATCGAAGTTCCGACACTAGTTGTTTCCAGGTGCGGATGCGCGAAGCTCTGGCACGATACCAGATGAGCGCCTGCTTCTCAAACAGCTCGCACGCTGACTTAAGCAATCTGGCCTCGGGAATATTTCGCGAAAAACGATTCTCCTCCAATCTTTCCAGGAACTCTACCACACAGGAAGTGCCATCGTAAGAGAAACCCAAATTCAATGGTTTGAGGATTCGTTCGAATGCCGGGTCATAGCTCTTCTCTAAAGGGACCAGTTCAGACTCAAACTTCCGTGGATATGGAACTGAAGACGCCTCCTGTGACGGAACTGTCTTATAGAAGATTGGGATCGGCTGCGGTCGAGGAACCCCGGCACTTGACGTCGACGGCAACGGTTCACATACTGGCTGAACAACCGGAACGAATAATTGGGCTGCGGAATCCCCTTGCTCAACTGCCGTATTTTCTGGAGCAAGATTGGCCGGTGGCTCTGTCGTCGGTCTTAACAAACATGGGCTGGGCCCTCGCGCAATCTCCGAAAACTCCTCCAGGATTTTAATTATTTCCGAAACCTCCTCTTTTAATGCGTTTAGCGGAGCATGACGTTCCGTTGGGGGTATGGCTATTCTTGCGACCCGATAAAAAAGATGCGTGACCTTGGTGCAGATACGCTTGTATAATGGCCTAGTTTTATTCTCTATGAACTGTTCCATTAACTCATGAAGACAGGTCAAACGAATGGAGCATTCGTTATATTACTGGTCCGGATCCAAATCCGTTGTCTCAATCGACTGTGGAGGGTATTCATCCAGCAACGCAATGAACTGTCGTCGCATCGATTCGACGTATGCTATGGGAGCACCACGAATGGTGAATTCATAGTCCAATTCGGCTTTGACTAAATGCGTGGCCGCATAATATGTTAAAATGTGCGAGGCCATCTTAAAATCCTAATCCAAACTAGTATGTTGGAAGTATAAATAAAAAATATTCGTACAAGCAACTCCAAAAAATATTTCCAATTTGGAAAGCCGTGCGAGAGAAAATAAATAGGCAGAGAGCGCCCGAAATAATAAATAAAGGAAAATTTACTTGAGATTCGGGGTGAGTGGTACTTAACCCAATTCCTGTTCCAGCACTGTCGAAGTTCTGCGTTCACCGCCGCGAAGATTCTGAAAATGCACAATTAGTGTTTAACAACCATTTACAACAAACAACCATTTACATCGAAGATAAGATACAATATACGGTGTGCTCTTCGCACTTAACGGAAACCGTTACATAAAGAAACAAAAAGAAACGATTTAAATCAATACAAGATATGATGATAAACGGCGTGCTTATCGCACCTTCACGGCAACCGTAAGAAACAAAACCGCAATTAAAATGCCGTTTTCTAAAAATTTAAGAAATTTTACGAAATTAAAAAAAATACCACGTAGCCACAAAAGACTACATAAAACTTGCTACTTTCATAAAAGTGTGGTATTTAAATACTACGGCACTAAACTGTCAATTCAAAAAGAAAAAATGTGTTCTTTTTTTTTTTACCAGAAAAATCCCACACATAAGCCTACATTTAGTTCATGGCCCACGCTGGGCAGCCACTGTAACAATTTTAAGCACGCGGTTTGCGTAAAAAGAATCAAAAGCCAAAAGAATTTTACCATAAAAAAAATCTACGTCATGCCGAATGAGAGATAAGAAATTTTGAGCGCCACATGGTTTTAGAGGAAAACCACGAAACTAAAAAAATTACTACCGTCAAACAAAAAAACTAAAGTGAGGTTATCATAAAGAAAAATCACATCTCGAGGGGTGGGTGGTGGTTTTTTCTTGCACTGAATGAGGCTTATGCGTCGGAATGCCTGGAAATAAAAAGCAATAAAAAGACAGCTTTCACATTGATGAGTAGAGTTCGTTTATTCTTCCTACGGTGAAGTTGTGACAGGTGAAAGTGGCTGCCTTGTTTAGGTCAGCATGATGTGGAATATTCTCCGAATCTCCGCGGTAGTGACGCTGGTGACGGTTCTCAGAACATTTGTTGTAAACGGACAGAAATTAGGTTAACTTAAGTACCACTCCTGTGGGCAAACAGGAAAATCTCTGGTTATCTCAGGCATCATGGCGTATAACCTAGCTTCGAGTAAAATGGTTGACTCACCCCAGAAAAACACGAACTAAACTACATCATATTCTTGGCACTCCACAGGTGCACTCTTCACACCGCCGATTACGGCACTTTTTCACCTCCTTGACACAAAATCAATCTCACCTCCTTCGCCATTTTGGAATCAAGTGAACAGGGCGGAAGTGTGACGTCACTTTAGGAAGTTCAGACCGCCAACATTTCAGCAAAACAACTGTTACCAACTCAAGTTAAAAAAAAATGTTTTAACATTAATAAATATTCAACAAGGATTGTTAGCATATTTACGGGTCCCATCAAACTTGCAGAAGGCAGATTTGCAGACGGCAATCTTGCAGACGGCATTCTTGCAGGCGGCAGTTTTGCAGAAGGCAATCTTGCAGAAGGCAGTTTTGCAAATGTCAAACTGACGTTTCGAGGGTCGGCATTTTTGCAGACGGCATTTTTGCAGAAAATGAAGTTAGAAGCAAAACATCGCATTTAAAATTTAGTGTTACCAGAGTAGAAATCGACAAAAGCCGCGTTTTCATATGTAGGGAACCCAGTCCACTTCTTTGAGTGTCCTCTCCATCGCGGATCTCAGCAATCAACTTTCGATTTTAGGGAAAGAAAAACCTAACCTAACCTAACCTAACAGAAAAACTTAAAACATTTTTTTTAATGTTTAGTTTGATGTACTGAATCATCCACTACAAGGATGCCGGTAATTAATGTCACTTCGATTTTAGGGAAAGAAAAACCTAACCTAACCTAACCTAACAGAAAAACAAAACATTTTTTTGTTTAGTTTGATGTACTGAATCATCCACTACAAGGATGCCGGTAATTAAATGTGGAGAGGTAAAAATATTCACCACTTTAATTTACCCTGACATGATAATTTGCTACTTCTTTTTCTAAATTTAAAATTAATAACATATGACCGCTTTACTGCTTTATTTTTGGTTTGTAAAATAATATAAAATTATTTTATTCATGTAATCATGTCCTAATGCGCCATTCTCAAACGTTGCTAACTTCGGGTTTGTATGCAAGTTTGCTTTCTGCAAGAATGCCGTCTGCAAAAATGCCGCCTGCAAGGTTGCCGCCTGCAAGGTTGCCTCCTGCAAATCTGCCCTCAACAGATTTGGAACTGTCAAAAGTGACATTTGTGCAAGACTGCCGCATGCAAAACTGGCGCCCCCCATATTTACCACATTTCTTAAAATGAAACATATTAATATAATAAAACATAATAAAATAAAACAAATTAAATTAAAATAAAATTAAAACGGGGCCGTCACGCTGAATCGTTTTGTGGCCGATATCGGCCAATCGGGGCTTGAGGGGTTAAACGATGCAACAAATTAAAACATGTACATCTATAATTTTTTTCTTTCTTCTAAATAATTTGAACATTACTTATGCTGGTTGGCCAATCTTTCCACTTCTGTTACCGGAAATTGTATTGTTTCGGTTAAAAGGACTTCAAAAATGGCATCCACCACTTGCTGCAGGCACTTGCTGACGGACGGCTGGCTTAGCCCCATGTGTGGGCCGTTTCCGACTGTTGTCTGGTACCCACCATGCTCAATAAAATGAAGGGCAGCAAGGACCTTTAGGTAAAAGCATTAAACTATAATTAGTATGCAGCAGTTTGAAGCAGACAACTGATTAAAATCTATATAGGTATTTACTTTAATGTGTATGGGAATTCTATGTCGCCTCTGGTTAACCAAATTGTGGTGTACACTCTTAATCAGGAAAAGCACGGTTTCTTTTGAGAGCCTATACAGCTCGATAAATACCACCACCGGTAGATCGGAGGGATCAAAATGATCTCTAATGTGGCGGTGTTCTAACCTCTTTCTCGTACTAAAAGACAACATAATTTATAGGTTACGACGGAAAAAGAATTTTTTTTTCGAAATCGAAAGTATAATACACTAATCAGTAGCCTATTATCAAAACAAGCTATGTCCACTTTTTGATATTTTGAGTAAATGGCAAATGTTTGTTGCCGACTATTGAGAAAACCCATACATGTTATATATATTGAGTTATCTTTAGGAAGGTATAATGATACTGAAATGCTATAAATCCTGCAAGATTTTCCTGTGTATTTGGAGAAAATTAAATTTTTAGTTTGGACTTACCTTGTTTTAATAATAAGGTATGGACTTGACTTGTTTTGTAAATTACTACTTTGGACTTGACTTGTTTTGCAACTGCTGATACAGGACTTGCCTTGTTTTGGCACAAAGCGACTATCGGCTTCTATTGATAGGGTTGGCACAATTACAATCTAGTGACACAAAACAATCTCGTTTATTTTGTACTTAAGTATGTATATTACATAAAAATCAAACAATAGAATCAAATAAGTTGAGATGGTTGATCAAAGTCCATGTGTTCTTCACACAAGAGATTATGTTCTTGCTCTTCCGCGTTTTCAGGGATAGTTTCTGGTAGTGATGCATAGTATCGGAGTTGCGGTCTTTCGGCCCAATCATCACCGAAGTGGGTTCTTAGTAACTTTTTTACGTTCGCAATCTTAGCTGGCTTTACTGCTACTTCTCCTGGAGCTATAAGCTGAGGATTAAGGTGACCAGGAAGGCGACCGTCTTTCGTTAAGCTCTTTCGTGCTCCAATATCATTGTTGTAGTACATTTCTCCTCTCACTACGATATTCCTGTTGTCTTTTTTTAATCTAGAGAATATTAGTCGTTTACATTCGGAGATTTTGAAGTGAAAATCTTTTAGATCCTTTAGTATGCCTTTAAAACTCTTTTCCAATCGTACACTACAACTTCTTTACGCAACATTTTTACTGTCGCATGTTCTCTGAAAATATTTATATATTCTTCGGGATCAATGATGGTGTTCCTTGTCCTAATTTCTTTTTCAGTGACACCGAATACTCTATCTGGTGGTATGTAGGAGTGTCCTGGAATGGGAAAAATCATCTCCACCTTTTTTAGCGTGTCGGGCGCATTGCTAGATAGCCATTTACATACAGTAGCCACCAAAGTTGAGTTTTTGTTCTGCCCCGGACAACCATCGCACATCAACCTTAGAGTTTTGATTCCTTCAAAAGATGTTGTATGTGACGTTAGGTAGTCATACAGAGCGCTGGCGATTTCGTTAGACCCTTTCGCGTGTTCGTCTTCAGTCCAAACATATAAAAATGCATTTTTTGCAGTTAGATCATCCTTAGACGTTCCTTTGACTATAGTGAAATTAAAGACATAGAGTTGCCGCGAATAATAGGCATCCTGGTCAGGAACTTTTGGTAAGCTTTGGTTCTTTTGACAGTCAAATGAAAGAATCATGAGATCTGGGCTTTCATCTTTCAAACATTCAAAAAAGGCGTTCCCTCTTTTTTGTGGAGCTTAAGCTCATTTTTTAGTTGTCCACGTTTTTCCTCGTCTTGTTCCAGTTTTATCAATTCTCCGTACTGTATACATTTTGAACAGATGTCGCTTCGTGGGTGGCAAAATCCAATATTAAACTTGGTCGTGAATACTTTTCGGAAGTACGATTGCTTGCAGTTCAGATTGGGATTCTCAGTTTTAAACATTTTAAACATTTTAGTGATGTTTAACTCGGACGGCAGATATATTCTCTTGCTTTTTGACCGGCAGTAATGCGATTCCACGCCTTAAACATTTTCACAAAATTGCATATTGCTTCTTTGAGGTCACCGAATTTCACAGATTTTCTGTCGCCGCCCCTTGTTTTGTGAGCCATAAGACCGCCTTGTTTATTCTTACGTACAACACCGTTTAAACGAGTCTTATTTATATGAAGGATTTTCATGAAAGTATCTTTGCTCACAAGGACTGATTCTCCAGATACTATTTCTGACTGAGTATCTGATCGACATCTGTTTTTGTCTACCAGTGCCTACACGTACACGTCTTCTTTGGGGAGCTTAAGCGGATGTATACTTCAAAACGAAGTTATCCTGGTACACCTTGTCTTTTATTTCATAAAACTGTTTGTGGAACGAACCCATGTCTGCCATCGACAATTGCAGACATTTTAGTGCACCAACGTGATTGCAGGTAGGGCGAACTGGTAGACCAGGAGGCGAATACCTAAAAAGACAACATTGTGATAATTACGTAGGTTCCAGTAATTCCGAGCATGTGAAGCTATCCGATGGTACTAGAGGGAAACTATTTTAGGACTCTGACCTGGGACTAGTTCTTTTATGACTGGTTTATACCCTAGTATTTGCGTTTGTAAAATCAACATCCATCACCCAGACATGGCGATACTAATAAAAATGGATCTAAGGTATTATTTTTTAAATTTACTTTATTTTATAAGGAAAACATACAGCGCTACAAAAAATAATGATAATACAATTGCATTAATTACAAAATTCTGGCTAATAACATATTCCCAACAATATTTTCAAGAATTAAGTGTATTAAAAAGAAATTAAGGATTAAGAATAAAATCTCCAATACGACCAGTGCAGTAGAAGATGGGACAAGGAGAAGGAAGGGATGGGTGATTTGTATAAACTTTTACATAAAAAAATAATTTTAGAAAGTCAAAGACAATCCGCGAACAAAAATAAAAATCGAGGTTTCTAAATCATGTAACAAAGTGAGATAATTAATCAATTGTCGATAAAATAATGCAACGCAACATAATAAAGCAACCTTATCTGGGGTATCCAAACTTAGCACCAAACAAAACAACCGAATATCGCCCAATAACGACCACAACACAACCCCGGCAGTAATACAGAGATATCTAGTCACATTTATTTCTTCAACATTTAGGTACACATATTTAAAACTCGAAACTTATGTACTCGAAAAAAAATTATGTCCAGAAATTTCTAACATCTTAAGCTAAAAGAAAGTTTATCAGCAAGTTGAAAATAAAGCGCCAGTCAATGAAGGAAACTAAAATTATTTTTACCCTACATATAGCCTTTTTACCCTACATATTATTTTTACCTTATAATAGAGAACTGACAACCCTGTATCTCTCAATACAAAATGAAGTAAAAATACTGACCTTTTTGTCCGCTCCTTTTCGCGCTTCCACTGCGATTACTGGCGACTTTTTTTGCGCGATTGATCAGGCGGGACCTCCTGTACTGGTTCCTCCATTCTTTTCCCAGGAAACTTAATAAAAAGTGATTGAAAACTGGACAAAATCACGACGCGGTATCAAAGTGACTTCCTTGCGCGTCGATTGCGATAGTATGGCGATTTTTAAGATGGCGGCTTGCGATCGAGCGCTGCTATTGGGCAAATTGGACCAGCCTTGTTTTGAAAGGAGGGTGCGCTTGACCTGACTTATTTTGATGCTAAGCGGTAGTTTGTTTCGTGTATAACGAAGAATCTATGTGGATCTGACTTGATTTGAAGTTAAAACTTATGTTTAAATGTTATACAGATCAATATTCAACAATAATCTTTGTTAGACAAAAAGTGGACCTGACTTGTTTTGATAATACACTCCTGTGATAATTCAATCTCCTTTGGGTATAACTGCAGTATAGGAACCTCTCCTGGATTGTTGATTTTTAAACGTCACCGAACAGATTCCGAATCTGAAATAATCTTTTGTCGCTCTCAATAAATAAGCGAGATATAGGCATTGATTTTATAAATCAATAATATAGGCATTTAAAGTTCTTCTTATCTTTTTCTTCTTCTTTTCCTTGTGGCAATTCCACGCAGCTAGGATGCTGGTGATTTTGTGCCAGTTTGTATGTATATTGTTGACGGGAGGATGACTACTGTTATGTTAATATCTACCTACAACAAAAGACAAGGGACATCATAGTTACATACACAGATGATGTAGATTAAATACATGACGAAATATTAGGTTTTTTTTTTTTGGGGGGAAAGAAAAAGGAGGAGGGTCAGGGCAGAGAAGTACTTCTGGGGTCGGCGCCGCCCCCCTGCCGCCCACCGAGAGTGGGCCCATCCCCCGGCTTCGCCGTACCGAGAATGTGTCGACCATCGACGTCAAGTTGCTGCCAAAAGCTCGCCGTATTCAGCGACCTTTCTCACAGCCCACCGCATCCACGGGGCCACATTTCCATCGGCCTGATGTCGCAAGGCGGACCCAGTCCCGGACGGCAACAAGGGACGACACCTATCCCAAAAGAAATTTCGGGATAGGGGTTAAATGGCTAAATGATTTAGGTTAATAAATTTAGCGATGACTTGATAGATTTTTATGGAATTGGACGCTAGGAGGATATCGTTTTTGGTAGGGAGTTCAGTTTTCAATTTTATGAGGTTGGGAATGAAGGAAGGAAAGTTATTAAGGAGAGGGCAGTTAAAGAAGAGGTGATCCACGGTGCAGATATCAAATCCACAATCACACTGGGGGGAAGGAATTACATTTATACGATATAGGTCAGCGGGCGTTGAGCAGTGACCTATACGCATTCTGCAGATTGTGGAGATCTCTTTCCGCTTAAAAGGTTTTTTGTAAAACCAAGGTTTGTTGTAAGATGGGGATTTATTGAAAAATAGTGTTGGCCTTTAGACTTGCAGGAAGAGTGCCAACTTCTCTTCCAGCAGTCCTTCATACCTTCTTCAATTTGGGGGAGAATGTCTGATACAGGGATTTTAATTCGGAGGTCCTGGAGCGGCCCTCATTCGCCAACTGTTTCGTTACCGGATATTCCTGATTGGCCAGGAATCCACGTAAGTACCACTTCATCACCTCTCTCTCTGACAGTGCAGAACAGGGTTCGGATCTGGTTTTCCAGGTGAGTAGGGCGATGTGTGATGGCAGGATTACTTAATTTCGCTACCAGACTTAGAGAGTCGCTAAAAATGGCACATGGGGAAATTTGGTTGGATAAAATGTACTCGAGGGCTTTCAGGAGGGCAACACTTTCAGCGGTGTAAATTAATGCTTGGTTGTGTAGTCTATAGGTAAATGGGAAAATTCCCACGCCCGCGTAACTCCCAGCTTCTGCCTTGGAGCCGTCTGTAAATATGAGGTCCCAGCCAGGGAACCTGGATGATACAAGGTGCAAAAATATAGCGTTATTTAGAGGGGATGAGGGCCGCCCTGCTGGGGATTTCATCACAACAGTTTGGGAGAAGATATCCGGGGTAGTAATTCTGTCGCCGAAGGGTAGATGAAAATCTGGGAGGAGAGCATTCCTGTGCACGACGTCCTTGAGGCGATGTAGTTTCCTATGGCTAACGCAGAGGGCTTTGGATATTTGGAGTGCTTCTCAGTAATTCAAAAAGGAGGGTAATTTTTGAGATGAGAGGGTAGTTGAGGATTTTTCGAATTTTGTGCGAAATTCGAAAAAACATTTTTGCTTGCGGTGATATTCCCATATTTAATAATTTTCTATTATTGTTTCAGGATACCTTTTGTTATCAAAACGCAGTCATTGAAAAAAACCTCGAAAATAGTCTCATTTTTTTAAATATCGCAGACATGCCATCATTTTTGTAATATCGCAAATTGTTATTGATATTAGAGAAATCGCGATATATCGACTACTTTCCCGACACTACTGAAACAATATGGCCGATTTGTTGACATTTAATATGCAAACTTTGAATGCCTATATATCGCTTATTTATTGGGAGCGACAAAAGATTATTGCAGATTCGGAATCTGCGTGGTGAATATAGTCCGATGACGAACCTTTCGAAAGCCAGTCATTACTCGCAAAATTTTCGAAGACCTCAAAAATTTCATTGTGCAAGGTGTGTGCAAGCATACTATTATATAACAGTGGCTTATTCAATGACAGGCTTTAATGACAGACTTTTAGCGCAGTGGAGGGAGAAATAGAGCCGATATTTGCATAATTACAAATATAATACGGATTATATGAAAAACGCCGATCGGCGTGTGTGGCCACCCAGGGATTAAAAATCAACAATCCAGGAGTGTAATGTCCTGATTTGCCAAAAAAAAAAAAGGAGCAACCAATTTCTTACCAATGCTTCGACTTTAACTTTCGTTGGCAAATCTTCAAAGGCCCATTCAGCCGATTAGCTTTTTCTTTCCGGTTCAAGCAGTACATCTAAATTTCGTCACGTGTCATAATATTATAAACAGCGAATGATTGCCCTTCATCTACATTTGCTATTATTTTACGGCACCATTATAAACGCAGTTGTTTCTGGTCCCGTCAAATGGTATCCGTCGAGTGCAAAGCTTCTGTACCTGCAGTTGCACATATAAAATCTTTTGCACTTGACTCATTCCAATGCCTAATACATTTGCTGACAAGTATTTATTTGTCAGTCAAGTAATTAACAAAAACGAGACAAGGAAGGATTTCAAATATAAATACTAAATGCCCCACTTCCCACGTTCCAAAACCCGATTGAATACTTGATAAAACTGTTTTGTTGTGACCTCACTCGTGATACTTCTAAGATCATTCCTACTCGTTCTCAAGATACTCATAAGACCGTTCTCAAGATACTCGATGATTCTGACAGTTTGGCAGATTCTGTACAAACTTTGGGGAATCTTGACTTCAGCAAGTTTGACAAAGTTATCAATTACCTACCCCAAATGTAAAGATTCTCACAAACTCTCCAAATGCTTACATCAAATCTCCGCTGGAATACTATTTGTAATTTACAGTATAGTCGTTTTGCCTGTTTCGGATTACCGAAACACATGCTATCAAAATGTTGATTGTGATTAAATTGGATGATCAGAATGTGATTACGCATGCTATCAAAATGTGGTTGATACTATTGACATTTAAATGTTTCCATCGTGGCAGCACTTGACACAATTCTCTTCTCCATTACCAATATGTTTCCATGGCACAGTCAAATCAAGCTGTGTCCACTGATAAATTTCCTGCCAAATTTGGTAGGTCTGATTCATCGGAAGAATCCTGCAGAGAAAATTAAAGGCCCTTATAAAATCGAAATGTTTGTATTTTTACAATCTCAATAATAAATATTACATTATTTCTCAGGAAGACAACAATGACAAAACATCTATAAAAACCATTAGTGGTTAAAAGCGATCAATATTTGGTATTTGTTAGTTTAGCCACCTTATTATACAAAACATACTTAAAATTACTTAGGGAAACAAAACGACAGTTATTTAATTAAAATTAGCGCCGCAAGCAATATAAAACATTTAATAAATTTGGAAGTGCAAAATCAAAATTTTATATAAAAAAAATCCCTTTGGGGTTAGTTATCCGTTATCTCAATTTTAGTATCGCAGTTAAATGGAATACTACTATTTCTTGACATTTTCCTTTAAAACAAACTAGAGGTGTCCGCTGATGAATCATTTCAATGGAAACAGACACATTCTTAAAATATAAAAGCACAACTTAAGTGAGTGAGCGGCCGCTCTAAGCATGGCCTAAAAGGGGCTAAGAGAGCTTACTCGGAGATACGATGAACAGGCAAAATCAACAAATTTTAAGTTTACAATATTACGAAGATTCATTATCAAAATCACAAAATAAAATTAAAAAAAATAAATAAATTAGTAGTATCATATAGAGTTCTATAAAAGGTACTGAACATTTTTTACATATTTGCAAAATTTTAATAATAAGGTAAAAAGAGGATGTTAAGAAGAGAATATACCAGGCATAATTTTTCCCTAATGTTTTTTTTTCAGTACAGTGGAACCTCTCATAACGAGCATAACTATTACTGTAAATTATATAAAATTTATATAAAATATATGCTAGAAACAGGCAAAACGATTCCACTCTTACTCGTTAAGCGAAACAATTTTTCCCATACTCGTTGAGAGGGTGAATTACTTGTTATGAAAAATTACTAATTATGAGAGGTGCTCGTTATGACAAGTTCCACTGTATTTCCTGTAGTGATATTCCAATTTTCATTTTGCAATACCTGAGATATATCAACCATATTTCTTATTTTGTTACAAATATTCTAACGAACTCTGAGTAAACTTCCAAAATGTCAAGGTGGCAATTTGATCTTTTTAAAATTTTAAATGAAGAAGTTTAAAATCTGTTCATTTTGTCCATTTTTCGTGCCTTACGCGTAAGCGCACCTAACAAAAAAAAATTATAATAAAAAAATATAAAAAGTTTACAGAGTATTATTGATTTTATTTCATTCTTTTTTATAAAACAACTCCTTTTTTACTGAAGAAAATATGCTAGATTCTTTGTGATTCTGCAATATTTTGTCTGTTTCTCCAGCAAAAATGAAACATTTACAAGCTACTGTAACAATTTTAAGCACGCGGTTTGCGTAAAAAGAATCAAAAGCCAAAAGAATTTTACCATAAAAAAAATCTACGTCATGCCGAATGAGAGATAAGAAATTTTGAGCGCCACATGGTTTTAGAGGAAAACCACGAAACTAAAAAAATTACTACCGTCAAACAAAAAAACAAAAAAACTAAAGTGAGGTTATCATAAAGAAAAATCACATCTCGAGGGGTGGGTGGTGGTTTTTTCTTGCACTGAATGAGGCTTATGCGTCGGAATGCCTGGAAATAAAAAGCAATAAAAAGACAGCTTTCACATTGATGAGTAGAGTTCGTTTATTCTTCCTACGGTGAAGTTGTGACAGGTGAAAGTGGCTGCCTTGTTTAGGTCAGCATGATGTCGAATATTCTCCGAATCTCCGCGGTAGTGACGCTGGTGACGGTTCTCAGAACATTTGTTGTAAACGGACAGAAATTAGGTTAACTTAAGTACCACTCCTGTGGGCAAACAGGAAAATCTCTGGTTATCTCAGGCATCATGGCGTATAACCTAGCTTCGAGTAAAATGGTTGACTCACCCCAGAAAAACACGAACTAAACTACATCATATTCTTGGCACTCCACAGGTGCACTCTTCACACCGCCGATTACGGCACTTTTTCACCTCCTTGACACAAAATCAATCTCACCTCCTTCGCCATTTTGGAATCAAGTGAACAGGGCGGAAGTGTGACGTCACTTTAGGAAGTTCAGACCGCCAACATTTCAGCAAAACAACTGTTACCAACTCAAGTTAAAAAAAAAATGTTTTAACATTAATAAATATTCAACAAGGATTGTTAGCATATTTACCACATTTCTTAACATTGCTTTTAATATTTGCGTATTATTTTAACCGCGGGCAACGATCCGCTTCACCGGGCGCAAGAATAGCAACACTGCCTGTAGACCAACCTGAACAGAAGTTGACAGCTGTCAAACATCGCGAAAATGACAATGTTGGACTGGGAACTTGGAAAATGCGGTTTTTTATGCTTAGGTCCAATGGAGACGCCGAGAAAACATGGAAGATACATAAAAACATGCTTGGGACTTCTGGGCAACACGGAAGAACACGAAACAGGAGTGTAACATGCTGGAAGACGAAGATTGCGCGCGATGCATGTCGCGCGGCGTCATACACCAAGGAAAAGCTGGGAAACACTACATTTGTCTAGGAAATAATCGTGCTTAGCGTGTCTCAAGGTGTATTTCACGTTTCTGGACACTGTATGTCACGCAAAAACTTACGATTTTTGTTACAGCCTCTCCCACTAAAAGAAATCGGAAGGACATGACGATTTCCTCGAGTCGTCCCGATTCGCACGTGAAACAAAATAAAACAAAAATCTCACCTGAACAATAAAAATCAAAGTGAATAGCGTACACGAAACTACCGACGAGAAAGAAAAAAAATATATCAAACATACTACTACTTGTCCTCGTTAACTAGAGAAAAGAAAACCGTTCGGCATGGTACTGCAGAGGTCAATTATTAATTTGTCGTCGCTCTTACCAAACCGTAGAGGACTAAAAACAAACACCATACAAAACTCCAAAAGAAAATCTCCAACTGCAAATTAAATTCACAACTTCAGGGAACCTGCCGGTCTCCCTGTCAAAGTCCAGGACAAAATCCTGGTGGCCTCATAACAGGACCATCATAAATAGTCGAAGGGAAAACCTAACGACCTCACGACCCAAAAAAACATGTCTATGAAAGACTTCTTGGGAAACCCCTAGAAAATTGTACCTCGACAGTAACCAATGCCTAGTAGGTATAATGTGTAACGTCAAATATCACCTTTCATACTGATCTCTGATATACTTCCCTTACATGCGACATTCAAACCACAGTGGTGCTATACATGATTACTAGCACAACTGACACATACAAAATGATTTCAGTAATGGTAACCACCTGGTACCACACCTTTATACATGACATTGTATTATGAAAGAAGATGGAACAAATTTTGTTTTATAAGTATGTTAACGAGGAACAAAACAAAAAAACTTGAATATTAAACGGAGTCCTTGGGATTTAGTTTAAAATCCTTTATGTGCCAAGTGCCAATGTTCTTACCGTCTGCATTTAGCAGCTCATAAACCAAAGGAGAGTGTTTCTTCACTATCTGGCATTTTTCATACCGCGGGGCAAATTTCGAAATAAAATAATTACCCGCATTGCTCAAATAGTAGGTTTTTTTAAACACCGTATCGCCAACGGCAAATTCAGCCGGGCGGTGTTTTCGGTCATAATAGACCTTATTGTGAGCATGCGATTGAACTAATTTCTTCCGCACGGTGTGAAAAACGCCAGGAAGTTCACTCAGATTCTGAGCGTAGGACATTCTGCTGCCGAAAATAACTTCGGCTTGGGTTTCCGGGGATTGCGTGTAAAAAGAACCGTCTAAAATCGGTTCTCGACCATGGACCAGGAAAAACGGGCTGAAACCCGTGGCTTCCGAAACAGCCGAATTGATCGCCATCTGAATGGCAGAAAGGTGAAGGTCCCAAGAGCGGTGGTCGTCTTTAACTGATAACGCCAACGCAGTTACGACTGCACGATTCTGCCTTTCAGTGGGGTTGACCTGAGGGCAATATTTCGGGTTCAAGTAAACCTTGGGAATTCGGTACTTGGTCATTAGACCAGTGAACTCCTTACCAATAAATTGTTTCCCATTGTCCGAAATGACATAATGCGGAACACCAAATTGCAGAAAGACCTTATGCTCCATAATGTTGCTAATGATTTTGCTAGTAGCACGTTTCAAAGGAAAAAGTAAACAATATTTGCTAAAACAGCATGTGACTACTAGTATATGCACATTCCGATCTCTCGTCATCGGGTAAGGACCCAATAGATCGACGGAGATCATTTGGAAGGGAAAAGCACAAGACTTTGGATTACCCAAGTGACCCAATGGAGATGTATTCGGATGCTTGTATTGCTGGCACGTATCGCACTTAGAGACGAATTTAACGACATCTCCATGTAAATTTGGCCAATAATAGCGCAGACATAGACGACGATGGGTTTTAAAAACCCCAAAATGCATAGCCAGATCAGAGGCATGGTTCTCTTGTATCAACTTCTCTCTTAGGGGCAACGGAACCACTAACTTCCAGTCATAACAACTGGTGAGCTGGTACTTGCTCCGCGAGTAGCGATACAACTCACTACCCTTGACCTGGTAATTGGGATAAGCGGCAGGATTGCCGGATACCGCTTCAAACAATTCATTGTACCATGGATCGGCGACTACCGAGACAGCTGCAACAGGGAGTAAACGCGATAGCGCGTCTGGAACCACATTTTCCACGCCTTTCTTGTGAACGATCTCAAAGTCAAAAGCTGACAAGCGGATTCCCCAGCGGGCCAGTCGACCCGTTGGATTCTTTAGTGACAAGAACCACCTTAAGCTTGCGCAATCGGTAAAGATTTTGACCTTGGGACCACCCTCGAAGTAGCCACGAAAATGCTCGACAGCATTAATCACACTTAGGGCTTCCCTTTCAGTTGCAGAGTATCGCGTTTCAGCGGGTAGGAGAGTCCTGCTCGTGAAAGCGATAGGATGGTCGACACCATCCACTGTCTGCGTCAACATGCCACCCAACCCGTACAAAGAAGCGTCGCAATGTAAGGCGAACGGCTTTGAAAAATCTGGACACGCTAAAATCGGGCTCGAAACTAAAGCCGATTTCAATTTTCTAAAAGACTCTTCCGCCTCCGGTGTCCACGCAAACGCGGGGGCACCTTTGCGGGTACTAGTCAACCGAGATAGCGGTGCAGCAATACAAGAAAAATTCCGGATAAACCTTCTATACCATCCGGCAACTCCCAGGAAACTTTTCACCATTTTTGGTGAAGTAGGCGTAGGAAAATCTAAAATACATTTAACCTTATCGGGGTCGGTATGTAGGCCATGAGAATCTACAACGTACCCCAGGTACTTTAACTCATGCCGGAAAAATTGGCACTTTTTGAAATTGATGGACAAATTGGCATAAACAAGACGATCTAAAACTCTACTTAACAAAGAGATATGTTCTTCGAAGGTCGACGAGACAATTACGATATCATCCAAATAACAAAATACTTTGTTGTTAAACGACGGGTCAAATAACTGATCCGCCAGCCTCTGCATGCACGCTGACGAGTTGCGCATTCCGAACGGAGTCACCGTCATTTGGAAGAATCCTCGTCCAGGGACAGTGAAACTGCACTTTTCTTGCGAGGCAGGCTCTAATGGGATTTGCCAAAAGGCAGCTGATAGGTCGATAGAAGACAAATAGTTTGCATCACGCAAACTGTCCAGAATGGTAGTTATTCTCGGGAGAGGATAAGCATCCGGTTTCGTTATCGAGTTTATTTTTCTACTATCAAGACAGAACCGCAAAGTCCCATCCGCCTTGGGAACAAAAATAGTTGGATTGTTCCAACCTCCCTGGCTAGGTTTAATAACGCCCAACTCTAGCATGCGATCAACCTCCTCATTCAACAACGCAAGACGAGCGGGAGATAACGGGTAATACCTCTGTTTTATGGGTGGATGATCACCTGTGTCAATAACCTGCGAAATTAAATTTGTCCGACCTAACCCTCTAACGTCAGTAGAAATCTTTTGGAAATTTTCGATCATCTTGTTGGCTAACGACTGCTGATTCTCAGACAGGGAAGAGAAAGGATGCAACACCCTCACTTCACTGACGGAGTGCCAACTAACATCACTAGACTCCATCCGAACGTATTTCAAAATTTCTGGAGCTAAATCAAATTCTCGAACAAAATCCATGCCTAAAATTAGTGAAGAACCAATATCCGGTGCTACTACAGCTCGGATAACTTGACAACGATTATTGAATTTAAACGGTAAAGACATGTAACCGATCGTCCTAACCGTACTCGAATTAGCGGTACTCAAAGTCAAAGACGGAGTCTTATGCACGGTATATCCGAGCTCAATTAAATATTTATGTGAGTCGGCACCTAAAATTGTGATACTCGATCCAGTGTCGAGTAGACCACAAACCGCTATGTCTCCTAAACATACATCTAAAAATGGACGACGGCTATCTTTTTCGTTTTTAAATAATGTCGAGACAGAGTGCACGAATGCGCTTACTCTGTCTCGAGTTGCACGTTTTTTGAATCGACTGAGTTGGATTTGGACGGTCTCAACTCCTTTGAACATTCAGGGCAAGTTGTGACCGTGAAATTGAATCTGCCACAACGGTAGCAATACCTTGAATATCCTCCATGGGTACCACCGCGAGCACCACGCGCTGCACCGGAGCCTCCGCGAGATCCACCGACGTGTGTCGTGTTGCCTCGGGAGGAACCGCCCCTGTGTGAACCACCTCGCGTGTTCGATCCTCGATAGTATTCTTGACTTCGGTGTGCGGAAGACTCCACTGCGGAAACCTGACTACACTGTGCACGCTCTTCAACAGGCATTTCCGGCACAACCGTACCGGAAAACGCATGTCCAACAGCATGCACAGCCTTCGTGGAAGAAGACTTGCCTTTGACTAGCGCTTGAGCAGCTGCATTGGATGAATTTATCCGTTGTTGGGCATTTTCGACCTTTTTTCCAAATCGCAACAATTCATCGAGAGAACGAATGTCCAACAACATGAAATGTTGTTGATAAAATGTAGTTATGTTCGAAAGGATGATACCTAATTGCTCCTCACATGACAATGGTCTAGATAATCGACTGAAATAGCTCAACATGACAGAAACAAAAATATGCATTTTCTCGTCAGGCCTTTGGATGCGACTTCTGAGGAAAGCTAAAACCTCGGTGTCATAATCCGAACTTCCAAAATCGGATCGAAGTTCCGACACTAGTTGTTTCCAGGTGCGGATGCGCGAAGCTCTGGCACGATACCAGATGAGCGCCTGCTTCTCAAACAGCTCGCACGCTGACTTAAGCAATCTGGCCTCGGGAATATTTCGCGAAAAACGATTCTCCTCCAATCTTTCCAGGAACTCTACCACACAGGAAGTGCCATCGTAAGAGAAACCCAAATTCAATGGTTTGAGGATTCGTTCGAATGCCGGGTCATAGCTCTTCTCTAAAGGGACCAGTTCAGACTCAAACTTCCGTGGATATGGAACTGAAGACGCCTCCTGTGACGGAACTGTCTTATAGAAGATTGGGATCGGCTGCGGTCGAGGAACCCCGGCACTTGACGTCGACGGCAACGGTTCACATACTGGCTGAACAACCGGAACGAATAATTGGGCTGCGGAATCCCCTTGCTCAACTGCCGTATTTTCTGGAGCAAGATTGGCCGGTGGCTCTGTCGTCGGTCTTAACAAACATGGGCTGGGCCCTCGCGCAATCTCCGAAAACTCCTCCAGGATTTTAATTATTTCCGAAACCTCCTCTTTTAATGCGTTTAGCGGAGCATGACGTTCCGTTGGGGGTATGGCTATTCTTGCGACCCGATAAAAAAGATGCGTGACCTTGGTGCAGATACGCTTGTATAATGGCCTAGTTTTATTCTCTATGAACTGTTCCATTAACTCATGAAGACAGGTCAAACGAATGGAGCATTCGTTATATTACTGGTCCGGATCCAAATCCGTTGTCTCAATCGACTGTGGAGGGTATTCATCCAGCAACGCAATGAACTGTCGTCGCATCGATTCGACGTATGCTATGGGAGCACCACGAATGGTGAATTCATAGTCCAATTCGGCTTTGACTAAATGCGTGGCCGCATAATATGTTAAAATGTGCGAGGCCATCTTAAAATCCTAATCCAAACTAGTATGTTGGAAGTATAAATAAAAAATATTCGTACAAGCAACTCCAAAAAATATTTCCAATTTGGAAAGCCGTGCGAGAGAAAATAAATAGGCAGAGAGCGCCCGAAATAATAAATAAAGGAAAATTTACTTGAGATTCGGGGTGAGTGGTACTTAACCCAATTCCTGTTCCAGCACTGTCGAAGTTCTGCGTTCACCGCCGCGAAGATTCTGAAAATGCACAATTAGTGTTTAACAACCATTTACAACAAACAACCATTTACATCGAAGATAAGATACAATATACGGTGTGCTCTTCGCACTTAACGGAAACCGTTACATAAAGAAACAAAAAGAAACGATTTAAATCGATACAAGATATGATGATAAACGGCGTGCTTATCGCACCTTCACGGCAACCGTAAGAAACAAAACCGCAATTAAAATGCCGTTTTCTAAAAATTTAAGAAATTTTACGAAATTAAAAAAAATACCACGTAGCCACAAAAGACTACATAAAACTTGCTACTTTCATAAAAGTGTGGTATTTAAATACTACGGCACTAAACTGTCAATTCAAAAAGAAAAAATGTGTTCTTTTTTTTTTTACCAGAAAAATCCCACACATAAGCCTACATTTAGTTCATGGCCCACGCTGGGCAGCCACTGTAACAATTTTAAGCACGCGGTTTGCGTAAAAAGAATCAAAAGCCAAAAGAATTTTACCATAAAAAAAATCTACGTCATGCCGAATGAGAGATAAGAAATTTTGAGCGCCACATGGTTTTAGAGGAAAACCACGAAACTAAAAAAATTACTACCGTCAAACAAAAAAACTAAAGTGAGGTTATCATAAAGAAAAATCACATCTCGAGGGGTGGGTGGTGGTTTTTTCTTGCACTGAATGAGGCTTATGCGTCGGAATGCCTGGAAATAAAAAGCAATAAAAAGACAGCTTTCACATTGATGAGTAGAGTTCGTTTATTCTTCCTACGGTGAAGTTGTGACAGGTGAAAGTGGCTGCCTTGTTTAGGTCAGCATGATGTCGAATATTCTCCGAATCTCCGCGGTAGTGACGCTGGTGACGGTTCTCAGAACATTTGTTGTAAACGGACAGAAATTAGGTTAACTTAAGTACCACTCCTGTGGGCAAACAGGAAAATCTCTGGTTATCTCAGGCATCATGGCGTATAACCTAGCTTCGAGTAAAATGGTTGACTCACCCCAGAAAAACACGAACTAAACTACATCATATTCTTGGCACTCCACAGGTGCACTCTTCACACCGCCGATTACGGCACTTTTTCACCTCCTTGACACAAAATCAATCTCACCTCCTTCGCCATTTTGGAATCAAGTGAACAGGGCGGAAGTGTGACGTCACTTTAGGAAGTTCAGACCGCCAACATTTCAGCAAAACAACTGTTACCAACTCAAGTTAAAAAAAAATGTTTTAACATTAATAAATATTCAACAAGGATTGTTAGCATATTTACGGGTCCCATCAAACTTGCAGAAGGCAGATTTGCAGACGGCAATCTTGCAGACGGCATTCTTGCAGGCGGCAGTTTTGCAGAAGGCAATCTTGCAGAAGGCAGTTTTGCAAATGTCAAACTGACGTTTCGAGGGTCGGCATTTTTGCAGACGGCATTTTTGCAGAAAATGAAGTTAGAAGCAAAACATCGCATTTAAAATTTAGTGTTACCAGAGTAGAAATCGACAAAAGCCGCGTTTTCATATGTAGGGAACCCAGTCCACTTCTTTGAGTGTCCTCTCCATCGCGGATCTCAGCAATCAACTTTCGATTTTAGGGAAAGAAAAACCTAACCTAACCTAACCTAACAGAAAAACTTAAAACATTTTTTTTAATGTTTAGTTTGATGTACTGAATCATCCACTACAAGGATGCCGGTAATTAATGTCACTTCGATTTTAGGGAAAGAAAAACCTAACCTAACCTAACCTAACAGAAAAACAAAACATTTTTTTGTTTAGTTTGATGTACTGAATCATCCACTACAAGGATGCCGGTAATTAAATGTGGAGAGGTAAAAATATTCACCACTTTAATTTACCCTGACATGATAATTTGCTACTTCTTTTTCTAAATTTAAAATTAATAACATATGACCGCTTTACTGCTTTATTTTTGGTTTGTAAAATAATATAAAATTATTTTATTCATGTAATCATGTCCTAATGCGCCATTCTCAAACGTTGCTAACTTCGGGTTTGTATGCAAGTTTGCTTTCTGCAAGAATGCCGTCTGCAAAAATGCCGCCTGCAAGGTTGCCTCCTGCAAATCTGCCCTCAACAGATTTGGAACTGTCAAAAGTGACATTTGTGCAAGACTGCCGCATGCAAAACTGGCGCCCCCCATATTTACCACATTTCTTAACATTGCTTTTAATATTTGCGTATTATTTTAACCGCGGGCAACGATCCGCTTCACCGGGCGCAAGAATAGCAACACTGCCTGTAGACCAACCTGAACAGAAGTTGACAGCTGTCAAACATCGCGAAAATGACAATGTTGGACTGGGAACTTGGAAAATGCGGTTTTTTATGCTTAGGTCCAATGGAGACGCCGAGAAAACATGGAAGATACATAAAAACATGCTTGGGACTTCTGGGCAACACGGAAGAACACGAAACAGGAGTGTAACATGCTGGAAGACGAAGATTGCGCGCGATGCATGTCGCGCGGCGTCATACACCAAGGAAAAGCTGGGAAACACTACATTTGTCTAGGAAATAATCGTGCTTAGCGTGTCTCAAGGTGTATTTCACGTTTCTGGACACTGTATGTCACGCAAAAACTTACGATTTTTGTTACACTACATACTGAAAATATATTTATTTAATAAGCTACTTAGGTAAGTAAAGGACAATGAGCAAAAATGCATGAGATCTTGGTTTAGCCCAAATAGAAATGATTTATGTCAATGAAATGACATGTTTTTTTGTCGAGTATAACTTACTTTTACGGCTCCTCTCGATCGCCTGACGATTAGGAGCTAGAGTCTTGAATGTGTTCCTTTAATAACATATTGATCGTCTTTGTTTTTCGATGCAGGTGTTTTTGTTATGAAAATAAAGGCCTATTTATTAATTAACTACCACAATTGTCATTAGAAATAAGGCTGTTGATAGGGCTGATATCTGCCAGCAGATAATGAGAGATGAAAGAAAAGATCTATTTAGTAGAACATTTTCATGGCTGCTAAGTTGCTTCATTTTATACAAAAATAATGACTGTATGTTAAATAGTAGATTATTAACCCTTAGAAAGTTAGCCATGGGAATGAAACTTAGACGGCATGTTTTCAACCCTCGAAAGTTTCTTTGTAGGGGGGTGTTAGTGCATGCACACTATTATATTATAATGATAGTTTATTCCATGAAGGCGACTTTTTCTTGCATATAATTCCATAAAAACGAAGATCGGCCCCCCGCAAGTTGTTGCAATGGAAAAATCACCGATTGTTGCTATTAGCATTCCAGCGGTTAATTCACTCATACCACTAGAATCTAACAAAATCATATTACACCATTTTAAAATGGCGTATACAATATGTTTGGGACTTAAGGTCCTTTTTTTAAAGGGATTGGTGCGTTAAACTACACATAAAAACGTAAATAGTTAAGAGATTTATAGGAAAACACTCTAAATTCTATCTCATTATAACATACATCAGATCAATGTATGTCTTCTAAAAGGATGAATGCAGTTGCATCATGTAAGAGCATGGAGATTACAGCTAAATTTTGTTCGATCGAGATCAAGTTAAAAGAGCCGATAACAGCCCTTTAACCGCTTGGATGCCAATACCACCAATCGGTGGTTTTTCTGCTGCGACAGTTTGCGGGCAGCCGATCTCCGTCTTTAGGCAATTATGCAGATATATGCGGTAAATATCACCTTCGTTGAATAAGCCACCATTATATATTAGTATGCGTGCAACAATACAATTTAGTTCTGCTCCAGTAGGTAGGCTTTCCTACACTTGGATGCGTCTTTGCCTCTAAAATTTTAAATAATGTAATTAATTAAACAATATTAACTATTATGATATAGTTGTGGCAATATAAATTAATTTTAGTAAATTATAATTGGTTTGTAAACCATTGATAAATAGAAAATAATCTAATAATCAAAATTGCTGATCAAAAAAGAGAGCTCAATGTCTGTAGTCATAATTATCAAGGCAATAATATGATGGTCATGAAAATAGATAAGCGTATACTAAAAATATCTAAATTTAAATCAATTGTCCAATCTAGCAATATAGCAGTCGTCGATAAAAATAAAAATTACGCTCTTTGGCAAAGTTGATTATCATTCATTTTCCGTTATTTTATATTAGGGTGCTCTTGGAATAAGAATTCAGTATTATCCAAATCTTTTAAGTCATATACTGGATTCTTGACTAGGCCATTAAATAAGATTTTTTTGAATTGGTTCTCTCTAAGACTTCTGTTATGTGTTGGGACCTTATTTTATTCAACCGCTACAAACAAATTTTCGAGAGTTGAAAACATGTCATCGTAAATTTCATTCTCATGGCTGGCCTTCTTAGGTTAATGCACCAGCTATGTTTGTAAATGGTATAATTGTGGTAGATGAAGTGGAATAATAGTAATTAATGAAAATATACGTCTTTGTTTTCATAAAAAATTTAGTTTTAAATTATTACAATAAGTTTCGCTAGACCTGCATTGAAAAACAAAGATGATACAGATATTATTAAAGGACCACATTCAGAATGTCATAGCTCTGAATCATCAGTGAATCAAGAGGAGCCATAATAGTTAATTAATTATATTTGACAAAAACCATCTTTTCATTGATATATAAATCATTTTAATGGTGCTGGGCTGAAATCGGTCATTCTCCTTTATTATTTCTAAACAATGGTTGGCTGTTCCATTAGAAACAATACGGTTGTACCGAGATATGTGAAAAAGTTATGCAACAATAATTTGTAAATTTTATGTTCCCTGTTTTTAACCCAATGGTTTAGAGGCACTGAAGTACTCCTTTCCATTTTTCTATTTAAATTTGGGGAACCAAAAAAAAATTATAATATCACAGAATTACTTACATTTTAAAAATTTAAGTACTTCATTTCATATAAATTATTATCAAGACATAAAACGACAATTCTAATTAATAGATTAAAATTATAAATTTGTGAAAAAGCACCGCATATTCTGATCAAAAAAAATCACAACCTAAATTTATGGATTTGCAAACATAATAAAAACTTCAACAATAAGTTAATACTATTAAACATTTTTGAGAGCAATAAATTGACTTTAAAAAATTGTAATACAACCAAAATAATAAATGCACTCCACAGGTATCCGTGCCGATGGACAAATTATAGCACATAAAATTAAAACATTAGATAAGCTTAAAATTAGTATATAAAATTAATCAGTTGTCATGATATATTATAAAGTGTCATAGTTTATCTGAGATTCATTGGGCATGTTTTATGAGATCCAATTAACAATTAGATATTCAGTCTCCATCTTCTTGTGCTGATAAAAATAGCTTTTGGCCCGCATGTGTGAATGACCCTGGAATGGAAACAAGTAATATTATACAAACTGTAAGGCGCTTGCTTAGAAGAAATTGATCTGAAGAATGGATTTGCGATAGTCTTTTTGTCGAGAGTTTTTGAATTATTCTTCCTATTTCTTCAGCATAGGGCTAAATGTTGTAAATAGTCTGATCAGATGTTATTTGGTGGAACAAGTTTTGAATGGTAGTGCCCCGCTATTTGTGATTATTTACTAATTGTTACTGACATTTTGACTATTTACTAATATATTATTTTATTCAAATATAATTTATGGTTGGATTATTTTTCACAGTATTTATATATATACATTTATTCTTGCTAATATTTACATACATTTAGTTTTTTATGAATTTATAGTTTTTTTTAAATAATAAATTATAACTTCCTGGCATTATAAACTCTATATCAACATAGCAATAGTTAAATGGGTGAATATGTATTAATATGATAAATGATCCTTCTTCCTTTATCTAGTACGGACTTTCATCTAGTTAAAACAGGATTTGTAACTATTTATTGTAAATTTATTTTAAAACTAAAGAAATTGATCATCAAGCGATTAGCCAAAAGGATAGACCAGAAAATTTGCATGCTAGACTAGCCAGTTCTGGCCAATCTCAGATCGCACCACAGTGAACAATATTTCAAGAAAGTGCATTAAATTAAAGGGCAAAGCCAAAATAACCAGAGATTCTAATGGGACATCTACCGGAGCAGCGCGTCACTTCATCCGGACCGTTCAAGAACTGCGCTGTCGATTATGCTGACTTTACAATATCAAGGCCAGCTCGCTCCGTAACGCCAAAATATTAAAGTGCTACATTTGTATTTTTATATGCCTATTCTCAAAGGCTGTTCATATTGAATTGGATTCAGATTTAAATATGAATGGTTTCTTAAATTGATTTAAAAGATTTATTACGAGGCGCAGCATTCCTACCAATCTTTTTTTTGATAATGCGACATATTTTGTAGGATCAAATAATGAACTAGCGAACTCTACAAATTCATCCCAAATACAGAACTTCAAATGAAACTTCACAATCGGCTAGCTTCTCATTTCATAGCTTGAAATGTCATTCCTGCGAGAATCCCATACTTCGCATGCCTAGCAGGAGCTGATGTTAAATCAGCTAAATACTTTTTTTAAGCAACTTCTAAAGGATAAAATGCCTAAAAGGTTAAAATGCACTAACTTTCACCGCATGAAGGTAAACCTTGAAGCTGTTCTGGGTGGCGGCATTTTCAAGATCATGGTATTCATTTAGTTTATGCTCTTCTATTAGACATATCACTTCTAATAGTCAATAAGGGTTATCTTCCCAGATAGGGAAAAAAGAGTAAGATCTCGGACCGAGGGCTGCGCATCAGACTTTCAAGGAAATGCTGCTGCTTGGAGACCAAATCTACCTCCTGAATCCAGTCTGACGCTTTCCTGATTATTGAGAAGGGTTTTGGACTGAAATGTTTCTTGCCTTTAGACCCATCCCGCACAAACTGTGATGCTTTTAGACCCTTGTTGACACCTTTGTAGGGTACATTCAGACCCTTGTCGACACGAGCCACTGAGAGGCTTAGTAACCTCACAAATTCTCCTAATAACCTATTAGTAACCTCACTCTTCAACAATCAATGTTTTATAGTAAATAAATAAATAAATAAAATAACAGCAAGGACTTTGTCATAGCGGTAGGTGTATCGGCCTTGATCCAAAGCCGACTTGTAGCCAACTAAAACATGTATGCTGAAATGAATTTAAATAAAATCTCAGTATTTCTGGTGTTCAGTTCAATACTTCCCGTGGCCTGCCAGCCAAATCTCTGTTTCATCTCTTTAAAGATCTTGGTTTATCCAGGAAAATAATCAACTCCCTAGAAAATATATTTTAAACTGCAATTTCCTCATTTCAAATTCTATGGCTTCGAAGGGGGAGTGAATGGGTCGTAAGAAGAATGCTCATTTTGTATATGAGCGGCTGGCTGTAATGGGTTTAGGACAGCAAGACAGCTGTCCTAAACCTACCACAGCCAGTCGGTAGTCTGGAGTCGGCCGCTCACCCCCCAGAAGTGTAATAATAGTAATATGATAGGTCCGTTTTAGGTCAGTGAATTCCATGGGAGCTCCGTTTGTCGTCGAGACTATATTCTATTAACTCGTCTCTATCAACTCATTTCTATCAACTCACCACCATTGTCTGATTGATTTTTAGTGCATTTAATCAAAATAAATGAATCAGACTCACGTGAAAACTTTGACAGGATCTGTGGAGTCTGCACAACACATAAGAAATAAACTGGTATTCCAACTAAGGTTATGGCTACACCCATACCAACAGCAAATGGAGCACGGATACAAGGCACTATCAGTAGTACAATGCAAATAAGCACAAACAAAACAGGAATCCATAACGACACCTGTAAAAAAATAAGAGCCATTTAATTTCAGACATAATAATCAGTGAGTCGGCTGAGTGGTGTAGCTCGCGCACACTATGCGCTGCTCAACTTGAGCTCACTATGAGCCGCCCTTGCTGCTAAATTTCATTGCTCGAATTTAGCAGCTCAGAGTGGGCCGCGATTATTTTGCAGTCGGCATTAAAACCAATCTGAACAGTTTTAGAATAATTGAGCAATTTGTTTAAACGATCCTTAACACGTTGATGGACAGTACTACCTCATCGATGGATTCGTCTGTGACACTACCTTTTTCCATACATTGCCATTTCCATACAATGTTGTATTGTGGCAGTAGAATTATCTAAATTACCTCTGCGGTGACACTACAGCATGTCATTCCTTATGTTAGTATAGAAAAGCGATCGCCGAGCGGCGTACTGATTTTAAACTAATAAAAAATCTGACGTCGACGGGCGTTCTGTCGTATCATTTTTGCAGCATGATCGCCTATAGGCGTTACTGTCCATCAACGTGTTAAAGCATGTAGTCCAGGCTTGTTTTAAATTTAGCAATGTGATTATACGGCGCTGTTGGGGACATCTTTTATCTTATGCTTACTAATTTATATTACTTTATTAGAAAGGAGCATCTGGAATACTGCTCGGCGGTTTGGAGCCCAGACAATGCCATACATTACTGAGAAGTGATACAAAGTACTTTCCTTAGGTATTTATACACGCGCAAGTATGGGCACTTTCCTCAGTTGTACCCAAACAAATATCCTTCTCTGTTTAAAACTCTAACATGCCTATCAGCTAAAACTCTAACATGCCTATCACGTTATCATTATCGTTATCACGAAAAGCTAAAAGCTGAAACATGCCTATCAAGACGGAAGCTATAAGTATTTGGGTAAGTCTGACGATAGTAACCGTACTTGTGTATATATTACTGGGAATTTCACTTTATCTGAGAATAAAACCTAAGGTGTTGTTCGCTTGCGCACATCTATTTTTTGGGCCTAAGATGTATAGTTTATAGAAAGTACAAAAAATATTGTTGTTTGTGGCGGATTTAAACAACCTATGAAATATGCTTTAGGATTTAAACAACCTATGAATAAACGACTTTTATATATTTAACTATAAGGTAAATATTTCAATATCTTTTTAAAGTCATTGTAACTTCTTTTTGTTTAATGCTTACTTACCTTTATGGGCCGGATGAGTTCTGGCCGTTTATATCTAAGCCACAAAACAGAAGCAGCACTTAGTGTCGTGAAGAAGAATTCAACAACAGTACAATAAGTGATTAATGTTTCTATATCTCCGCCAATCAGCATAAGTAGAGAGATCAGCATCTGTAAATACATTTAAAAAGATTAGGATTATTTGTATCAGATAAAGCGCCTTTTTAATGTCTGTGCAATCAGGCCATAGATCCGCAAGGCCCCTAAACAAATCAAAAGTCTATTTTGGAGCAAATCACGACAGCTGTACGGCTTTTAATTTTAATTCTCTGGGTAATTTAATCTCCATCTTACTCTCATTCTTGCAATAACAGAATAACGTAGAACTCCTATAGTGAAATATTAGACTAATACAAATGATTTAAATATCTATCCGCTGCCGGCGCGTATGTATGGCGGGCAAAATTAGCTCACATCACACTTCTACTCAATTACATTCCGTTTTTAAAACGCTGAAGTTATAATTGTTTCAGTAGACTTTTTTTATCAACTTCTATAATATAAGTAAAGCAACAACCTATAATTTCAATTTATTTAGAATCACAAAATAGAAGAAACACTAAATCAAGCTTTTGCTAAACAGTCTTAGCATATAGCTGTCGATGTTATCTTGCATTATATTTCGCTCAATAAAGCTTGTTTGTAATCATGGCCAATAACTTTCCTAAAGCCACTCTTTGAACAGTTTTATTCATTGCTTATACATTACCACCCAAAGGAACACGGTATAAAGGAAAAACTTCAATAAAAAATTGATATAAGATTCATTTTATATAAAAAGGGAAAAGCTGGATACTGTCGATGTGGGAAAATTTGATAGGCAGGCATGCACAATTATGTATTCCCTCCTTCAAATACATAGCAAAATCACCACTAGATTACGATTTTAGGGCTTTTAAAAATGACGAGGAGACATACGCCGGGTTCTGCCCTAGGGTTCCACTCAGGCTTCTAAAATAGAGTATGGCCCCTCTAAAATATTTTTTCTCACATCTATTTAACTTGTACCTACTCTTTTTTACAAGTCTGTAGTTGCTGACACCAATGAGGGTCTCATAAAGCGTATTATGACTACAAATAATTTATATTTCGCTTACCAAAAATACTAGAGACGGAACCGGAGTAAGGCACTTAATATTAATTTGAGATAAGAGCATTGGCATATGCCCATTCCTGGCACCAGCAAAGCACATTCTGGACGACGTCATTATATGAACTGAGAGTCCTCCTAGTGCTGCGATTGCTACTAACGAGGGCATCGCCCACGAAAACCATCCAAGAGCGTCATGAGCAAATGTCTGAAACGAAAATAACAAAAGCTCTTTAGGAACAAAATTAAGATATCTACAGTCCCTTGCATGTCCTTATTAGACACACTGAACATTTTAGTACAAAGGACAATGGACTTATTTTTTTATGAAAGGTGTAGTGAGTACTCCCCTGAGTGTAACATCAAGGGACTTATAGCAATTAATTGTGCTTGTCTAAAGAAGTAATAATATCAAAATTGAACTCATTAATCCATGTCCTATTGGAATTATACACATTCAAAGTTTTGTATATATGGATGATTTTGCTAAATAAACTAGTTATTTAACCTAGTTAAATATAGAATTTTATCTCCCTGGATTATTTCTGTGATGTAATGAGCCTATATATAAATGTGATAGATGACACTAATAATTGAATGCTAATATTGTGAACATTAATTAAATTATTAGGTTTTAATAATCAATCAGTCCTTTATAAAAAAAAACATTAATTATCAATGTTATTATAGATGGCCAAATAAATTGCTATTGTTATCGCCAGACAATGTTATCAAGCGCCACCTACATGTCGCTGGCGAAGAAGGGTTGCCAAAACGTAATATGGCATTGAGCAATCTAATACCATGTATAACTTATAGTACTAGTATACTATTTTCTTGTTTTGGTCAATAGTCCTAGTAAGAAATACATAAATATAAAAATATCATCACTGAATTTGGTTTTAAAATCTAAGTCGTCGAGAACAAATGAATTAAATAGCGATCGATTAATCTGCCGACGACACACACACCTATTTCACAAGGCTTCGATGGCAAACAACCTTTCCATGACTTCCAAGTCCTCCATATAAGTAATTTCTTCAATCGCATCGCGAAAAGTTTCGATATCATTTAATTTTCACGAATTCATACGAAAATTTCCAGCTACGAGAAAAAACGACCGGCTACGATTATCTGACAAATTGACAGATGACAACCAAATGGCTTTTTCATTTTTCAAACCCGAATGCATTCAAGCAAAATTGACAAAATATCAGCTGTTTGTTGAGCGATGGTTATTTTACTAGCCTAAAATGCCCTTAAACTAGGCCTATCTGGTGGCTAACGGCATTTTAAGAGCCATACATTGCCAAACTCTGTTCAATGGTTTGTCAACGCTCGGTTAGGCCTAAACAACGTTTATATCTCACATTCTTTTTTAAACAGCAGATATAAGCAACATTTAAATTTAAAATGCATTTATTTCTAAGGCTTTTTATGTTTTACTTTAACCTCTAAGTTGCAGGCGGCTCTTTTATAGGCCATTATGGGAGTCAGCTGCAGTCGATGGGTTAAAATTACATTTCTAAATCTGTATAGCTCCTGCATACATTAGAACATATCAACAATCTAACAATAATTTTTTTTCATACTTTCGTGGGCATGACAGTTTCGCTTCATAGTGCTCATCATTTAATATGAGTCATTTAACATGAGGACCCCAACTCCGCAACTGCAGCTCGTGCATACCTGTCAGTTCCGGCAAGCAACTGAGAGACGCCATTATCAAGGTCTCCACCCCGAGGAAAATTTCAAGACTGGCTGGGGTTTCATTTAAAAACTCAGGATGATATTAACCCCTCAGGCCCCGATTGGCCGATATCGGCCACAACACGATTCAGCGTGACGGCCCCGTTTTAATTTTATTTTAATTTAATTTGTTTTATTTTATTATGTTTTATTATGTTAATTAATATGTTTATTATGTTAATGGTTTGGCAGTAATTAATGTTTTGGTGACACAGTGTCGTAATTCAATTTTTTTACTAATTTTTACTAAACATTTTTGGGACAGCAATTTGTCAATCGACTGAGGGGCCGAGGCCTGAAGGGTTAAACAAAATGTAAAAGTGCAGTCTGTGTCCATGCGCATTGCGCATGTCATGCAGGGTTAACATAAAAATATCTTTACTTACCACTGCTATAGCCTCTGACGCCAGAATGGTTTGCGGATTGAGAACTGCAAGGTATGCCAGATTTGTAAGAACGTAAATCAAGGTAACCAGCGGCAGGGAGATATATATCGCTCTTGGTAAATTTACAAAAGGATTGTGTAGTTCTTCAGTCATGAAGTTTAAGTAGTTCCTAAAAAACATATACACGATCCAGTTAATTCTTAGTTTTCACAATCCAGACAGACAGACATTCCTGTTTATCAAAAACACCAAACATGCAATATTTTCGTTTCAAACTAATTATTGGATTTTTAAGATTATTAAAAATTCAGTCTTTTGAAAAAATATTCAAATGGTTTTTATTAGTCGGGCTAAGTCAGTGCTCTGTGCTTAGATACGAAGCGTCACTCAAAAGTAAGCGTGGACTGCTCATTACATTTAGCTGCCGCGACATCCTTTTCGAAATGAGTTCTTCTCATCAAGTTCGATTAAAATATAGAAATCAGCAAAAAGTCAGAAGTCAGAAGTCAGCGTCGAGAAGTCAACCCTCCCAATTGACGGCTAGTATACGGTCCGGTCCGGTGATGAATACATGTTCAGTCTTCGCATTAAGTGACATCCGCCATTGACATCCATCAGTGATATGATTCAGTGATCCACCGCCATACGAGATACGTTATGCAATGCAACATCGGGCAAATCGCTCTCCCGATCTTCTGTAGACTCTTCCACGTCCATTGTTGCCACAATAACAAATCCAGCACTCGTCAGAGAACAGGACTCTTTTCCATTGTTCTTCGGTCCAACCCAAATGCTCCTGAACGAACTGAAAGCCGGGTTGTCAGTGGGCTGGGGTTAATTTCGGGCCGTTTGCTGATCTATTTGCAGTCAGACCACCTTCTCGAAGTCGTTTTCTGACTGTCCACATCATGGGAGCTAATGGGCCCATGATGAGGTGGCCACGATGACCCATGTGTTCAGGGTCGGTCACACTCACGGGTCAACACCCATCCGATGGCCTCCACGCATGGGTTGCGAACCTGGGTAGGACACTGGGTCAACCAGTCTCCCCTGGGATTCAAACCTCTGGCGCTCCTGGACGGTCTGCGCACCGAGCGGCGCAAGCCAATCGACTGTGCTCTCCGACTAACAGTCGGGGGAGTCTGGGAACTGTATTGTTTCCTATAGAGCGGGGGTGGTTGTCTACCTTACGGCGACTGCTCTTGAAATGACCATTGGCCATCCGATCCCGGTTCAGAGTCGGGCAAAGGACGCCTTGGTCCGCGATAGATTCGGTGCACACCGTTTCACCGCTTCGTAAGGGAGAGGACAGCGCAAGCGACCTCGAACTCGGAACCAATCGAGAGATCGGAAAAATCTGGTCACAATTGGTAGCAAGGGCGCGAGGGTCGGCCCGCCAGGTAACACTGGCTATCTCGCGGTAAGGCGTTGGCTTCTTGCGGGTTGTGACGTAGCTGGACGTTTGATTTGTTCTGTCCAAAGTCTTCTACGTTCACTGCAGGGCGATAGAACGAGAAAATCGTTAAAACGTCCTGTGGTGACGGGCTCGCCCGTTGTAGTTGACACCGCAAGTTGTCCACCGACTGACTTCGACTCACTAACTTCTTGTAGTCGCTGTCCCAGTTGAACTGCGTTCAAACGATTATTTTGCAACAAAATTGTTACAAGAAAGCCAATTATTACAAAAACTGTTTGTCTTGGTTGTGCGAGTACATGACTACTATTTCAGTTTTTGCTTTAAATTAGGGACAAGGTGTATAACATGTGTGTTTGCTTCTATGTATTATTTTAATTAATATGATACTACTCACCAGCCAGAATACGAGAAAATTCCAGAATAAAATGCCAGCGACCAGTGACTTACGTCCGTGCTAGTGCCGGCCCAACCATTTTCAAAATTCTCAACTCCTCCTGTAAACAACATTAAGACAAATATTTTTCAATCTATTGTGGCGAATAAGTAAAGAGTTAATTCCATAACTCCACTAAAAAAACTACATTAGCTCTCTTGTCAGCTAAATGTTTTTACCAGCCCATAAAAAAAACTTACTATATTATGTCATTTCTTTGTTTATTCCTCAACAAATCTCAAAATAGATTGGATTGGAAATGGTTTGAAAGACTGAAACATATTGCGACGAGACAATCAATTACTATTTTTCTAAGGCTTCACTTACTATCGATATTGCTTCAATGTAACCCGAGCACCAGCCAAAAGATATCATCTTTTAAATAAGTTTTTTTGTGGGACTGTTTCATAATTTATCAAAAAAAAATCCTAATTGAAACTAATAAATCATCAATGGGATGATAATCAATTAACCCCTTTTGCTAATGTCATTTATTATTTTATAAAAAAATATGATAACGTTGAACCATACTAACCTTGTCCGATCCAGACAAAACCAGCTACGATGATAACCATTAGAGCGGCGACTTTTACAAACATAAATAAATTTTGCGCTTTGGTCGTTACTCGCATTGTGTAGCCATTAATAAATGTGAGTAAACCTAGAAATAACAATTAAATATATTTGAATTATCTGATCCCAATAAAATAAAACGAGCTTGACTCTCTTTCTCCTAGGCTCTTCACAAATGCCTTAGGAAACTTAAGGAAGATATAAAAATGGAGAATTTCTTTTCCATTTATGATTCGCTTTTGAAGATTTAAAAACTTTGTCCTCTAAACAAGTTTCTGACTCCCTGTCCATAGCCTAGACCAGAGGTCCAAAACTTTTTTCTCGTAGACCACTTTCAAAATTTTACTGATTCCGGTGGACCCTTGCCGCTACATTTCTACCATATTCCCAAAACTAGTCAAAAAATTTGAAGATCTAACGATGGAAATTTGCGACGCGTCTGAGTTTCAACCCTGTACTGAATATCGAATATGCAACTTTTTACAAGTAACAGTCGCTGAGTTTCATAAAATAAACTACTCAAAAAATTAGGGTAGGTTTTAAAAAAAAAAAAATTACGCTAAATAAACATTGATATGTATAGTCAACCCAACATTTTCGTTTTTAATATCGAAACCAGATAAGTTTACGTGGACCCCCACTTACAACTTGTGAACCCCCACTTTTTTCATGCCAACGTAGACCCCCGTCGAGTCTCCCGTGGACCCCTGGGGGTTTACCTGGACCACTTTGGGAATCACTGGCCTAGACCGTGAAGGCATCCCCAAATTGATTCCGTGCTTCTCTGTCCAGCGGGATCAGCTTTCAATTGTTTCATCCCCGATTACTCCACTTTGCTAGGACATAGTCAGACGTCCAAAATAATCATTAGTTTCACGGCGATTTTCTACATTGACTGTAAAGCTTTTTCCGGTGAGCCATATTTTGAGGTTTGCGAAGAGGTTGAGGTATGAGGGTTAGGTTTATAGTTTTGACATCGCCTGTGCTTTTGTGCGCTGGTGGCATTCTCTTGGATTTTTTTGTCTTGTTAAAGTAGTTGTCTTTTTTTTTCAACGCAGCAAGTTAAAGCAATCAAGCAACTCAGCATAATAAGCGCCTGTTATAGTTCTATCTTCTTCTTCTTCATCAGCGCGCATTCGCCCACCGTTGGGCATACGCCTCTCCAATCAGTCTCCATCCGGATCGGTTGTCCGTTTCCCTCATCCAGACAGGTCCAGCTATCTCCATGATGTCATCGGACCATCGGGCCGGTGGTCTGCCCACACTCTTCTGCCTAGCCGGGCTCTCCTTTCCAAAACGCGCTTGCTCCACCGTTCGTCGTGTCGTCGGGCCACGTGGCCGGCCTAAGCCTATTTCAGCTTGGCCACTCTTTGACCCACGTCGACCACCTTCCTGTGCTGTCTGATGAGCTCGTTTCGGACTCCATCGCGCAACGATAAGCCAAGCATGACTCGCTCCATGTTACGCTGCACCACCTTGAGCTCGTGGATCATCCCAGCAGTCAGTGTCCATGTCTCACAAGCATACGTCATAGCCGATTTGTCTAGAGCGATTGGGGAATTCTAGACTTCAGCACGAAGCTCAACTTCCCGAAGGCTGCCCATCCCAATTGTTTTCTTCGCTTTATCTCTGCCATCATCGAGTCCCGGCCGATCTTAATCACCTGTCCTAGGTATGTGTACTTTTGCACCTGCTCCAGCGGTTGTCCATTCAATGAAATGGGGTTCGGTGTGAGATCGGGTTTTCGCCATAACCTTTCCCTTGTCCATGTTCATCTTAAGACCCGTTCGCAGGGACGCGTGATATAGTTGCTCCAGCGTAGGTCCATGAGTTGTAGGTCTTCGGCACATTCAGCAATTATAACTATATCATCCGCGTAGCGTAGGTGATTGAGATACACGCCGTCAACGTTGATTACCTTGCCACTCCAGTCCAATGCCTTGAATATATCCTCCATAGCGTTGGTGAACAGCTTAGGGGATATAACGTCACCTTGTCGGACTCCTCTTTGGACTGGTATAGGGTCTGTTAGCTCTTTCAGCTGTACGGTTATTGTTGCCGCTTTGTACAAGCTCTTCAGGATCTGTATATACCGGTAGTCTATGTGACATCGATGTAGCGATTCGGTGACTGCCCAGTGTTCTTCTTCAGATAGTCAATGAGAATTCATGCATCTTCGTGCATCTTAAAAATACCATAATACCATAACTTTTCCAGCCGATAATTGTGTATGTGGCTACTTTAGAGCACTGGTTTCTGGGGCTACATATTTTTTATTATTATTATAGTTTGATACACTAGCAGCTTAGGCTGATACGTGCATGCACTTATTTTTATAGGTATCCAGTTTGTTTTGAAGTGCTGGAGGTCGAGCAACCGGCCTTTAGTGTGCCGAGCCTAACATCGTCAGTTTCATTTATGTCTTTCAGATTTCCACAATCATCATAAATCTTAGTGGTAAAAATAGGACAGATTTATTTTTTATCTTTCAAGAAATTCATGTAAAGTACTTGAGCATGATGATGGCAAATATGGCATGAAAATGTTATAATAAAATGATAAAGAGCAATAGAAACAAACGTGCCGAGCCTAACATCGTCAGTTTCATTTACGTCTTTTAGATTTCCACAATCGTCATAAATCTCAGTGGTAAAAATAGGACAGATTTATTTTTTATCTTTCAAGAAATTCATGTAAAGTACTTGAGCATGATGATGGCAAATATGGCATGAAAATGTTATAATAAAATGATAGAGAGCAATAGAAACAAACTTACATATCGTTACAGCAGCCATCAGCCGTAATGCTAAGTCAGGCACGGCGCATGCAGGAAACAGTGGTTTTAGAACGTAGCTAGAGAAAGTGAGACCCATTACTGCGTTTGTTGTTGGCCTGTGAAGAGACAAGTGGCATTTATTATTATTAAATTAGGTGTCAAAAGTAAATGTCTCATTAAATTATATCATAAAAAATAATCTAATTAACTTGACATGACATTGGAACTATGATCTCGTAGAGGTCATTACAAGGAATACAAGGCAGATAATGAATCATGTAATTGATTAAATGAATATTCAGCATTAAATTGTAATTATATCTCATAGCAAACAGAAGGCTGCTAAGGGACTCGGACCCAACTTTTTAAGAACATACTGAAACGAAAGTGTCTGCGCGCCCTGTCCTTTCTGCGTGTTTTGCGTAGCGTCTTTTCTATATTTTGTAATGAAAGTTCTTTAACCAGACTCCGTCCCTTATGTCCGTTGTGTCTGGTTTGGGCCTAATACTTCTATGTAATATGTCTTTAAGACATGACTGCGTGTGAACAATACCTAAACATCACTTAATTATACTACTCTTGTTAGAAGGATCCTCGAGTACTTCTCAGACATTTGGAGCCCACTCGAGGAAACATACTTTGCATCATTCGATAAAATACAGTGTAAGTTACTAAGGTACTTGTATATAACATACACAAGTATGGTTACTATCCTCAAACTTACTCAAATGCTTATCCCTCCCCCTTTCTGATAAGACTTGTTATGCTTTTCCTCACTCAAGCAGAGAAGAAGGAACCATATACTTCCTTATTTATAGAGACTTCTCAGTAGAAGGGTTTATAATCTATTGTTTCTCTAGGCTGTGGAGCCCTATCCCCTGTGGAGCCCTATCCCTTGCGATCCCCTAGCCTTTCCCGAATATACCACAATCTGACATAGGCAGATACAGCCCTATTGGGAGGGTAGTTCAACTAGTAAACACACTACCTAATGATGAAGATATATGTGAATGGACAACAGACCGACTAAAACACAGGTTACTATACTTGGACTGAAATTGATTTGGAATCTCGCTCTCCTGCATATTATATGATCGCTGTTGCATTTATATTCTTTTACTTAATTAATTATGTAGGTATGTATTATTACTTTATTTTTTATGGATTTACGTTTTGAGCTGTTTTGAAATGGGATGTTACACTATATAGATCAAATTAAAAAAAATACACAAGCAGAGCAGTCGTCTCAACTTATTGGTTTTATAAATCAAGGAATATAAGCTGCTATTACCAAAAGCTACGAGTATTGGTTAATAATAATCTTCGAAAAAAATTGCGCATCTAATGGTGAATATTTTCAACATCAGTAGGTAACAAATTAAGAATGTAATTGGGGCTGATTCAGCCATACGCTCATAAAACATTCCCTACAAGCCCTTTACTGTCATCCCAAAACACAGCAGACAAATGGCCCAAGATAAACCTTTCAAAGACTAATTGCTGATGAAATTAAGACGATAGGAAGACTTGGGCCCCGTTTCTCGAAAGTTACAAGTCACACATTAACCGGTACATTTTCACCAATATGTAAAAATATGTAAAAATCTCGGATATAAAGTCACAAGTCTTATACTACCAGTAAATTTTCACAAAATCGCCGGTGACATTTGTGACTTTTGTGACATTTGACATTTTGACTCTTGAGACTTTTCAAATGTAACAGGTTACCAGTCTATACTAGTGAAAATAAGCTCAAATTTTATTAAGCCCCAGAGGTGGGTGACCTTTAATAAGTTCACATTATATTGTTATAGTGTATTGTTGGCCCAGAAATACCATGGGGCATTTTTTCTCGGATGATTAATTGATAAAACAGCTATCCTTCCCCCAACCAACGCGAACATTTTGTATGTGTACATTTTATACTTGTACGTGTTCAGGACCTGTGAGAGATTTCGGATTACATCGGAAAAACTTCTTGGAGACATATGATACCTATGTATGCTCCGTTTTATTAATTTCACTAACGATTAACGGCAGCTCCATCAAAAACTATGAAAGATCGTAATAATCCTCTAATGATGGATCACTTCTGTCTTATTTTGATTTTCCCTCCATTTCTGGCCCCAATATTTTTCTGCCACCTTTTTTCAGACAATTTTTAATTGTTTTAACATTTTGTAATTTTAAACGCCATGCACACTATCCCTATTGTGAATATTTTTGACAATATGTATTGACTTTTTTCACATGTGTAAAAAATATTTAATTGACACCTGTATAGTTTTGTTTAGTATAGTTTTCATAGAATAGTATAGATTTTAGTATAGTTTTCTGTATAGTTTTTGAGGCTAAGAAACATTTTATCAATACCAACCACCAAAATGGTGTATGAAGCATTGTGCCAACGTCTTTGGATCCACACTTAAAAGCACAGAATCGCTTATTAAGGGTAATTGAAAAAACATCTATGTTATTCGTCTGTTCTTCTATTTGAAGAGTAGCAGGTATTACAAATAAAACAGATTTTTTTGCAAAACAAGTTCCAGTTTTTTTTCAAAAACTTTTATTTTATCTATTTATGAAGATATGCTTCCTCCACGAAATAAAGGCAACTATCCAGGTATGATACGAGGTATTTAGTTGTTCGCGTGTGATATTTGAATGCCGTTTATTTTACAGGTGGTGATGGTAAAGGTCACTTGCATTAATTTGCCCTTATTCGCCTTAACCCTTGGAGTAAATGGGTATTTTCATGGATGCATCTGTCTCTTTTGCAGGATTTTCGGCGACATCGACTTAAAGTACTATAACTACGAAACTACTACACCAATCATAAAAAGAACAACTGCACAATGATTGCATTGAAATTTCGAATATAGAATATTGAAATATCATTTTGTAAAACAATTAGATAATTATGAATTAAATATGAGAACGTCAAAGAAGTGAAAAAAACGCGGAACCAGATCTGGTCGTATCATACTCAACGGATAATTGTTTCACAACCAGATTTGGTCGTATCATACTCAACGGGTTAATTCAACAATTCTTTAGCCAGATTTAAATCTTATTGAGACTCTTTTGTATGAGAAATGAAGCTTCCTCAGGAAGGTTACTTAAAAAAAAAATTAAGATACTATCTAAATCTAGGAAAGCATCAGTTGCCTATTCGTCAAACAAATACTACTTCTTTCCAGTTTGCCTCACAATATGTAAACAAATAGTAGTATGATGGAAATATTCATATCAATGCGGAATTCCACTATTTACTGGGAAAACAAAATAATTCAGATAGGGAGAGAAACAGTAAGATAATTGCAATTGACTCTATTATATAAACAAGATCCAGCACAATGAGTCACCATCATTAATTACATCATTATCATCGTTGCGCTACAACCTATTGTGAGTTTCGGCCTGCACACGCAAACATCCCTTTCTATGTCCGGTTAGTTGACTGCTTCCAGAGATCTCAGGTCTTTGAGCAGTATCGAACCGTACCTTCTCCCGGACAGACAGCCTGTACATGCTGGCTTTCACCACCTGTTTTAAGTGATTATGCAGGGGCGGTAAGTTCAGTGCCCAGGGCTCATACAAATAGTAGCATTCTCTTTTAGAAATAAATACCAGCAGTCGGCAGAACAATTGCTCCACATCTTCAGCTCATAGCTTGGCAGGCCACAGACTGGTTTTCCTTATGAGTCACCTGCTTATGCAGATTAATAGTTCAGCGATTGATATATAACTCACATGCATTGTTAAACAATACTTACACAAAAACTAAATTAGCATCCCATAAATATAGGAACGCCGGTAATGGCCCGAACGCTTCATTTATATAATGATAGTCGCCTCCGCTTTGAGCCAGGGACGTACCTAAAACAATAGAGAATAATATAAACATCACAATGGTAGATTTTTATCAACAATGCCTTGGGCGGTGTCTATGGGTGCCTATACGTATAATTATTATTAAGCGTGGCCAACAGAGCATGACTGCTTTTCAATGGAAATTGAGGGAATGTTTTACATCGATGCTGCAGTGGCTCTTCGTTGGTTGGCACTATTTCAATGTAAATATTTAAAGCCAGTAACAATTTTATTTATATTTGGGGAGCCAGCAACAAAAAAATGCAAGAGCTTTGTGTAAGCTGAAACTTTCAGGTCAGACAGTATTTTGGCCAAAGAATGCTGGAGTAGTCAGCAGGCCAGACTCCGGGACAGCTGGCGTACTAGGAAAGGTGTAATTTTAATTGTTACCCCCAAAGTGTTTTGGAAAAGCTGAAAATTCATGACTAGACAGTTGATGCAATACAGAACTCGAAACAAATAGTCAGACTGCTTAACAATAGAATGCGTGGAGTCACAATTACTCCACACTTGTCTCCACACTCCACACAGCATTCTATGGCCAAAATACTGTCTGATCTGAAAGATCAGCTTTTACAAAGCTCTTGTACATTGTTGTCACTGCCTCTTGGCTATTATGTTATAATTATAAAAAGAAAACATTTTACATACTCATATGGAACTAGGTCTCCTCCATATTGAGGGGAGCAAAATCCGACCCCCATCCCCTCTTTCCACTCGACACGTTGCTTACTTGAGATTTCTATTTTTTGAGTAAAATTTCTCTAAAAACTGTTTAACCGCTGGAATGCCATACCACCGATCGGTGGTTTTCCTGTTGTGACAATTCACAGGCAGTTGATCTCCGTATATATGCAATTATACAATTATATGCGGTAAAAGTCGCATATAATTTTATAATTGCATATACAATTATTGAATAATCCACTTGGTATAAATCAGTATGCATGCACTACCCCCCCTTACAAACGTGTTTTCAAGGGTTGAAATACCATGAATGAATGAAACTCACATGCCATTGTTAGTTTCATTCCCATGGCTGGCTTTCTAAGGGTTAACACACAAAAAAACAACTACAGCGGAAACAAGAGGTTAACCTCCCCCCCCCCCTCACCACCCCCCGACCCCCCGAAAGTAATCTGATACCAGAATACTCAAAGCTCGGTGGCTGTTATATATTTTAGTATTCTCAGCATTTCCCATACATGACTAGTCGGTCACTCGCACTGACCACCTGTACTGGGAGATTTTAAAAATGTCTCAGCTGTCGCACTGCCGTGTTTTTTTGCATTGGAATAGTTATTTTGTGTTACTATGAATAGCATCTGGGGCACTCTTGCATTATGGAGCGCTTCGATATTGTAAATACTGGAAATATGGCATTTTTTATATTTTATTTGGGGGGTAATCCACCCCTGCCAGATTTAAGGGGATGCAGTTGCCTCTGCTCCTACAACTGTGGCAACTGCATCCCTTATCCTGTATCCAACTGCTTCCCGACCTCCTTAACTCACGAGTGTATGGTTCAAAGATTGACGAATGTAGGTACTTACCCAATTCTGCATAGCATAAGGCGCCGAGAGTAGCCAAGAGACCACAGGCTGTCCATACAGCTAGAGCCGCCCACACGGACCCGCTCTGCGCCAGCACGCCTTTCGGCGACACAAATATACCAGAGCCCAGGATAATTCCCAAGATAATAGCTACTCCTTCCAGCAAGCCCAGCTGTTTCCTCATTTTCACTTTTTCCCCGTCCATGTTGTCCAGTTAACGAATGGTGTCGTTTCAAGGATGTCGTTAAATATTCCGGTTAACCTCCTTTCACATCCAACCGCGGTTCAGTCATGAAATTTGAATATAATAGACTTATAAAAACGCGCGCGTGAACTGTAGTTACATCATTTAAACAAATGGCAGGCGGTTATGTTCGAAACGTGAATGCCAATCGACGACTTTCCGATATGCTTCTTTTATAACAGCGATATTTAGCAGCAGAACGATCAAATCGATCAGAAACCACGCCGCCTCGCCGCCTGCGAAAATCGGACCAGACTGAGCGTACGAAACACGAGCCGAATGAATACATTCGCGATTCGCGGTCTCGAACGCAATAAAAATAAACATGCTTGAAGTGTAGCCAGACTTTAAAATGGAAAAATACCACCGACTTAGTAGTTTAAAAACCACTTTCATACCATTGTACGGCAAAAATACTATTAATATACCAAAATCATTTTGTACCCGCCCTACCCATACTAGCGTATGTGATGCGTCCGCTTATTACTGCCCGAACAAAACGTATACCGTATGTTCAAAAAAAAAAAACCAAAAAAAAGCCGAAACCCAAAAAGGGTGCGTGATAGGTTAAATTGTTCCTACGATTCTAAATACAAAAAAGATTCATAAATATGTCTATTGTAAAAAAAGTTTTCTGGTATACTGTTATTAAGAAATCTAATGAAACAAAACAACGATTTTTTACCTACTTTTTGAATATTATGGTTTTACCCCCGCGTACCCGCGTAGTCTGCTAGGTTAGCAAACCGCCGTCGCGGGTATCGATGCACAGCAGTCATCGCCACAGAAGATGCCATGTACGCCTATATCTACACAGGCGGCATTCGCAAGATACCTGCCGCAGGGCGCTCAGCCCTGCGACGTCTCACCCAGAAATCCGGGTCAATGGGCCTGGCTCAAACGAAACCCTGCTAAAGGGCAATTGTCCAGCGGAAGGTCACGGGCCTTTAAACAAGGCTTGTCGACCGAATCACGGAATGCTTATTTTGATAATAATGCATTATAGGAATCTGTTCTACGTTGTTATTTTTTTAACGTCACCCGACTATATTTACCACGCTGATTCCGAATCTGCAATAATCCTTTTTCAGCCTCAATAAATAAACGAGATATAGGCATTCCACGAAGCATCAAACCCTTGACATTTCAGAAGGTTAAGTTAGTTTTTTACATAAACACCTATATGGTGGGTTACATAAACACCTATTAGGTTTGTTTTTTTAAAAACCACTGAGTATTTTCTTTGTATGTATTTTTTTTTTGTTCGAAATATTACGCGTCCAACGCTTTTTTCTATCACATTTAGTATTATAATGATCGAATGCAGTTTTTCTTTTAGAAAGGTTCCTATAATCAATATATAATCCATTTTTTTGTTGAAATATGTCAGTTATATTGCAATTACAATGATTAAAATAATTATTGCTAATTTTAAGAGCAAGAAATAACAAAACATATTTTTTGTCAAAATGTATGATAATTAAATTACCTGACATAATATTGCTTGCGACTGCTGGCCGGCAGTTTCGAGACTTAAATAACGAATCACCCGGTCGCCATTAAAATAAAGCAAACAAAATCACATACAATAAAACTCCGGATGTAGGTACGGGGTTATGTTAGAATTTATTTTTATATAATACTTTTTTAACCATCCGAAAAATAAAGTCGAGCGCCAGCGAATCGAATTCACCGAAAAAGAAACAAATATTTGTTTTGCTTAACCCTTTAAGGACCATGGGACATATTATGTGACATAACTTCAAAACTCATTTTATAAATTGAGTCGTATAGAATCAAAGGCGGATAACTGTCGATTTAGTCAAAATAAATGCCTAAAGGGCTCTCTAGCTAGACGATCAAGCATGCTTGTCAAGCTTCGCGTCTCGGGCTGTTGGTGGATCGTAAACCGCAGGAAATATGCAAATATATTTTTTTTTCATATTTACCAAAAATGCCTATTTTTTTCAAAATACCAGGGAGTCATGTCTTTTATCAATCAATTACGTTTAATTAACGTTACTCCCTGGTATAAAACTACAAAATTAGGTATTTTTGGTACTTAAATGTTAAACAAAAATATTTGCATATTTCCTGCAGTTTACGATCCCCTCCCAGCCAGCGACGCGAAGCTTGACAAGCATGCTTGATCATCTAGAGAGCCCCTTATGCTCTAGCCGCTAGCGAATGCGGCCGAAGTACTTTTTATCAATAATTATGTGCCTAATTAAAATTAGGCTTAATAACTGTGAAAAAATACAAAAAAATGATGAAAAATATTACAGTACCTCGCCTTTCATTTCCTTCGCTAATCTATGCTATAAAAACGCATATACATTTTTTTAAATTACACGATTTCTTCAATGCTTAAAAATACTTTTATAATCCGTCCATATTTTGGGTTAAAAAAATACCACCGCGGTCGTAAAATGCCACACCCGGCCATCTGATAAAACGCTTGCCTGTATCAGGAAAATTCGACACGGGTTTGTATGAAACATTCCATAGACAGGGATGGATTGTTCTTTAAAAACTATCGTATCTAGAAAGCCTTCGATTTAATATAAATATGATTCAATCGGAGTCTAAAATTTGAAAGAAAACACATAATTTGTTTTTAATAAACTGGTGATATCTTTATTGCAATTTAATAATAAGAGGACATTTAACATGAATACGCGTTTGATTAAATGGGCTCCACAGCCGATGGGTATTGCTGACTTTCGCCTATTAACTATGAAATTTTCCCTTATTTGCCATCATATGGGCTCTCTAGACGATAACACAGGCTTGTCAAGCTTCGCGTCGCAGGCTGGGAGGGATCTTAAACCGCACGAAATATGCAAATACGTTTTTTAGTATTTACCAAAGATGCCTAATTTTGTAGTTCTATACCCAGGGAGTCAGGTTAATTAGACGTAATTGATTGATGAATGATGTGATTCCCTGGTATAAACTACAAAATTAGGCATTTTTGGTAATTAATAATTTAAAAAAATATTTGCATATTTCCTGCGGTTTACGATCTCCTACTAGCCCGCGACACGAAGCTGACAAGCATGCTTGATCGTCTAGCTAGAGAGCCCATAGATCCAGCGGTTGTTCATAAATTATCCTAAGGACTTCTTTCGTTATCTTTGGAATCTTTTGGGGTCATTGGCATATTCCTTTTGTTTTACATAGGGGAGGGTGGACAGTAATAGATGTTGAAATCTCCCCCACCACCTCTCCTTTAACCTCATTTACACATGGGATATTTTCAATTTGCATTTATTTGTTTGGAATTCATACCGCTACGTTTGGTAGAAACTTTCAACCAACTTGAATTCATCAAAAACAAGATTATCAAAAGCAAGGCTGACTATAGCTTGGCGCTACATAATCACGCAGATGTAGTGGTTTTGAATGATAACAATACCTTACTTTGTTGTACCTACTATATGAGAGAAGAATGAGATGTAGACTAAGAAAGTACATAATATGTAATATAGAAATTACTGACCTTTAGAGCGCAGACGCTCCAGCGTTAATGAGGAGAACCGTCCACTTTGTTTTATTTGTTTCCTCCGAACGATCGAGAGTACACTGGTTTTCTTCAGCGGGACACATAGTTGAAGCAGCTGCCCAGGGTGGGAGTCACTCCATCGCCAGGATCTCGCATATAGGTACGCGCCAGATCGACATTACTGGAGATATGGTTGTTTCAAAACTGGTTGATGTTTGAATTTCGAATCGAAGTACGGGCACAAGTGTTTAGATGAAATGTTCACGGCCTCCTTGTAAAGTCCTTTTGGTCAGTTCTAGTGGCCAGAAATGGTAGCACAAACAATGTTGGTCGGCCCAACTCATGGTTCAGCTCCAATCTAATAGCCTCCTCGAAGATATACTAGCTTGGTCGGACCTCAGGGAACTCTGCCTGCAGTGTATCCTGCAGTTGTAGGCCGTTGTGACATAATATAGTGGCGCCGGGGGAACTACATCGGGCGGTTATATCCGCCGGGCATTAGCTAACTCTGCTCAACCGGAGAATAACCGGAAGAGGCTAGAAACGTACGATTCCTAAGAATGCGGGATAGATGTTGACCGGTTTCCATCTTTCATTATAAATGACCCTTTAGCTACGCAATTCTGATGGCTAACGCGCGCAAAGGGCTTCACGGGTCCACGACAACTACGCTCACAATAGGAAAAGTTTGTATAACCGACATCCGACTGGTTACGGGTTCTTGGTCGCTTGCGTGGTCGTTTACCTAATGTAAGCGACGAATCACGCAGCATCATTTGCCCGACTGTTCACTCGGGTTTGGGTAGCCGATCGGTCGTTCCAAGATCGGCTGTCATTGGGTAAACAGCCACCCCCGCTCTATAAGAAATAAAGTCGTTTCCAGACTCCTGTCAGAATAAACAGTCGATTGGATAACAGTTATCTGTCAGAATAAACAGTCGATTGGTTAACGCCGCAAGGTGCGCAAACCGTCTAAGAGCGCCCAAAGAACAATTCCCAGGGGAAACTGGCCCACCGGGAACAAAGTCGTACCCGGACTCAAACTTCTACTTGGAGGCTACCGGATAGGTGGCTACCGGATAGGAGGCTACCAGGAGTTGGGCTGACCCTAAAACGAAATGGGTCATAATGACCCAACTACATTGGGCCCGTTAGCTCCCAACAGCATTGTATAATATGTCAAAATAATTGTAACGTTTCTGGAAATAAATCTGCATATTTCGAAGAAGACAATGAAAAAAACACCAATTTGTATGAAGCCGCGCCATGACACATTTATTTCTTGAAAAGACATTTTTTTTCTCGAATCGTACATACGATAAAAAAGATATGTCAAAATAATTGTAACGTTTCTGGAAATAAATCTGCATCTTTCGAAGAAGACAATGAAAAAAACACCGATTTGTATGAAGCCGCGACATGACACATTTATTTCTTGAAAATACATTTTTTTCTAGAATCGTACATACGATAAGAAAAGAATCCTTATTTAGATTCCAGATTCTAGTTTGGCAACACAAAATTGTCAATTCCGTCCGCTCTATACGTCAAAAAATAGTAAGGCGCGCTGGGCGACGTCGGACACGAGCGTTGTGTTTACTGTTTTTATCGCGTTTCCGATTAGAACGGGAATATTTACGAATTTTTCCTATTTACCAACAAATCGGATATTGGTATTATCGTTGACAAACAAGATGACTTGGGGATTTGTGACTTGCGGCCCCAACGAAGCTTTAGTGGTTTCAGGTACGCCTTGAACATTTTAATTCGTTCGAGTAAAACAAATTTATCGATTTTTGTGCTTGCTGATATCATGCTGCTGGACTTTTAGTGGATTTAATGAGCGATGAGTAATGGGCGTGTTCATCACCATGGCCATTTTCTTACAAACATCATTAAAAGGGCCTTGATGTTCAATAAAGATACAAATTATCTCTACTTATTGTCTAAAGTCTAAAAAGACAGAAATCCGGCGGGTTATTGCAGTATAGGAACCTTTCTCAGAAATCGTCCAATCTCAACAGAAATAAATTCCGAAATTCAAGTCTATGTAGCTTGATTGGTACTGACATTTTTAATAATTCCTTAAGCATTTCAAATCCTTACCAGTACAATTACCTGACTATTCGTTTTAGCTACCTATTTTAATCATTATTTTACTATTAAGTACTTAATGACAATGATTATTATTCTTATATTATATTAGTTTATAAACTGAACACAATATTTACACACAGGGCCGGGTTTAGGGGAGGGCATCCGGGGCTACAGCCCTGGGGCCTCCACAAAAGAGGGGCCCCCACAATAGAGACCACATGAAAAAATTTCAAATTCCGACGAGTAAACTAGTAAACAACTTTCCTTTGATATTTTTTTCGCTGTTTTACCTTTACCTACAGTACTTTGTGCAGACATGATTATATTGTACTTAAATATTTCATCTATATTTGTTCACTCCAATCAGAAACAATGGAATGTTAAAATTTGTTTCAGCCATTATTTTTCTCCATAAACAAGGGGGCCTCCACTTGGGCTAGTGGGCTTCTACTCCTTTGTTGCCCCCAAAGCCTCTAGACCTCTAAATCCGGCCCTATTTACACAAGAACACATTGACACAATATGCGGATATTCTAGATACCCAACCCTCACACTAATGCCATAGTAAATTTTACTCTGCTAACGCCCAAATTCCACACCCACACACACAACACACTCACACACCCTAAAGACAAGCCTTCTATGTACTAGAAAAAAAAAATATAGTTTTATTAAGTAGTTGTCGAAACTAAATTACTGTAATTTTATTTTTTATTACACTGTTTTTTTTTTTACTGTAATTATTCACTGTGTGATATCCAAAATAAAAGAATTGAATTGAATTACAGGGGAAGGATTTCTGATTTGACCATTGCTAAAATTAGTGAAAAAAAAACAGAAAGGATTAAAATTTTACAATAATTGCTTATTTTCAGGATGCTGCTATACAAAACCTCTCCTTGTGCCAGGAGGGCGTGCCTTTGTATGGCCATCTATCCAAAGAGTTCAAAGAATTTCCCTCAATACGATGACTCTGCAAGTGGAGAGCCCTACAGTATATACGAGTCAAGGGGTACCGATTTCAGTCACTGGAATTGCTCAGGTGAAGTTAATTTAAATTACTTTTTTAAAATATATATTTAAATATAAAAAATACACTAGATGAACAAGATTTATCGCTTCTGGAATTAGCGTTGAACAGTCATTAATCCGTAACCATGAAGTTTTTTTCAAAAAACTGCAAATTTAATTACTTCAATACCGTTGTGTTAGAAGTAAATATATTAAAAGGATTAAATAACTGCCATTACAAAGAATACTGTGTTATTATTTTTTACGATTTAAAAAAAAAAAGTGGTTTATGTCTTGTTGTTATAGATACATATATATTTTCGGAATGTACTCAATCATACCATTCATTTGAAACTAAACATGATATATTTATGTTAATTTATTGACATTTGAACATTTAGACAATTACTTACTTGATATTTGGACAGTTAATGTACCCTATGACACCTGGGATGACATAACGGTTCTAAAAATACCACACACGTCTAAATCGGTTCGAGCGTTTAGAAGTTATAGTGGAATAAAGAAACGAAAAAAATACATACATGAACCCTGAACACATTACACTCCTTTTTTGTTGGGCAGTCGTGTAAAAAGTACTAAACTACTGAAATGACAAAGAGTTTGTTGACATATGATTGTTGATATATTGTTGAAATTCGCATGTAAATATGTAATATTATGTACATATTGGTGCTTAATATCTCAACCGGAGAGTTTTTTTTTTAATTTTAAGGTATTCTAATCCAACTAAACGACTGGAGGTGGCAGAATTCTGATACTTGTTTGATGGCCTGTCCATGAAGAAATAAGTCTAAGGACTGGCAGTGTGTACTCTTAGCACCTTAGTTTTGGAAGCGTACTTCCATTTTTACGTCCTCTAGTTTGGCCATTTGGAGGTATTCAGACGATAGTTCATGTTCCCTTTGTAGGAATACCCCTTGCACAGCTAGACATTTTAGCTGGCTGCAAGCCGGCCTTAGATCAAGGTCCTTGCTGTTATTCGCGAGGTAATTAGCCTCTCAGTGGCTACCCTGAATAAAGTTTGTGCAAGATGACTCAAAAGTCAAAAAAAGTTTCACTCCAAAACACTTCTCTATAATCAAGAAAGTTTAAGATTGGATTATGGAGGTCGATTCGGTCTTTAAGCAATATTATTTCCCTGAAAATCTCAGATGCACAGCTCTCCATCCAGATGGCCCCTATTGTAGAATTAAGAGTTCCCTGGGAGTCAAATATCCCCAAAAACCAAGATTACAAATTAAATAAACACCATGATCTCGCAAACCTGGCTTCACTGTTTACCTTCATGCGGTGGAAGTAGACATTTGTGGTTTGTCAGCCAAATCTCTGTTTCGTGGACCCTCACATGTGGCAAGACGGCTGTCCTAAATAAACTACAGCTGGTCGTTTCTGTCTGAATTTTACCACTTACCCACCAGAAGTGTAAAAAAGTAAAAAAAAGGCCCAGTAAAACTCCTTCCATATTGGCAATAAACATGGAATACTTTAGTACTCTAGAATAATACGAAAAATCTAATATTTTCAAATTACACTATCAGAAAGCCCTGTTATATATCTGATCAAATCAGGATCAAAGTAGAGTTCTCCATAAGCGGTTGTCTCTTATACATATTACATATGTCAGTTAGGATGACTCATTGCATTGTAAACTCGTGAAAGTTATGATTTTAGGATATAAGTACGTCAACATTTAATATTATAGTTTTTACACAATTGTCCGAAAAAGGATTGTACCATGTTTAGGATTTATATATGTTTTCCGTTTCTTTATTCTACCATAACCTCTAAACGCTTGAACCGATTTATAAGTGTGTGGTATTGTTAGAATCATTATGTCATCCCGAGTGTCATAGGATACATAAAATTACTCAAATTGCTCAAATAAATACTTATCCAAATGTCCAAATGTCAGTAAATCAGGATAAAATATATCGTGTTTAGTATTAAATGAAAAGGCTGATAGAGTACATTTGGGAAACATATATATGTCTATATGGATGAATACACAAACCAAAAACATTTCATAAAAATCCTTTTTATTACTTTAACACCGAGGGCAACCGATTAAAGTGTGGCGGCGGAGCAGCAGCGCAATCATTTTAAGATATCTGGAGCAGGGCAAACTTTATTCTCTTACAAAATCTGCTTTTCAGCGTGAACAATTTTTTTCTAATAATTCTAAATACAAGAGTTCACTTTTCATAAGGGCAGTTTTTAATTTTTAATTTTTTCAATTATTGTTCAAAGAATTTTATAGTTTGTTTGTCTGAAAAACTTTATTGCATACACAATAGAGTAAAACCAGGTTGGCCTATCGCCATGGGGCAATATATAAAGACCATACCGCCAGGGTTGTTGTTACTAAATGTTTATGTGTATCAAGTGTATTTTTTTAAAGTAGTAGTCATAATAAATTAGTACAATTACATAATAAACATAATAAAGAAAACAAAACAGAAATTAATAACATGTCATCTCAATATCTAAGGGAGGAATTGGATATAAGGACAAACTAGGAGACGGATAGGTGGAGACCGGTATTCATATGCTAAGTAAATGCCTCTTAATATATTTTTTTAAACCCGATTAGGTTTTCAAAATTCATTCAGGCTTTTACGTGATAAAAAGTATCTATTGTATCTATTACCTATCGACCAGCTTAAAAGGGCGGCCATTGTGGCCATTCCTTCTATCGCTGTTCTCGAGGGTAGAGAATCATTTCTAAAAACGATTTCTCTCCAATGCATTTTTCATTATGCAAAATTGATGAACCACTTGCATTTTTTTGGCAATTTTTGATGAAAAATTACATGATCCAATTTCCTGACCCATAGCCATATCAAAAAATAAATAATGACAGTCCCTCTATGTGAGCTTAAGCTTTGCCGAAATTGCACATGAGAATGATGGATTTTAAAAAGGCTGACTTTGTGGGTTCCTCGGTTCGTTTCAGGTTAAGATCCAGGGTCAAAACAGTGAGATGCTGTTAGCAGCCTGTGAACAATTCCTCGGAAAGTCTGAAAATGAAATTCAACACATCGCCCTGGTCACTCTGGAGGGACACCAGCGTGCTATCATGGGTTCGATGACTGTCGAGGAAATATATAAAGATCGCAAGAAATTCTCGAAACAGGTTAGATTTTTGTTTATGTCATTTTGTTGCTGCGAGGCAGGAGGAATGGTGGAATCTCTGTGGAGTGTAATCACAAATATTCCAAAGTTTGCACAATAAAATATTGTTATCAATGTCATTGTAACAGAATAGTCAAACATTAGTGGGTAGTAACATTTCCGTTTGAATGTAGCTTTCTACTAACACTGTGCAATTCTGCTTCGCTGTACAAGCCGGCCACCTGTAAGATAATTATTTTTAGGGTGGGGTGTTACCATATAGGGTATATAAGTTAAAATAATAAAAATATATATGTTATAGAAATTTAGGTATTAGTTTGGCTATAAGTATCAATAATAAATCCGGAGTCGGGCCCATCATAATACTATTTTTTTACACTTCTGGGGGGTGAGCAGTGGATTCCGGACTTACGAACCGGCTGTGGTAGGTTTAGGACAGCTGTCTTGCCACATGTGAGCGTCCACCTTACCATCCATTCACTCCCCCTTCGAAACCATAGAATTTGAGATGCGCAAATCGCAGTTTTAGATATTTTTTCTAAGAAAGAGTTGATTATTTTTCTGGAAAGGCCAAGATCTTTAAAGAGGTGAAATAGAGATTTAGCTGGCAGGCCACGAGCGCCAACTTCCACCGCGTGAAGGTGAACAGTGAAGCCGTTCCGGGTCACGGCATTTGCAAGATCATGGTATTTATTTAATTTGTACTCGTGGTCTTTTGGGATATTTGATTCCCATGGAACAGTTAATTCTATAATAAGAGCCACCTTCCGAGACAGAGAGTAAAGAGGACGGAGATAGAGATATCTGGACGGAGGGCTGTGCATCCGAGACTTTCAGGGAATTTATACTGCTTAGAGACCGAATCAACCTCCAGAATCCAATCAATTACATTAATTATAATTAGCCGAAATTATTGTAAAGTGTTTTTTATTTCTACGCGATAAAATCAATACATAACCTGTAAAATTCGCTTAAGGGGACCGAACCAGGTTGGTTGCTAAAATCCCCAAACAGATGCGCATACTGTTATAAAAAAATTACCCTCTTTCCTGCGCTTTCTACGGATTAAATATAAACTTCTTATTGCACTGCAGTTGTTTTTCTTTTAAATATGGCACTTTAAATCTAAAAAAAAAACAAATAAAGGGTATTTGAGTTTAACTTCAGAAGTTCAATTGGTTGGATCGATCACAGTTTAAGTAGAATATGTATCAAGAAATCAGACAGGTTAAATTTAAAGGCACACATTTTTTTACTTACTTTACAGAGCCCATTCAATCACTCACTCCCCATACAAAACAAGAAACGAAGTATCTCTTGAATAAATTGAATAGTAAGCCGCGCAGAACTATAGTAGGTGGCGAACACAATAGATCAGCAATGGTCGCAGTGTTACAAGGCTCATAAAGACCTTAGAAAAGCCTCACACAACAAATTAAAAAAAATAAAAAAATTGCAATGTGAACCAGCTATATCTTCGACAAATTTTAACCGCCCTACCTTTGGGTTATTATTAAAAAAATAGGTAAAAAATCGTTGGGTTTTTAAGCAATTGCATAGCTTTTATCGCAGGCCTAGGCCAGCGCGGCGACCGAATGAAGAAATTTCTTAACGGAAATTAATGATTTTAAACTGATAATTACATCTAAACGAGTACTGCTGACGCTTCGAAAAAAATATGTTAAACAAGAACATATTCCTAATATTCTTAGCTTTGAATATTTTAGATTTTGTTTATATTACATAGTGTAATTAATTTGTGAAATTAGGTCTAACCGAACACAAAAACGACTACACCCAAATACTATCTGGCGTATTTTTATGAAACCTGCACCATTTTAAACATAATTTAATTATCTATCTTTTTATCTACGATTTTTTTCGAATAATCCGATTTTTTTGCTTTATCGAATAAAAAATTCGTGTGCGGCGCTCTGTCAGAAGACGTTTAAATTACCGCTACCGCAGCCGCAAATGATTCGGAATAATTTCAACTTTTTCCGATAGAGGCAGTTATCTGATATCAGAAAAAATAAAAAAAATAAAAAAAATAAATAATTATAATTGCATAAGTTGTTAAAAATGCTATGCAATAGCTTTACCGCGGCAGTCCCCGAGTGCCACACGTATTTTTTCAGTAGATTTCTCAATAACAATACTTGAAAACTTTTTTACGCAATAGACCCATTATTACCCTTTTTTGTATTTAGAATCATAAGAACAATTTGTTTTTAAAAATTAGGTTTTTAAAAATTTTAGGTTTTTAAAAATTTTGATAATCTCTGTGGTAGTTTTTTCCCATCTGAATTTTACAAATATAAATGTATGGATTATGTGAATATCCAATTTTTGCATCCATAAGGCGCATAGCTCAATCCATATTTTCTTATTTTTCCGGCTCACATCTGTCATGCAACTACAGCAAAATTTCGTCGACACAGGCTGATGTACCAGTTATGTATCTTGTAATTGGGTATAAAACCATTTATAATATCCGATATTGGATCATTCTTGAACCGTTCCTGTCTAATTTTAGAATAATGAAAACGTAACAGTTGAATCAAACCTGCATAGAAATGTAACTTTTATCAACAACTTTTTCTTGCTTAGAAAACTTTTCAGAATAGTCTCACTAATAAAAATAATTCCAAATCGATTTAGGTCAGTTTCTGACTTAATCCTATTTCTAAGGATTGCATGAATCTCGGCTTGTTGATCCACAATATAATATTGTTTTCTTCAGGTTTAAACGGCTTGTGAAACTGAAGACCAACAGAATCTGTTCTTGCCAAAATAATCCCTTCGGCCAGTGGTTGGTCATTTTTTTCCTGCTCAGAGGCGGAACGTAAGAATCGTAAACTACAAAGTCCGGATCGTCGTCATCACTAGGTCATTTCGTCGTCATCACGTCGTCATTTCTATGGCTTCGAAGGGGGAGTGAATGGGTGGCAAGGTGAACGCTCACATGTGGCAAGACAGCTGTCCTAAACCTACCACAGCCGGTTCGTAAGTCCGGAATCCACTGCTCACCCCCCAGAAGTGTAAAAAATAGTATTATGATGGGCCCGACTCCGGTCGGTGAATTCCATGGCAGCTCCGTTTGTATTTATTTATTTATATCTAAATGTCATCAATTCCTATAATCGACTGCTGGACACAATGAGTTCCCAGCAATTTGAGCCTGCTGGGAACTCATTGTGTCCAGTTTTACCAAAAAATTAATAAACATAAACAAACCCATAACTGTCCGGTACCCACTGAACTAACTAACTAACAGTCATAAGGGCTCAGATATGGTCACCAGATGTCCCGCTACTCGGCCCACCTTTACCTGCGCGTAATGCTAACCAAAGGCGTTCGTCGGGACGTACCCCTCTGCCCACATTCCCCACACTCTATTCCCGCAATGCCCTGTAGCTCGTGTGTAAAGCTACTGGTTGGTATACTGTGTCAACATAGAGACTTAGCGACGAAGTGACACAGTATACCAACCGGGCCGGCTTGCCCGTGACAGTCCAACGCCTTACCGCCTGGCATTAGGAAGAGAACCCAGCAGCAGCCTCGCGCTCTCACTACCAGATTTGGCCAGATTTCCTTGTCTGGTCAAAGGTCCGAAGTCCCTTGCGCGGCATCTACCTAATGTTAGCGGTAATTCAGTTCGTATTTATCGCAGACCGTGGTGTCCTTTACCCGTCTTTCACACGGGATCGGATGGCCAACGGGTCGTTTCAAGAGTAGCTGACATCAGGTTAAAATCCAGCCCCCCTGCATAGGAAACGTATAAGATCATATCCAGACCCCCAGTTTTTATTAGCTGGAGTGCACAGTCGGTTGGTTAAAGCCAAACGATGTGCAAACCGCCCAGCAGCGCCCGTGGGACATCCCCAGAGGGTTTTAGTTGCTAAACTGCACAGGAACCATTAGCTGCCTAATGCCGATGAGCTTAGCATCGTCAGTACATAGACCGGTCACAATGACCAAGAACAGCACAATTCATCTCTTCAGGCACCGCATCAGGCGTTAGCTTCACCATCGGCCAACGCTCCTAGGATATTAAAAATGTATACACTTTAAGCAACACATACATGTAAATCCCATTTTTATGTATTTTTTTCTGCTAATTTGAATCAATTCGTACTTTACAGTTTAATAAATCTGTAAGGTTTAATAAATCTGTACAGTTTAATAAATCCCCTCTGTAGCAATACCCCTTGCACAGCTAGACACATTCTAGCTGGCTGCAAGGTGGCCTTAGATCAAGGACGGTACACTTACCGCCATGACAAAGTTCTCGCTGTTATTCGCGAGGTAATTAGTCTCTCAGTGGCTCGTGCCAACAAGGGTTTGACAGTATCCTCCAAACCCCCAATACAGTTTGTGCGGGATGGCTCTAAAGGCAAAAAACATTTAACTACAAAACCTTTCTCAATAATCGAGAAAGCTACAGATTGGACTCTGGAGGTTGATTCGGTCTCTAAGCAGTATAAATTCCCTGAAAGTCTCGGATGCACAGCCCTCCGTCCAGATATAACTCTTTACTCTCTATCTCGGAAGGTGGCTCTTATTGTAGAATTAACTGTTCCATGGGAATCAAATATCCCAAAAGACCACGAGTACAAATTAAATAAATACCATGATCTTGCAAATGCCGTAACCCGGAACGGCTTCACTGTTCACCTTCACGCGGTGGAAGTTGGCGCTCGTGGCCTGCCAGCTAAATCTCTATTTCACCTCTTTAAAGATCTTGGCCTTTCCAGAAAAATAATCAACTCTTTCTTAGAAAAATTATCTAAAACTGCGATTTGCGCATCTCAAATTCTATGGCTTCGAAGGGGGAGTGAATGGGTGGCAAGGTGAACGCTCACATGTGGCAAGACAGCTGTCCTAAACCTACCACAGCCGGTTCGTAAGTCCGGAATCCACTGCTCACCCCCCAGAAGTGTAAAAAATAGTATTATGATGGGCCCGACTCCGGTCGGTGAATTCCATGGCAGCTCCGTTTGTATTTATTTATTATACATAAACGGTATGGTTCAAGGATGGTACACTTACCGCCATGACAAAGTTCTCGCTGTTATTCACGAGGTAATTAGCCTCTCAGTGGCTCGTGCCAACATGGGTTTGACAGTATCCTCCAAACCCCCAATACAGTTTGTGCGGGTTGGCTCTAAAGGCAAAAAACATTTGTTGCAACTAGCGAGCCGAAAGATAATTAAATATTTTGGCGATTGCCAGAAAATCCCTAAAAAATTGGTCGTCGCAAACAGCTTGCATTCAAAGGGAATTTGGGCATAGATTCGGTGCAGAATCTGTCATTAATACTAAATATTTAGTCAAAAAGTGGTCGCTTAGCTGCATCGGGACAAAAGCTTTTCCGAAAATAATTATTCCTACGAGGGTAAAAGGTAATAACACCCTCTATCTGGAAGGGAAAAAAGAAGAAAACCGTGTAAAAATATCGGTAGTCAGCCGGTCGTGTGACCGCCAATCACAGGCCGTCAGTCGGCCAATCAGTAGAAATACGAGTTTTGTGTATGAGCTGTGGACTTTCATAATTTTTATTTTTGCTCGCTGTGTGAAGTGAAAATATCGAAAATGCAGTCTTTAGCCGACGTTGCTGAAGTTGTCATGGCCTATAGCTCACCTATAGCTAGAGGCCGTGATATGCCGCTACTATTACCTGCGACTTCAAAGAAACGCGAAAGAGAGCTCGCGGTCCCCGACACCGAGCT
>OX155980.1:17544760-17583925 GCA_944548615.1 Micropterix aruncella
CAACGCGCCAGCTCACACCGCCTTACTCAAGACCCGCTTGCTGGCCGATACAAAGGTTCCCACAGTTTTGGATGAAATGAAATTGTGCTATCAACTTAGCAGGCATTAGTAATATGAGTCTTGTATTGATTGATGTGTTGCAGCAATCATGAGAGTTATACTTGTCCCAAGAAAAACCTAGCTGGAAATAATTGTTTAAAAATATAGAATAAGTAAGAAAGAACCAATTATTTATCAATAATAATTGTATTTAATTATGAGTCCTCACTTTACTTTTTTTATAATACAAATTAGTCATTTTTATTACTGTTCTATTTTATTGTCGGAAAGTTTATATTAATTTGTAAAGAGCTATTCGTAAATTATATTTTCCTTTTTTCTTGCCACAGGGGGCCAAGGTATGTTGGACAAACTTCATGCAATTGCTTGTAAACTGATAAACCAGTATGTCACTGTATTAATCCACAATTTACTTAGTTTATTTAAAATCACTTGTTTGTGTGTTTGTGTTAGTCGTTCTTTGTTGAATTTTATTTTTATTGTGAGTTGTTTTAGTTTTGTTGTAGTTTTAGATGGCCTAACCTACTGCATGTGCGACGGCTTTTGAATTTTAGTTTTAAGTTATTCATACAGTTGAGAACTACCACCTCGCAGGCTTCATGATGTTTACTATCAAGATTAGGACTGGACACCAAGACATAGTGAGATAGTCTTATTTGGCCAAAACTACACTGACAAAAATGCTTATGCATGTATGTGTGTTATGTGTACACAAGAGCCGCTTAACGAAAACTGCAATTTCGCACTCGTATGCAATGTGAAGGGTTAAAATTATTTACCTCTCTTGTTCTTACTGGATAGTGAAAGGAAAAATGAAATTTCAGGCTAATCATATGCAGGCTGAATTTATTTTTGACTGAAACACCTCTTATCGTTTATTGAGAGTTGCATTGTTGTTTTTATGATTTTTACCACTTGTGCTTTGAATATTTTTTAAGGAAACAAGTACCTACTTATTACATTCATTTACATTATAGTGGATATTATAAGTAAAATTGGAGAATGAAAGGTTTTTGAATAGCTAGTCTCAAAGAAATTATTTATAACATTTTTACGTATTCAATGCTTAACATGGTGGTGTCTAGTCCCAATCTTAATTTTGACTTATTCTGAGCACCATCTGTATATGTGGCACTTTTCCTTTGACATACGACACACTGATTCTGCAATAGTAAAAGTCAACGAGTACCTTTCTAATAGACTGGTACTGTCGATGCAGCCTACCTTCCAATAATATTAATTCTATCTCCACAATGTATATTCATTATATTTTTTTAAATAGGGACTTGCCTAAAAGCAGTAGACCGAGCAGGAAAAAATCACTGTTCGACAAAGAATGAATAAATGATATTAGACAATCTCTGAGAGTAGTACTTGGAGAGGTACAGTCAAACTTAACTGGCAAAGGGCTGGTCATCCAAGCCATTAAACCAGGATTTTTAGTATTAAGCAGAGTAAGAATTAAGCATTAAAGCAGGCAGAGAAAATTTTGCCCAACCATACTGCGATCAAATGCATGGATATAAGAATGAAAGTATCCAATCTGCTTGAAGTACACAAAACTTAGAAAACGATTTTACACTTTCTCCAGAATCAGGGTGTAAAGCTCCTCATGAGGATTCTAAATGACAGCATTGACTTCCAGCCTGTTCCTCATTATCAAGTTATACAGTAAGCTCATAACGATCACATCGCTGAGCCACTTCATATTGCGGAGCACAAACCAGAACAGCCCATATGACGAGACAACCACACGGTCGCGATATATGGTATAAACTCACACCCAAACTTCACTTCGAGATCAATTACCTTTATCTCTCAGTGGAGTAGACTCCCTGTGAGAATATAGCTGTGAATGAAGGGGCGACTGACCTACTGAATGTCAATACATTTGGATATATTGATACTCAAGTGCGAGACATACTTCAGGGATAGCTTCACAAGTCTGCTGGCTACCGGTTCTGAGAAACAGTTCTAAATGAGCAAGCAGTAGAACTATTGCCGATGTTATTCTACTGCTGATACTATTAACGAAAAGATTAAAGATGACCCAAGTACTATCCTTGGGTAAACCGATCTAGTAAAATAAGGGGACGAAATGAACCTGTTGTACTGAACAAGTTTTTGACGATCTTTGAAATAATCGTCAAAGAAGAAAAGAAGATTTTCAGGAATTAATACAAGGCAACATTTTTATCGACCCAGTCGAAGACCTTACTGAAATCAAAGCAGGTGATGTTGACCTGCTGGTCTCCTAGCGCATTGAGAGTATTTGCCACATAATCTGCAAAACAGGTAGATTCAAGACAGATGAGCGACTAAGACGAAACTCATCCTGATTGCGAGAGAGAGGGCATCAGAGAGCCTATTCTTGACCTGGAAATAAATATTCCATGAAAAATAATCTTGAAGAGCTTCGTAACTGCTGACGATATTGCCACAGGCCTGTAATTCTCTGCCTCCAATTTAGACCCGGATTTGTTTATTGGAAAGACACGAGTCACCTTCCACTTATAAGGCTAAATCAAAACATTCAGAGACAGGTTTGATACAGGTCATAGGGTGCAGGAGAAAGCCACCCCAGGCTTTAAGCACATCATTGGACACGCCTTCGGGACCCACGGATGGCTTCAATTTCAGCCTGTCGATAAGAAGTTTAAATCATTGTCACTTATGGATGTAAAGTTAATGCCAAAGCCATCATCGATGGCTGGCAGAGCTGCAAAAAAATTAACAGAGGTATTGTAGGAATAAACACAGAGGAAAGTATTGTGCAATAGGCATGCGTCATTCCGGGTGCACCCGGGTTCTGGACCCCTCCTCTACCCGGAAGAAATCCTCTTTCACCTCCAAAATTATTTTGTTTACTCCGGGTTCTTTTTTAATGATATACGAAGATATTGGCTAGATATCAAAATCAGTTTTGCTGATTGATAAACGTTTATTATCAGTCGGGAATATGCATAGCCTCTGCAGCCGCTTGCATTTGCGCCCAGGCAGGAATGAATTGAAAATATTTAGAATAACCGATTAACAAAGAATCGTTCACATTACCGGAATGAATGACTCACGGCTCGGATCGGAGCTGCGAGCGATGGCTCATTCCGAATCACCCAGGTTCATGAAATGGAATGACTCATCGGAGCGGTGGAGCCAAAGGAGTGGCTGACTCCTCAGAACTCGGAATGGAATGGCTAGTCAGTGTGAAATTTGTCAGGTTTAAATTTGGAGTCCAACCCGATTTTTCGGATCAGCTCTTTGGTAATGGAATGGGCTGCAACTAGGAGCAGGATTGAACAATCGCTATTCTGAGGCAACAGAGAAGCTACAGTAGGAAGGATTGCCATAAAGCTTCAAAAATAGGATTGAATAAACTGTTCAATAGAGCAAATTTAACAGTGTGAGTTGGATATCGCATTTTACTTTCGAACGCAGCTCGCTGAGCCTGAAATAATCTTCAACAAGCTAGTTTTTCTTCCCCTGGACATGAAAGCAAGCATTCTACCAAATGTTTGCCTTTATGTCAGCCACGAACCACTCAGTGGCAGTGTTCATATGACGAGGGATACACGAATCAAAGGACTCGTACAGGGTATCGTAGAAAAATCCGGCAGCCAGGTTGGGATCGCGAATGTCATAGAGAGTGCTCCAGTCAATGTTCTTCATCTGACCGTACAGGGTCAGATAATCACTTGCGGAGTAACGCCACTTGGCATTACCAAGGTTCTATCTTGGTTAGTAACTCCCTGCGTGGAAATAAGCACTTCCAGATATCCACATATCTTAGCATCACCTAAATTTAAGCATTTACTAAACAATAAAGATATCAATTTTAATTATTACTGGTTTTCCATTACTGTAAAGTTTATCTCTGGAAAAGGCAAATCTAATCTTTTTTTATTTATAATTAAGCATTATTTGTTTGTGCTTAGGGCTATCTAAAGTCACTAGGAATGGCGCGTACGGCCGAAGTGAAACGGGATGCTAGAATCGGTGAAGCTGAAGCGCGGTGCGATGCGCAGATCAAGGAAGCCATCGCAGAAGAGCAGAGGATGGCGGCTCGTTTCCACAACGACACCGAAATCGCTAAAGCTCGTCGAGATTTCGAGCTCAAGAAAGCTGCTTACGATGAGGAAGTTCAAACTAAAAAGGTAATTTCAAGATTTCGAAAAAGGTATTACGGTGAAAACATACAATACCTACACAATTCTGTAGTAATACCCTTAAACAGCTATACTCACTTCAGCTGCCTGCAAGCCGGACTTATATCAAAGTCGGTAAACCTAAAGAGAAGTCCTGTCTTTATTTGAAAGTATTTAACCGCTCATTAACCTCAAAATGGCTTGTACCAACAAGAGTTTGACAATACCCTCCAAACCCTCAATACAGATTGAGTGGAATGGTTTAATCGATCGGACGCTAACAATGCCTATAGGTATTTTTTTGTCGTTTGACAGATCCTCTCGTAGCTCTTTCGGCCGGCCCCCATATATATTACCCCAGTAACCTCGCTCGTTGGAGCTTTGCCGAGGATAGTTCTTGTCCCCTCTGTAGCAATACCCCTTGCACAGCTAGACACATTCTAGCTGGCTGCAAGGTGGCCTTAGATCAAGGACGGTACACTTACCGCCATGACAAAGTTCTCGCTGTTATTCGCGAGGTAATTAGTCTCTCAGTGGCTCGTGCCAACAAGGGTTTGACAGTATCCTCCAAACCCCCAATACAGTTTGTGCGGGATGGCTCTAAAGGCAAAAAACATTTAACTACAAAACCTTTCTCAATAATCGAGAAAGCTACAGATTGGATTCTGGAGGTTGATTCGGTCTCTAAGCAGTATAAATTCCCTGAAAGTCTCGGATGCACAGCCCTCCGTCCAGATATAACTCTTTACTCTGTATCTCGGAAGGTGGCTCTTATTGTAGAATTAACTGTTCCATGGGAATCAAATATCCCAAAAGACCACGAGTACAAATTAAATAAATACCATGATCTTGCAAATGCCGTAACCCGGAACGGCTTCACTGTTCACCTTCACGCGGTGGAAGTTGGCGCTCGTGGCCTGCCAGCTAAATCTCTATTTCACCTCTTTAAAGATCTGGGCCTTCCCAGAAAAATAATCAACTCTTTCTTAGAAAAATTATCTAAAACTACGATTTGCGCATCTCAAATTCTATGGCTTCGAAGGGGGAGTGAATGGGTGGTAAGGTGAACGCTCACATGTGGCAAGACAGCTGTCCTAAACCTACCACAGTCGGTTCGTAAGTCCGGAATCCACTGCTCACCCCCCAGAAGTGTAAAAAAAATTTGTATTATGATGGGCCCGACTCCGGTCGGTGAATTCCATGGCAGCTCCTTTTGTATTTATTTATAAATATATAATATCCATAACTAACCAGATTAATTATTAGGTAACAAGACGGAATTTATGAAAAAACGATTTTGTTAGTATTTATTTACAAAATCGACCAAAAAGTTGCAGCTCAGTCTTTTGCGCCCGAAGGCTTACTTCCGACCAATTAAAAGCAAAAAAAAAAACCACTCAAAAATCTTGATAATTGAGAAACTGTTCGATTGGATTCTGGAGGTCAATACGGCCTCTTAGCAGTATCATTCCCCTGAAAAATTTGGATACACAACCCTTCCTTCAGATATAATCTTTAATTCCTCTCGGAAGATGTCTTAGGGTGTGCCGCTCTGTTACTTAACATTTTATAAAGATTTTTGTATTATAAATTTAGGCTGAAGCTGAAATGGCATACGAGCTGCAAGCAGCTAAAACAAAGCAAAGAATAAAAGAAGAGCAAATGCAAATCAAGGTTGTAGAAAGAACTCAAGAGATTGCAGTACAACAACAAGAAGTGCAACGTCGCGAATGGGAGTTGGAGGCAACTGTCAGAAGGTATACTTACTTCTACTTGTCAGTAGCAGGCAGGCAACGAATGTGTGATAACGACGAGTATGAAAACGACGAATGAGGCTGAAACAACAGAACAGGATGGGGCTGGGATGCCCGTTTTAAATTATCGACCGGCTGTGTGTCAATCGCATCGCGTCATACAGTACCATGCGAATAAATTGGAACAAAGAGTATTTTTCTTCAAAAGTGCTTTATTGGACATAAACATACAAAAACAGTACTCGTAGTTATAGATTGTTAGTTTTAATATAGAATGTGGCCTTTTGCTTTGATAATAACTTTCACTCTTGTAGGCATAGAATTTACCAGGTTTTGACAGCTTCCTTTCGGTTTATCATCGGGAAACCAGTCTTGAATTACTGCACTGGTCATCTTGGTTTTCGTTGTATAATCCATCTTGGAGAGCCGTTTTTTGCAAATGGCCCAAAGGTTTTCGATCGGATTGAAATCGGGGGAGTTTCCGGGCTATTTAAGTACAGTAATTTGGTTCTGTGTGAAAAACTTTGAGAAGGACAAATTCTATATCACCAATATAGTGCCAATATAAGTTTTCGACTTCGAAAGTTTGAGATAGAGTAGTCCGCCTTTGAGCCTTTGATTTTTCTTGGTGCCGCATCGGATATCTCGCATGATATATTTTATTTTGTGTACTTTTTTATTGAAGATTTATTAGATACGTAATAAAACCATCATTATATTTCGTTTTATATTTATTTTCAACATTTAGGAGAAAAAAAGTTTTAATTACTATTCTGGATGAATGACTTATAATATAAACATTAAATATACACTATTTAGAAGATGCAACATCAGGTATATTATAACAACTGCGACAATACATATTATTTGGAATATATACATAAAAATTAACAAAACTTGTCAAAGTCCTTGCTGTAATTCGCGAGGTAATTAGCCTCTCAGTGGCTCGTGCCAACAAGGGTTTGACACTACCCTCCAAACCCCTAATACAGTTTATGCGGAATGGCTATAAAGGCAAAAACATTTCACTACAAAACCTTTCTCAATAACCGAGAAAGCTTCAGATTGGATTCTGGAGGTCGACTCGGTCTCTAAGCAGTATACTCGTAAATTCACTGAAAGTCTCAGATGCACAGCCCTGCGTCCAAATATAACTCTACTCTCCATCTCGGAAGATCCATCTCTTATTGTACAATCAACTGTTCCATGGGAATCAAATATCCTAAAAGACAACAAGTACAAATTAAATAAATACGATGATCTCGCAAATGCCGTCACCCGGCTTCTTTGTTCACCTTCACGCGGTGGAAGTTGGTGCTCGTGGCCTGACAACTAAATCTCTGTTTCACCTTTTTAAAGATTTTGGTCTTCAGGAAAATAATCAACTCCTTCCTAGAAAAAATATTTAAAACCGCGATTTCTGCATCTCAAATTCTATGGCTTTGAAGGGGGAGTGAGTGAGTGGTAAGGTGAACGCTCACATGTGGCAAGACAGCTGTTCTAAACCTGCCACAGCCGGTCGTTAGTCCCCCAGAAGTGTAATAATAGGATATGATTTGATGACTTTGGTCGGTGAATTCCATGGCAACTCCGTTTTTATTTTATTTTATTTTTAGGACTGCGCTGCACGCTGCCTGGGGTAAAATGTAGCCGGGTAGTATTATTTGAAAGGTTGAATAATTTCAGCTACACCAATTAGCCTTTAGCCAAGAGTTTCAGCATCATTTTTATTTCTATTAAAGTGTTTTAAAAACACATCACATTAGAATATAGTCATATTTTTATCAGTATAGTTATATTTTACTTAGGATTATTTCACCTGCATTTAATTTCTACAGGCCTGCTGAAGCTGAAAAATTCCGACTGGAAAAGATAGCCGAAGCGAACAGACTTCGAACTGTATTGGAAGCTGAGGCTGAAGCGGAGGCTATTCGTGTACGCGGAGAGGCCGAAGCCTTTGCGATTCGGGCGAAGGCCGCTGCCGATGCTGAACAGATGGCTAAGAAAGCCGAAGCCTGGAAGGAGTATAGCAAAGCTGCAATGGTTGATATGATGCTCGACACACTGCCAAAGGTAACAATTTTTTCTCAACAACTCGTAAATACGGAATTTACTGTAAATACAGTAATACGTAAATACAGTAATATGTAATACGGTAAATACTCGTAATACTTGTCAGTCTGTTTCTTTACACTGCTGAACATAGGCTTCTCCGGAGGCCCGCCAGTTCGTACGGTTCTCCGTCTTCCTCGATTGGGCAATTCCTGCAATTTTCCTTATGACATTACACGAGTGGGCCGGGGGTATTCCTACGCTGAGTTTTCTGGTGCACATTTTCCATTCGATTATCTTCCTTCCCCAGTGGTTATTGATTATTTGCCATTTATTGTGACCTGCTTACTGCCACTTGAGTTTACTAGTCATTTGAGTTTTTTACTAGGTGTACAAAAATGAAACCGGTAATTTTAAAAAAAACATGTTTATTTTGCGAAAATGGTAACAAATTTAATCTTCAAAGTAATGTCCCTCGCTAGCTACACATGTTTCCCATCTTTCAGCCAAAATATGAACACCTCGCCAAAAAAATTGTTTGTTTTTTGAGGCTATCCATTCATTGAGCCATTTTTACACTTCCTTGTAAGAATTGAAGTGGGAATCGTTGAGTGCGTGTCCCACCAAAGAAAACAAATAGTAATCGGACGTCGCCAGCTCTGGTGAGTACGGCGCGTGGGGTAGGGGCTCCCAGTTGTACGATTCTACCAAGTTTTTATTGACCGATGTTCGATGTGGCGATGCATTGTCATCTTGGATAAAATTTTGTCATGGCGAAGTTGAAATTCGGGCCTCTTCTGACGTATAGCTTGGTTCAAATCGATCAATTATTGATGGTAGCGAGCACCAGTAACTGTTTCACCTGGTTTTAGTAGCTCATACCAGATAACACCATGCTGATCCCAGAAAATACACAGCATTGTCTTTCGGCCGAGGCAATCTGACCTTGACGTCGATTGGGGCCGTTGGCCGAGGCTCAAATATATTTTTTTTCATTTGGGATTGTTGAAATAAATCCATTTTTCATCGCCAGTGATGATTTGATGGAGAAAACCTTTTCTTTTTTCCCTGGCGAGCAGCATTTCACAAGTGGTTTTTCGGTTTTTTTGCTGCCTGTCGGTCAGTTCATGTGGCACCCATCTACTGACCTTTAAAATCTTTCACATGGGCTTCACATGGTTTGTTGTGTCACATTTAGTTGTTCAGCGAGCTGTTGTTGCGTTTGACCATCATCTTCATCCAATAATGCTTGCAATTCGGCGTCTTCAGACTTTTTCGGTGGCCGGCCATGCTCCTCTTTTCTCACATCAAAATCACCACTTTTAAACATTGAACCACTCATTGCACGGTGTGCGACCAAGAGCATGCTCGCCGTAAGCTTCGACAAGCATTCGATGCGATTCAGAAGCGTTTTTCTTCAAAGGGAAACAGAAAATCAATGCTTCCCGCAAATAAGAGTTTTCAGGCACGAAATTCGACATTTTGTACGAGCGAAAGAAAATGCGTTTTTATATGAAACTTGACAAATTGTGAACTGAATATTGTTGACAGATGACAGAATGAACAATTGAGACAGTTGGTACGGTTCGGAAGCTCATACATATTCGGGTATCGACCGCTAGATGTCGTTACCGGTTTCATATTTGTACACCTAGTACCACTTTTATTCTTCTGCAAATTTATGAACACATCTTATCTCATAAAGAGATTCCGAACGTAAGTCATTTCAGTTATGTGTATGTAGGGTATCCTGGCCAAAATTGGTCGGCGTGGCGTCGCTGTGCTGCAGCGTGGCAAAAATTAAGTTTTTTTTTAAATGAACCACGAATTTTCACACCAATTTACCGTTGTTAATTCAAAAGATCAATAAATGACAACCAAAGGGTTATTTAAAAAAATTGATATAGGCCAAACAAGTGTCATACACAAGAAAGCCAACATAACCAACTAATTAATGTCTTTCTTACAATTTTTATAATTGTCGTGAATAAAATAACTTTATTGACGCATGTACTGGTGGCCAGAATCACAAGCACAGCTTTAGCTAGAGCAGAGAGTTAGGATATTGTGATTTTTGACGGATTTTTCATTGAATGAATCTTTTGCCCCGCTGTTGCAATATATTTCCAAACTTCTTGGATAGCATCTATCAACTTTACGTAAAAAACCAAACCGTTTCGTTAGTAACTAAAATTTAATCATAATATTTTTAAAATGCACATTAGTAACAATACAGTGTAAAAAATCCACATCTACAAATATGTCACTTACATAACCAAAATCAATAAAAAATGAAGAAATCATAAAAACGAAAGAAAAATCTCTATTCTTACAAGCCATGTTTCAGACCATGTATAGTTACTAGTTTAACCCCTCACGTTGCGAGGTAAAAACTCACCTATCACTTTTGCGCGCGACATATTCGGGCAAAAAATCGACGCGAGTCAACGGCCTTGAGAAAAACAATCATAACTTATAAACCACTAAACGTATTTAAAAAAGATAAAGATAAAAATGATCGCATTGAAATTTGACATATAAAACATTATAACCTTATCTCGTAAAACAATTAAGATAATAATGAATAAATATTACAAAATTGGCAAACTGAAAAAACTCGCCTATAAAATCATTTCGATTTTTTTGTCACAAAATACGTAAAATATGCAAAAATTGTAAATACAGTTATGTTCTTTATTAAATGCTTTACCAAAACGATATTTTTTTTTACTTATTTGCATACAAAAATATTTATTTATTCAGCCAAGAAAAATTTTATGTATTCTCGTAAAAAAAAATTTTTTAAATTTTTAATTTGTGACTACTTTTGGTATTTTTTTATATGAAATTCTTTCAAAATAACTTTATTACTACATCACACTTCTTAGAAATCACACCAGAACTTTGAGCTTTGTCTGATATTATAGAAAAATCTAAAGTTTTGAGAGTTTCCGCGTCCGAACTTAATAATAAACTTTGAATGCCCATAATATAAAATTCGTTAGATTTTTTCAATTATATTGTCTTATCATAGACTTATTATATGTCTAATAACTAATTACTATACTCCAAAGAGTCACATTTCATCGAAAAACTATGGAAAATCGCACTTTATTCTCTCATAGTAATTATCAAAAGAAGTTTCTTTGCGCGATTCAATTTACAAAACAAGATATAATTTTCAAAATACGCCTAATTATGTGATAACTTAGGATGTAAATGAAACAATACTTATTTTGTTAGTAAATTAAAGCGACATTACGTCATATTTCGCAATATATCGGGATATTTCATAAACATTACAAAATAATAACAACCATTTTTTCGCGAGCCGTTTGTTGTTGCCGAAGTGTTTTCTTTGAAAATTCGTGAAAAACAGCAAATGGAGTCTCTCAATTGACTAATACTTATGCCTAAACTACTTAAAAATGGAAATTACTCACTTTTATCCAGTAAACACTGCACTTTTATCCACAAAACTCTGCACAAAACAACCATTTCGCGGAACTATTGCCGATGGAGACTGCTGTTTTGACGTCTATGCTGACTTTTTAAATCGGCGATCGATTTTATCGTCGTTGGCCGGCGAATTAAAGACTATTTGGCCATGTCGTTCCGCGGTCAGAAAGCATTAGGTACTACGTTTCGAATCGTAAATTGCATTTTTCGCAGCGGCGAGCGCGATATCCAAAATCGGATGTTTCGGATTGTAGGCGGCCGCCATACATGTCGCCAAATGGATGTTACGTGCTGAGCGGGTTAACATTGGTACATTTTGGCAAATACCCCTACAATCCCGATACAAAGACGTACACGGCTCTCTAGTATCTCTACGACATTTGCAGGCATTAGTAGGCCAGCCGGATTTACAACCACATGACACAATAATCATAAACGCCTTTGGTATTGCTTTGAGTGTGGTGAGGACAAGAAGAAGCTTAGTTTGTTCAATATTCCAGCCACAGTCTGTAGGGAACGGCAATTCTGGGTAGCCTAGGTTCTTCCAGGGGATGGTGATGGATCTAATTCAATGTTTTTTATCTGCAGACTATTTCCGACAGATTTATTCCACTGATCTCTTACCATAAAATATCTTCTCATGTATTAAGTGAATAAGTGAATACCTGAAGCTACTAAGTGAATACCTTTTAGCAGGTTTAATTTCACATACAAATATGGGAATCCATCCATCCGCATTGTACAGTTTAAATGAAACTATTTTAACGTATTATAATAAATGATTCAGGTATACTAGCATGGAATGTGTTTCTTGTATGGGCGTACGCCCTGCGCAGACGGTGCCTCTTAATCATTTGGATGCATTGGCATACAAACGGTGGTATTGACCACCGATCGAAAGTTTTTCTGTTGTGGCAATTCGCAGGCTGCCAATCTCCATATTATTAATGCAATTAGACAGCTATATGCTTTAAAAGTCGACGCCATTGAATAAGCCACCATTATATATTAGTATGAATACACTAACACCCCCTACAAATAAATTTTCGAAGGTTGAAAACATGCCATCGTTTCATTCCCATGACTGGCCTTCTAAAGGTTAATGTCAAACTAGAATTAGATTTTACATACAAACTATACAAGGTGTGGTCTAGAAGAAGAATCCTTGATTGACGCACAAAGCAGTAAAAAAATATTTTTTGTTATTCCAGATCGCAGCGGAAGTAGCAGCACCACTATCGCAAACTCGGCGGGTGACGATGGTTTCTTCTGGAGATGGAGATGTCGGAGCAGCTAAATTGACTGGAGAAGTTCTCTCTATTGTTCAACGTGTTCCTGAGCTCGTGAGAGGCCTAACCGGAGTCGATATTGCGAAGGTAAGTAACGAACATTGGAAACAATGAATACTATTCCCATTTCATTAGATGGTATTCAGAATAGCTGCATCAATGACTTACTGAACTGCTGACGGCCTCCAAGCAGTATCAACTCCCTGAATGTCTCAGATGCGCAGTCCTTCTATCAGATATAACTTTACTTCCTATCTTGGAAGATAGCCCTTATTGTAGAATTAACTGTTCCCATGAGAAAGAAACATCCCAAAAGACCACAAGTACTAATTATCCGATATCATGATTTCCGTGACCCCGAAACTATTTCTTAAACGTCAGATCTGATAACCCTCAGGGCGATCAGTAATTGCTGATTCTTGGCCTAATCTGTGACAGAAAAAGGCCCATTTTAATTATGTTATGTCGTAGACCCAATGTAATGTTCTGGGTCAATGAATTTCATATCTGGTATCTGTTGCGTTCACCACATGTACAGCTGGTTACAACAGGCGACGTCGCTATTGACTCAAAAATAATGTAATGTATTATTATGCAATTTTTCAATATAATTTTTAATTAATGCAGATGACTGGAGATACACCTGGCACTTACGGAAACGCAATGGGAAAAACAATACGTTAATAGTTCGATTCTTCCTCATGCGTCACTACTCTGGCTTAGTGGTATGTATTGAATTTTTAACATTTACTTTACGAACATGATTGTGTAACATTAATGAGCCTTTGACAACACCTAAACTAAGCCATGTTTGGTCACATTTTATGGCCTGGTTTATTATAATTGTTTAGGAATTACTCAGGCTTAGTAAATGAATTTGATACGCTCGATTGCGTCTTTACTTTTACGTACAATGTTACCCTTACCTCGGTCATGGTCTGGTATGGCAGTACAACCATGAGCGATGTGGACTCGAAGAAGTCTCTCTTGCGGGGAGATTACGACAGCAATAGTATGGCTCGTGCTATTGGCCTTCAATGTCAGAATGATTAGACAACGATTGGAGACTTTTGCATTCCCCCTTCAATGCACTGGAAAGTAATGTTGTATAACTGGACGCCAGAGATGCTGACATTTTATTTAAATGCCTTTCAGCATAATCTTCCAGAGCCCAGTAACCTCGCCCGTTTAAGCAATGCCGAGGATAGTTCATTCCCCCTTTGTAGCAATGCCCCTTGCACAGCCAGGCATATTCTAGCTGGCTGCAAGGTGGCCTTAGATCAAGGACGGTACACTTACCGCCACGAATAATAATAATAATAATAATAATAATAAAACTCTTTATTGACCACAACAGGTACAAATGGCGGGCTTATTGCCATAAACGGCAATATCCTCCAGCCAACTAGCCGGTAGTAATTACGTTTTAAATTTTTAAACATTTTTTTTTACATTTTTTTACATTTTTTTAAACATTTTTAAACACGTAAACATTTTTAAATTTTTCATTGACTTCAAAGAATACATATACATACGCATACATACACATACATATAATACATAAAGTGCATAATAGGATAAGCTTATATTATTTTGACAGCAGATATAGCTTCAGCCGGGAGCGAAACGCACTCGAACTAACGGTATCCCGTATATTGGAAGGCAGGTTATTCCATAATCTTGCGGCATATACAGAAAAAGAATAGGTGAAGAAAGCTGTGTGATGCTGAGGTATACATAGAGTATTCGTTGACTGGGACCGTAATGGCAGCCCGTGAGAAGATAACGCCCGGAATTCGGATTTTAGGTACGACGGAGTAAGTGGATTATAGAGTATTTTCTGCAATGGGAAGAGGATATGCAGGTCTCTACGTTCGCGTATCTTGAGCCAATTTAGTTTAGTACGGAACTCTGAAATATGGTCGTATTTTTTGAGCCCGTACACATATCGAACACAGACATTCTGGAGCCGCTCTAATTTGTCTAGGAAAGCTTCGTGGGCATCGAGGTAGCATATATCCGCGTAGTCAAGTAACGGGAGTAGCAAGGATTGTGCCAGAGTTTGGCGAGTGCTTAAGGGCAGGAAGTTTTGTAGCCTCTTAAGGCTATGAAAACTGGCATAAAGTTTCTTGCTGATCATGCCAAAAAAGATTTTTGTCAAAAATTATACCCAAATTCTTTACAGTATTTGAAAAAGGGATTATGGTGTTGTTTAGATTTAGATGTGAGAAGTCGTACTTAGAAAGAGAGTTTAGAAGTTTTGTGCTACCTATAATGATTGCTTGCGACTTATTAGGTTTCAAAAGTAGTCCATGATTTGTTGCCCATTGTGAAATTCTAGCGAGATCAAAGTTCATTTTGGAAATGGCTATACTGATATCAGCAGGTTTAACATGGATATACAGTTGCATATTATCCGCATAGAGATGATAATAAGAATGAAGGGATGTTAATTAAGGGATAATTAACTCTTTCCTAGAATAATTACCTAAAACCGCGATTTCCGCATCTCAAATTCTATGGTTTCGAAGGGGAAGTGAAAGGGTAGTAAGGTGAACACTCACATGTGGTAAGACAGCTGTCCTAAACCTACCACAGGTGGTCGTTAGTCTGGAATCCACTGCTCACCCCCCAGAAGTGTAATAAAACTATATGATGGCTTCGGTTGTATTTTATTTTATTTATTATACCAGAACAGTAGCTTCTCTTAGAACAAAATTGAAATCAAAGCGAATAGGTCATGAATCGTAAGGGTTCGGATATGGCTGCCAGATGTCCCGCTACTCGGCCCATGCAGATATAAATTGTTCAAAAAGGTCGCCAGCCGTTACCTGCGCGTAATGCTAGCCAAAGGCGTTCGTTGGGACGTATCCCTCTGCCCACATTCCTCGTACTCTCTTCCTGCAATGCCCTGTAGCTCGAGAGTAAAGCCACTGTTTGTATATTGTGTCCGTACACTGCAAAATCCTAGGGTTATAAAAGGGCAAACCTAAAAATATATTGAAAGTGGATCTTTTACAGTATCTGAAATCTAAATGTGTATAACTAATATAAATTCGGGTAATAACTTACATATGTACAAAAGTGTGGATCTGCCAATGCTGTCGTTTAATAAAAGTTGCTCATTCAAGATATGGCCTATTTCGTCTATTTTCTATTTCTGCTTGGCAGATGATTATGGCAGATATTATGAAAGAATTTCAAAAATATTTTTGTATAATATGAATTATAGAGATTTGTGTTTTTTGTTTCAGATCGATGCACATTCTATATATTCACAATTATGTAAGCAAATTATGTCCGTAAGTGTGATCCAAACGCCTCTTAAAAATCAGTAGTACAAAATGATGCAAAATGTTATAAATCTAACTGAAAATATTAGTGAATATTACAAATAACCAATTAGCGTATCGTTTACGATTATGTTGGTACCGAAGAAATGAGATTAGACTGTATGAGTATCGTTTAGTATTATTTTTACAAAGTTTCTTCCAAATAATGGCATTTATAAAGAAAAACATTTAAATAAAGCGCGTTTAGTCTAGTTTCTATACAAAAAGGCCCCAGGCAACGCCACCGCTGCCAAAAGTTTAGGCCTGGCAGCCACAACCGTTTGCGGGCGCAGGTCTGCGCGCCGCGGGGAGGAGCACGGTGCCAGGATCGCCCCGGGCCGACGGCGTTGGGGCGGGGGGCGGGGGGCGGGGGGCGGGGGGCGGGGGGCACCTGCACTGCCCAGCACCGCACCGCGCACCCGACGCCGTCGCCCCGCGGCCTCGCCGGCGCGGAGCCGGGAGGCACCTCCGAAGCGGAGGCGAAGGCCGGCACCGCCGACCGCTCCGCTGCGACCGCCCGTCGACGGAAAGCCCCATCGGAGGCGAGCCCAAAGGCCAAAAGAGCAGCCGCCGAACGACCCAGAAGAATTGGAGGCGGTCCCGACCGAGATCCCCCGCCTCCTGGCGCGAAAGCCGCCGAGCCGGTCCCGACCGTCGACGGAGCGACGTCTCCGCCGCCCCGGGCCGAGCCTCCAGAGCGCCCCCTCCCATTCGAGGGAGCGGACAAAGAGGAGTACGCGACCGCGACGGTCGGCGATTTGCCGGAAATCATAGAGAAGGCGGTATCCAGCCCGGAGAAAGCCGCCCGAATCCTCTCGCAATTTGAAATTCTGGAACCGGTCCTTCATAATATATAGAGTGGAAACGACCGGAATCCTGCCGCAGGGCGCTCGGCCCTGTCATGCCACACCCTGCAAACCGAGTCAATGGACCGGTTCACGAGAAGCCCCACAAAACGGCAAAAATAGCCGAGTGGCAGATGTCACAGCCCTAATTAACTCAAGCTCGTCGACCGATATACGACAGTACTTTCTATATGTGTGTAATGTGTTGCACCAATAGCACCATTTCTATTATACGAGTTCAAACTATTTGTTCATAGTACTGTAAAACTAAATTCGCCCTGACTCATACCAATTCCTCATTACACTAATTACAAGTCAATTTACGTCAAAAACTGCAACCTTAGCAATGAGTCAACTTTCTGAAGTTTTTAGCATCTAGTACGTGTTCGTATTTAATTTAATATTTTATTAAGTTATCATAAAACGTATTTAAATTTTATATCATCATTTTATTTCAAATTTTATACACATGGATGTTAAATGTTACTGTAAATGAAGTTGTGAAATCAAGACATAAAATTGTATTAGATTCAATTTGTAGATTTTCTATGTTTGTCTCGTGCGAATCTGCTTTTATTTAAGTTAATCCTATTTAAAAAGAAATACATATATCAATGTTTACCGCATATTAAAGTTTATAAATACCAATTCAGGTCAGTCAAAACTTTCTATTTTAAGGAACCGTATTTAACATTAAATTATACTCTGATTCCATGAATAAGCTGTGTTACGTTGATGTTAAATTAAATGTGATATTTGTCTTTAAAAGTTTTTTATTTGATGCAGTTACTTTAGTTGTCTCAGAAAGCATATGCTTTCTCAAAATGAAGTACATTAGTGCAATTCTTATTTTTAAAATCTTTATTTCTCAGAAGCCGGATTTGGAGACATATTACATATCACACAAATCGTAGTAATACGTGCCAGCGGAACTTGAGGTCGTCTTTTGGAACTTATAGAATTCACTCTGAGCTTCCTTCAGCCTTCTTTTTGTCTCCTGGAGGCGGTGGCTTAAGGTATGCGTCCATATGTCCGCATCGTAACCATTGAACGTATCGCATCAAACGGATCGTAGTATTCATTGTATAGGAAGTCATACAAGAGCGTCCACTAATCTCCACTGTACGGATCGCATGAATCTGCTCATCGGCAGTGCCGACGCCGTTGCTCCGAGGGGTAACTTTTGCGATGCATGCCGATGATGTCATACGGAATGCCAATCAGTAGACGCACCCCGCACCGCTTGAGACATACGAAAATACTGAAAGAATTTGGCGTCATCATTTACCGGAATCGTTTACAGGAAATAGTGTGATATTCTCCATGTTGCGATCTCTTCTTGAATATGTCTTATTTCCTTTTTTTAGCTTTTTCCTCCTCTTCTGCTAATAAACAAGCAATTACGACAAATTGTTCTTCGCTTTCTTTCATTACCTCACAAACACATTCCGCTCGTCTGCTCGCTACAAATCCGAATCAAAGTGGGGTCGGGAATCCCATTGCTGGTGGTTGCGTCGGCAAATCCGATCGCTGCCGATACTGTGCACGCATTGTCAAAACGAATCCGTTTGATGGGATGCGTCCGATTCTTACGATACGGACATGTGGAAGCTTACCTTTATGGTGTAGCCTCCGCCTGATAGCTCCGGCGTCTGAATAGATACTGTAATGGCTTAAAGAAGCTTAAATGTCAGGACAACGCAAAAAACGGTCTGCGCACCGTGCGGCGTAAGCCAATCGACTGTGCACTCTGACTAACAACTTGAGTTGTCGACTACAACGGGCCAGCCCGTCACCACAGGAAGTTTTAACGATTAGTCGTTCTATCGACCTGCAGTGAGCGTAGAAGACTTTGGACAAAACAATCCAGCGTCTAGCTACGCCACAACCCGCAAGAGACCAACGCCTTACCGCGAGATAGCCAGGAATGCTACCTGGCGGGCGACACTCGCGCCCTTGCTACCAATTGTAACCAGATTTCTCCGGTCTCTCGATTGGTTCCGAGTTCGAGGTCGCTTGAGCGGTGCTCTCCCTTACGAAGCGGTGAAACGGTGAATACCGAATCTATCGCGGACCATGGCGTCCTTTGCCCGCCTCTGAACCGAGATCGGATGGCCAATGGTCATTTCAAGAGCAGTCGCCGTAAGGTACGCAACCACCCCCGCTCTATAGGAAACAACACTTCCAGACTCCCCCGACTAGTGCACAATCGATTGGCTTGCGCCGCACGGTGCGCAGACCGTCCAGGAGCGCCAGAGGTTTGATTCCCAGGAGAAACTGACCAGGGCCAGAGTCCTACCCAGGTTCGCACCCCGTGCGTGGAGGCCGTCGGATGGGTGTTGACCCGTGAGTGTGACCGACCCTGAACACATGGGTCTTCGTGGCCAACCCATCATGGGCCCGTCAGCTTCCAAAGTCGGGGGAGTCTGGAAGCTGTACTGTTTCCTATAGAGCGGGGGTGGCTGCGGACCTTACGGCGGCTGCTCTTGAAACGACCATCGGCCATCCGATCCTGGGTGAACAGCCGGGCAAAGGACGCTGTGGTCCGCGTTAGATTCGGTATACACCGCATCGTAAGGGAGAGGACCGCGCAAGTGACCTCGAACCCGTAACCAATCGAGAGACCGGAGTAATCTGGTCACAATTGGAAGTAAGGGCTTGTCGGCCCGCCGGGTAACATTCCTGGCCATCTCGCGGTTATGGCGTTGGCCTCTTACGGGCTTGTGGTGTAGCTAGACGGTGGACTGTTTTGTCCCCAAGTCTTCTGCGCTCACTCCAGGGAGATAGAACGACTAATCGTTAAAACTTCCTAAGGTGACGGGCTCGCCCGCTGTAGTCGACAACCCAAGTTGTAGAATCAGGTCAGGCTTACCATAAAAATGCATTGTCATCGGAACTGAACCAACATGTAAAATTTCAACTTCATAGGATAAGAGAAAGTGGTTCTAATTCAGCTTGAAAGATTTGACCTAAACAAACACAAACATTGCAAGGTAAGTAAAAGCTTGTAATAATCGTTCAGATTTTACTAATTATAAGCAATCTCACTGTTAGCTACCGGAGCTACGTATAAGCTAGCCTTTACCGCATTGCAAAATCAGGGTGTCACCTAAGGATCATTACAGTATAGAAATTAATTAATTTTGTGTGCTACTTTTAAGTTCTGTTTACTAAATAATTGGTTAATAACATGTTTCTGTTGTGTAATTTTTGTTGACTTAAAATTTTGGACATGCTGTTTTAGATATAATAAATCACCTACCAGTGCCTTACATAATATTGAACTGCGTGGTGAATAACCGAGATGTGCTGCCGCAGAAGTTTGTTTGTTTGAAAAGCTTTATTGCACACACAAAAGAATACAATGTGGTGGGCCTATTGCCAAGTGGCAATATCTACCGACCATACCGCCAGGGTTATTGTGACTGAAGGTTTATGTGGGCAAATAAATTTAGAAGTAATAAATAAATACACTTACAAAAAAGTCATCATAGTATTAATAAATAAATACAAACGGAGCTGCCATGGAATTCACCGACCGGAGTCGGGCCCATCATAATACTATTTTTTTTACACTTCTGGGGGGTGAGCAGTGGATTCCGGACTTACGAACCGGCTGTGGTAGGTTTAGGACAGCTGTCTTGCCACATGTGAGCGTTCACCTTGCCACCCATTCACTCCCCCTTCGAAGCCATAGAATTTGAGATGCGCAAATCGCAGTTTTAGATAATTTTTCTAAGAAAGAGTTGATTATTTTTCTGGAAAGGCCAAGATCTTTAAAGAGGTGAAATAGAGATTTAGCTGGCAGGCCACGAGCGCCAACTTCCACCGCGTGAAGGTGAACAGTGAAGCCGTTCCGGGTTACGGCATTTGCAAGATCATGGTATTTATTTAATTTGTACTCGTGGTCTTTTGGGATATTTGATTCCCATGGAACAGTTAATTCTACAATAAGAGCCACCTTCCGAGATAGAGAGTAAAGAGTTATATCTGGACGGAGGGCTGTGCATCCGAGACTTTCAGGGAATTTATACTGCTTAGAGACCGAATCAACCTCCAGAATCCAATCTGCAGCTTTCTCGATTATTGAGAAAGGTTTTGTAGTTGAATGTTTTTTGCCTTTAGAGCCATCCCGCACAAACTGTATTGGGGGTTTGGAGGATACTGTCAAACCCTTGTTGGCACGAGCCACTGAGAGACTAATTACCTCGCGAATAACAGCGAGAACTTTGTCATGGCGGTAAGTGTACCGTCCTTGATCTAAGGCCACCTTGCAGCCAGCTAGAATGTGTCTAGCTGTGCAAGGGGTATTGCTACAGAGGGGACAAGAACTATCCTCGGCAAAGCTCCAACGAGCGAGGTTACTGGGGTCTGGAAGTGTATGCTGAAAGGCATTCAAATAAAATTTCAGCATCTCTGGCGTCCAGTCATAGAGCATTACCTTCCAGTGCATTGGAGGCGGAATGCAAAAGTCCCCAATTGTTGTCCAATCATTCTGGCATTGAAGGCCAATAGCATGAGCCATACTCTTGCTGTCGTAATCTCCCCGCAAAAGAGACTTCTTCAAGTCCACGTCGCTCGTGGTTGTACTGCCATACCCCAGACCAGTGCCATTCTGGCTGATTCCAGTCAGGAACTTTTTGTGGAAGTCTACGCGGGCTTGTAGATCATTTGAATCACTACGGCCACTTATTACGTGCTTCGATATTGCCGGATCTTTGGAATTGCACAGAATCGAATTTTTGGTTATTCTGGAGTTGGCGTAGAGCAGAGAGGGCAGTTTTAGCGCTAGCCCAAAATTTTGTTTGGACCTGAAGAGAGTCGAGGGGTCAGCTGGTTTGGCTAAGGACAGCCAGGATTTTAAACTAGCTGTCACCAGCGCATCTAGACGGGACAGTTGGGTTTTGGTAAAATCGTAAATAAGAAAGGGCCATGACAAATGTGACGTTAGATAATTGTCATAGATCCAGGCCTTACGAGGGCCAGAAATTAGCAAGGCATCTATTTTCGCCAGGCAACTTTTGAAATGCTCTATAACATGATCGCCCGAGACGTCTTTTCCCTGATGGGTGATTTTTCTGCCGAGGAATTTGAAATGATTGTTTGGGTCTATAAGGGAGATATTAGAGCCCTTATAGACCAATTTGGGGTCATAGGATGTAAATTTTGTGCCCATGCGGGCGAGTCCAAGGGAAAAACATTTGGAGGGCTTCACTTTTATACAGCCTGACCAGTCGCAGAAAAGCTCCACTTTCTGTAATAGCAGGGAAAGCTGCTTGGGGCTTCTGGTGATGAAAGTTAGGTCGTCGGCAAAAGCGAGGCACGACGAGGTGTATTGGCCGTCTGTTTTAAAACGGTAGCCCCACTTCCTGTCAAACTGGGTCAGGCTTTCCAGCAGTATATTAAAAACTATATTAAAAATCGTCGGGGAGAGGCAACAGCCCTGAAATAGTCCAATTGAATATGGTATAGAGCGGGTAGTCCATTCTTGCGTTTTAACATGGAAAGTCAGACAGTTGTAGTAGGAGGCTACAATGTCACGCACGACTGGTGGGAAGTTGTACCAGCGGAGTGCAAAGTGGAGGAGACTGTGTCGGACTGACCCAAAGGCATTCTCTAGGTCGAGCCAGCATACATTGATTTGGCGTTCGTGCTGTCTCGCATCCTTGATGGCAGCAGCCAGGAGAGAATTGTGCTCGAGGCAGCCCGAGACGCCACGCATGAAGCCTTTTTGAACTGATACTCCAAGGTACTCATTCCGGTGCATGAATTCGCTCATCCTCGTGTGGACTATGCTAAAAAAGATTTTGGCCACAGTGTCTGTGAGAGCAATGGGCCGAGCGTCCTTTGGTCCGGTGCAAACTGGGACCTTCGGAATTAAGATGACTGTCGCTCGGCCAAAATTTTGTGGGACTACACCGCTATTCCATATATTTCGGAAGATGGATCCTAAATATTGCAGAAGGCAGGGGCATTTTTTGTATACTAAATAGGGAATACCATCGGGACCCGGAGTAGAGCCCGACGGCTTCCTCTTTACTTGAATAATAATTCAGTGATTAGTAACGTATGCCAACTCGTATTGAAGGGAGGAGTGAAATATAAGGACAAGCAAAGGAGACGGGAGGGGAGGGGGGAATTCATAAGTTGAGTAAATGTCTCTTTAAAGAATTTTTAAACCCGCTCAGGTTTTCAAGTTGTCTTATCGGTAAAGGCACGGAATTCCAGAGACGGGCCGCTTGCACTGCGAAAGACCTAGACATGAAAGTTGATGAATGCTGAGGTATAGCCAGTAATAGATTTTCCTGAGAGCGCAATGGGAGACCATGGGATGATAGCGGAGAGAAGAGATTATACAAATAAGTAGGACAGTTTGACTGTAGTACGCAGAAGAGTAGGACGAGTATGTGAAATTCCCGACATCGTCTAATGGGTAGCCACTCCATTTGCCTGCGAAAGTTTGATATGTGATCAAACTTCTTCAGGGAATAAACAAAGCGAATACACGCGTTTTGAACCCTATCTAGCTTATCGAGTAGTTCTTCATTCGCATCTAGGTAGGCCACATCGCGTAATTAATTAGCGGTAAAAGAAAAGATTGTGCCATTTGGCGTTTAATACAAAGAGGTAAGAGATTCTGAACCCGTTTAAAAGAATGGAGACTTCCAAAGACTTTACGACTGACCTCACTTACTTGAGGATGCCAAGATAAGTTTTCATCAATAAGCAGGCCAAGGTCTTTCACAGAACTGCTGTAAGGGACAACGACGTTGTCGATATTGAAAAGGGGGAGATTATTTTTATACTTGGCAATGAGTGAGCGACTTCCGATGACGATTGCTTGGGTTTTTGACGGATTAAGAAGCAGACCATGGTTACGAGACCATACCGCTATCGAGTTTAAATCGGAGTTTAATGCGTAGAAGTAGTGAATACTCATTGTGTAAACAAGTTCAAAAACATTTATGACAGTTTTAAATAGACTTAGCTAATGGATATGGGTATATCAGCAAATTTCTGTTTGTCCTAATGGACAATAATAATAATAATATACAATTTTTGGCACTAGATAATTCTATTATTGCTGAGACATATGGGAACTAGCATTCATGGATCCCATCCCGCCTATGTTTATTTAAGCTGCCCGAAAGTTCTTGAAATAAAATGGGGTGAATGTCTGGTTTACATAAGTACTTGTGATGATTCATTACTTTTTGCACCCATTTATTACGTTCCAATTTGAGCTGTTAAGCTTTTTATAATAAAATCCACCTTTCAAAATCAGCAAGAGTTTTTATTAAAACACTTATTTTTCTTACAATTCGCTAAAAAATCTTTCATAATAAAGGAGCTATCAAAATTTTACAATAGGAATTATGTACCTTTATAGATTACAATAATTTTAACACTATTCATATTTATTTATTGAGGAATGTATTGCATGCACACAAAATTTACCTAAATTAAATTCCAAGTATATTTACATTGTGAACATTTTCAGCCATCCAGGCGAGGAGCTATCCATTACTATTTTTAATAAGGGAGGAAATATAAAGAAAACACCGATAAGATTCATAACATGGAAGAATATTCGACTTGACTAGAACATACCTACTTTAGTTACTTTAGAGCATTATAATAAAATGTCCTATTTTTAATGGCTAAACTAAATCATTATTAGTTATTTACAATCGCTGCCAATGTAGTAATCGCAATATGTTTATACTAAAACTCTCAACAAATATTAATAACAAAAGGAAAGTGCATATATTCGCGCATCAATTTTCGCAAACTGTTTCTGCCAATAGTTCTTATAAGTATCGCTTTTGCAGGAATTTTCATGGCAACATTGAAAACATTTGAAAAAGGTTAATGATGAAGAGGAAGAAGAGAGGATTGAGACATCTGTTTTATTTTAGATATACATATTAGCAACAAATAAACAAAGTTAACAATATTTTTTCAGTAGCTTCTTACTACATGGATTTGTGCAGATTTAATTTTTACTTCAGTCGTTCATTTCACTAAATGTAAGCTCTGGGCCTGGAAGATAAAAAGTCTTACAATCGCAATTAACGACGTTTTAAATGCACTTTGTTATGCGCACGACGTCTGATTGACCTCTATACTTTTCCAAGATTGTCGTGCCGATACTTCTTTTTCCGGTAAAATCTTTTCGTTACGAAGATTTTGGTTATTAACAAAAGTATGAGTACCGAAAGCATATAAAGAATACCGAGGTATCTTACATCTAAAGAGGACGATATTCTCGTGAGGGAGGCTGCTCCGAGTAAATTGATCTGTTTCGCGCCGTACATGTTTGTGAGAAAGTCAAATGTCGCATTAATGTTCCAGTAGCCGTCGTGCCGTCTGCAGGAAGAGCAAACGTCGGGCGGTGGGAACTGTCTCTTTGGAAACATCGGGTCTTCCGTCTGATCCCCGGCTAGCCTAGCGTTGACTTCGTTGTGGGAACGCCAAAGCCATATCACGGCGCTTTCAGGAGATTGCGCCTCGGACATCTTGGACGTTTCAGCCATCGATTGGAAATGCTCCGAGCAGTCGGCGCAGCCAAAGAAATATTTGACGTATCCAAGAATGCCGCTCAGGACGATGCCTCCACCGTTAAGTTCGTCAGTATTGGAAAGCGCGGAGTTTACGGTGAGAGTGTGAAACATGGTCCAGAGGCCGCAGGTGAAGCCACGCAGATGAGGGGCGCTTCCTTTGCATCCAATCCACTCTTTCGCACCTGAATACACCGGCCAAAACTCTGATTCCAGCTTTTCAATAACAGCTGACAGTTCCTTGCCTTCCCAGCTGTCCCGTAATCCCAGCTCGTGTTTCAAAGAAGACATCAAACGTTTGCCGTTTGCAGTAAATGGGAAAAAGTTGTCTAAGATCGACACATATTTTTTTAAGGCTTCTAATTTTTGGTCAGATATCACTTTGTGGTTTGTTATCTCGTGATGCAAAGTGTACCTTAATGCTGTTTCCAAATCAGCCTGATAGACGACGTTTCCGCTGTGATTCTTAGCGCGGTCGAGGTTTTGTTTTCCCGTTTTGGAAGCAGCGTTCTCTTCCCCGATTTCATCGAGCACAGTTTGTAAGATAGTGAATTTGTTAGATTGCAGATAGATGAGGATGGCTTTGCGGAATGTCTCTCTCGATGCGTCTTTTGGGGTGAGAGGAATGATAGACAAGTCGCGTTTTAAGACGACCAAACTAGGTTGTCGCGTGACCTCTGCGAGCTTACTGATGGTCGAATTGACGTTTACGCGCAACACTCTTATGCCAAAGACGTTGTCCATGTCGAGAATGACCTCGCTGCCTACGGTAGAATTAACGTTTTCGAATATAAGAAAAGTAACTTTTATGTCTTTGGGTATTCTGAACCAGACGTCGGCCAGGTTGTGAAAGTCGTTGAGATTCAAGGCGGGCCAGCCGAGTCCGCGTCCGGCTTCCTGCTCAGAGCGCAACTGCGTCACTAATATCTGCTGTATTTGCTTTGCGTCTCCGCCTTTTTCCATTTTATCTCCGATATTTCCGTTTTTTTCCGGATAGCTCTCGTGGAAGAAGCGGATGGTGGGATACGCCATGACTTCGAAGTTTCTGCAGATGTCGTTGTTAGCGTCGTTGGCGCAGTCTATCGCTCCGACGCGTACGATGTGCCTCCAGATGTTGATATCCGCCGCGAATTGTTTCCATTCCGGCGCAAATCTCTGACAGAAGCCGCACCAGCTGTTGTAAAATTCTACTATCCAGGCATGATTTTGGTTGTAAATCAAACCGTTGAAATTCTCCATGGTCAGGATTTCGACTTTGTCATCGTTCGAATAGAGACCTTGGTAGTTTTCGTCGGGCTTCGGCTCCTGAGCTTCGTCCGCCAGGATGGCGCTCAAGCCCAACACGAACACTAGAATGCAGCAGCGAGCGAACATGGTGACGATTTGGACGAGAATCATTCACATAGTGACGCGTCAGCGTGGCCGACGAGACTTCTAAAATACGGACGCGCACAGGTAGGAGTACGATTCGTCCCCGACTGAAACGATTTATTTAGCGCTTGTTTTTCAATTCAACCAATTGTTGATAAGCGTGGCAGGCAATTGGCATGCTATAAGCGATAAAGAAAACCACCGCGGACGCGGAAGAAGCGCCGACCGACCGACCGACAAACAGGCAACAGCTGGCTGTCAAATATTTGTTTTTGACTAATTTGACGTATACACTCGCATGACATACGGCGTGACATATACGTATAGAGAGTTGCCACATTATTGAAGAATCACAACCATTTTTTATTATTATTACATTTTTGCATATTAATATCTTGACCGTGTCATAAAACACATAAATAAAAGTTTGAATTACATACGACTGCCTGTATGCAATGCAAAAGGTTCGGTTTTTATAATTTTTGGATAATAATATGTTGCTGGGACTAGTACCACTAGTAAAAACCCATGTTTGCAGAGTCCGAGACCTTGTGGAAGCAGAGTTATAGTTAAAAAACATTGAAATTCTCCCGCTTTTTCAGTTTTTATCTATACATCTGAGAGAAAAAATGGTTATTACCAATTTTGTAGAGGAGAAAATTTACTAACATGTCATATTATAGCTTCTTCTCTACGGGCTATAGTTTTCCAATTACAGAACATTGAAAATACGATAATTTGGAAAAAATACAAGAAATTCACTGGCACTCCATAATAGTCTGATATCGCAACCATCGCAACGACCCGGTCGGCTCTTCCTCTTCTTATTTGTGGCAATTCCACGCAGCTTGGTTGCTTGCAATTGTGCCAATGTAGCAAATTTTCTTCGTTTTTACTTTTTTTCTAATTAATTATTTATACCAAACAATTTATTTAAAAAAAATGAACATTATACTCTAACCTGGACATTTTAATATTTTGAATATTATATTATATGTTATATTATATATTATTATTATTATTAATTATTTTTTTATAGTAAATTTGGGGATATTTTAAAAAAAGTTTTAATATCATTTTATTTTAGTTATAAGTAAATTCCTATTTTAATTTTGACTATTTTTTTTTTTTTTTAAAGATTTGGATTTTTTCATTGACATTTAAATTTTCTACTTTTAATTTTAAGTATTTAGTCATTTTTTGATAATATTGAAATTATATTATTTTGTGCACACATGGGATATTTTTATAAATACGATCCCTATTGTTGCAAAAACATGTAAAATTAAATGTTTACCTCAAAACAGGCCCGACATAGTTAGGTAACGTTGCCACTAGGCTATGCGATGTATTCAATTTCTGCTTTTGATTCAATTTTGTAATTTTTTTGTTCATAATTCCTACGATGAAATTGTTTACTCTCATTTTAAATTTGCATTACTTACCAAAAAAAAACAGCATTCATATTCTGGTGGTAATCGGGTTATTTTGAAATGTTTTTGAGCGATAATAATAAAGCACCCGGAATCCAACATTTACCGCTACCAGCATGTAATATTATTACTCGTTTTCCTCGCGATATCGAAGCATTTGAAACGTTCATTCCCGGCGCACATTGCCAACCTTTTTTGGTGACATCGTAAGTATCGTACGATCCAGGAAACTAGTATTTCATCCAGGAATTTTAGTGTCCTCCCCATTATGTCCTCCCCAGAATGTCCTTGAGGCATTCATTTCGAACTTCGAGCAATCTCTGGGAATCCATCATTACTCTTATTTTGTCAAGGGTCAGGGTGCCATACTTAAAGCCAACGAGCTTTAAATAATATATGTCTCTGTCCATATGGAAATGTGTCTCTATCTTCTATTAGCTCTGTTGTGGAAACTTCTTTATTATTAAATATGTTATATATTTTTCTAACATTTAAATCTACCCTAAAGTTATAAATTTTCTGTTTTTTAAAACAATCCTACTGGATAAAATTGGTGCTATACTTGACTTTTGTTAGTTCACTAATGTACGCTCACTGCACCTTTGTCGCTCGTTTCTTTTTTACACAACAAGTGTACACGTTTAAAACAATTTGCAGAGCTTGTTCGCTTAAGTGTTTATAGAAAGCGGGCTATTACCACAACAACTAGAACTGAGAGTATTATTTTCTTCTGAACTATTATCGCTAGTTGCTTCTAAGGGCGAAACATATTAATTAAAAAGAAAAGAAAAACCCGAAGCGCGCCCGATAGATGAAAATGAAAACACTGACAGAACTAAAAAATAATAATGTAAACGTAACGTTCGTTAACTCGTAAGTAGCTAACCGATTAGGAATATCAATTAGTGTAACTGTAACAGTTCGATTTCCAAGCGGCTTTTGGGGTTTAGTTCTTTTGTAAATTCAACCACTTAATCATTCGTAATTAGAATGCAATATAATTAATTTCCTCTGAAATACACATTTTACAATTATTGTTACTAACTGTAATATTTATTAGTAAACGCTTTATTAGTAAGTAAGGGCTATTGTTACCTACTGAAATATTTATTAGTAAGTGGAGCGGTCATTTTATGTCTATAAAGCGTTACCTAAAGTGTTCCATGCAGGTAGAATCGATCTCTATAATAAAATATATGGTTACTACTTATTGGGAATCGCTGTTTATTTAATTGAATTTTAACGACAATATCGTCAAATAAGGTTTCGTTGACTACCTATACCTATGTTAACTTAGCTAAAATTAAACTTTTGGAACAATCAACTTTTCGGAGCACTCTTCGCTTGGTTTGATTGCACTCAGTTGGTGACTCACTGTTATCTAACATTTTTACACGTAGGTATAATAGATATACACTTACAATTTCACGATTTTCTACTTAGTATTTCGTTTAGGTACATAGGAAGCAACAGTTTTACCAAACTAAAGCAGCTGTACTAAAATAAAAATGTAGGGTATACGTAACATATTATTTATTTATCAAGTAAATTATAATTTATTAAAAGTTTAAAAGCACCTTTCTAGGTAGCACAATAGGTAGATACTCATTAACCTAAAGAGTGAGTATAGAGAGATAGTTTTTGTATAACATAGGATTCCCATAAGTCTGGCGAATGTCTACGTGAAGCCCCGGATCTACGATGTTGAGCCGGGGCAAACGACATTGGTGCCCCTCCCCTCCGGCATTTGAGATAAATGATAAAAAAACTCACAAAATAATATGTGGGTTTTTTTAATAAGAACCCTTAAATACATTTGCTCACTTTATTACCTATTTGCTAATAATTGTTCCTTATGTGTGATATTAAGAAAGAATACATACAACCAGTGCAGACAACGCACAAGCCATCTGTGCTCACATTTTCCATCCTTATTAGGTCCCAGAAAATTTTACCATCTAATCTTGCTAAGTACACCTTTAGGTCTAGATCTTTCCTTTCCACAAAAGAAGCTATTACCACATCAACTAATAATAAAATTTGAAAAAGTAGTTGTTAATAAAGAATTCAATGCAAATTACTCACACACCTAATCAGCCACATACATACCGACCATCGTTTGATGTTCGGCCATTCGGATAAATTCGGCTCCATGCTTCCTTCTGTGTGTGGAGAGGATTTTTCTAGACGCGCCGGGAATTCCCCTGTCAGATACATCACACATACTGCGCACGCGTTCAAAAATCAACTTAGGATGCGTTTCGAAATCAAATGAACTACGATGCGCCCTAGATGCTAGGCGCTCTAGTGAAACACGTTTTTTCTCAAGCAAATGAATTTGGCTCCCCTTAAATTGCCGCCCGGGGTAAGCACCCCAGTTTACCCCTCCCCCCTAGATCCGGGCCTGCGCGTACCGGGACGTCATGCGTATACCGGGACGTCATCTGCGTTGTAAAAACTTTGTTTAGTTATTTTTCGTTTTAATTAACTACAATTTCGTTTTAGTAGATTTAGCGCGTTTTCTAACTCGTTTTGAAGACCTCACCAGTCAGCGCCTAGCATTATAGCGCCTTTTAATAGCGCGTTATTTTAAAACATTTAACGGTCGCCGGCGATGCAGGTTGGTAACACTGAACCTGAGACACATAATCACTTACCTTGATGGCTCTCTGATAAACCCAAACAAGTTCGTCAACCTCTATGTGTACCTGACTTGCTACAGCCACCTTCAATGTACCTTAGATGTTATTATTTTTTTATGGTTTAACAAAAAAATAAATTGGAAGAAATGCTGTTCAAAATATTACAATTTTTTTGTTTTTCTTGATTGATATTTTAAAAGATTACATATTAAAAAAAACCCAGTCTACAGATAGACGAATAGATCGCTTTAAAATTTGTCTAATGTTTTATTTTCCCTAAAGAAAATATTTCCTGTTACGTGTTCCAATCAATGTTCTTTTTATGTGAATTTGTAAATATGTCAAAAAATATGATAGTCGCTGATTTTGATTTAATTTTATTAAATATATACCTATCATAAAATCGATCAGTCTCTTAGAAAACCAGACAGAAGCTTAGTAGCTCAGTGGGGAGGGAAGGGGGTAGAATATTTATTCTCGCACGTTTTTTATGATTTATCTTAAAACGAAAATACAAAGTGGTAGTGTTTATAAACTAGCGAATTGGACTCTTTTAAAATAATAGCCGACTCTACTGTGTAACGAAAAAAAACAACTTTCTCCCCCTTAATAAGTAGATATATTTTTTTCTCAATTTTGTATTTTGGGCTAAGCGCAGGCAAGATTTTTTTATGACTGCCAAATTTCATGTTGACGGTAACATACAAATAGATGAATGGACATAAAGAGTTTCGTTTATACACTTTGTTACGGAACCCTACAAATAATAAGCACCTAAGAGAATACTGTCAATATTATATGTCACTGTCAATATTTAATAATATGTATGTATAGGGAGGGAAAGATAAGCTATATAAATAGGTTCATGTTGACGAAAACACAGACGAAGATTGTAGCAAGCCACGATATTCAGATACAAAAAAATATCATGTTATGTAATTTTAAAAAAAGAAAACTCTTTTACTAATGTATTTTCTGGTCAACTGTTTCTTGAAGAAAACCCTTGCAGCTTGTCAAAAACCAATACATGTAATAGCAATATCTTTTTTTTTATGTTTATTTAAGTACTATAACTTAACAATTTCTTTGCAACATTTTGAATAAATTATTCTTTTTACAATTAGTAAACTTGGATAAATACTGATGAAAAATAGTCCGCGAATCAGCTGCTGCAACAGCCGAAAATGTGACCATCATATACCACACACAACCAGGAATACAAATATGGTGGGTATTTCTGTCATAAAATGACGTCATTCTTTGTCTAGATTTTTTGACTAGCTCTTGCTCTTACACGGCCTAGTATATGGATTGCTACTATTTTAATTTAGGGGTACTATTTTAATTTAGGAATTCCAATTTTTAAAAAAGCCCAACACGCGAATAAAATATATTTATATTTGTAAGATAGCAGTTATGTACTACAAAAGTGTTTTGTTATGTACTGTCAGTCATGTCAGTTATGTACTGTCAAAATGGGCTTTATAAATTTAATTGTCTTCATTGTCATTTTATAGTCTTCGAAATAATACTTCAACTCAATTTTCTTATATAGTTTACTTCAACTCCTAACACGGCATCCAGCATTACCGCAAGCGCAAGTGTGTCTTAGACGATGAAAATATTTTGACGTATTTTAAAAATATACTTTATTTGTTGTGTTTCATTCTGGAGATATGTTTAGGTGATACATATATCAAGATATGTAGGTATAGGTGATTCGTACTTCTTCTCGCTCTCTTCTCTCGTAGTTCAACGGTAACTTTAATAGAACAAATTTTAATTAGAGTTTAAAAAGAAGCCATTAGTAAATTCCGAAACGTCTGCATTTAGTTGGATATGTAATTCAAAAGACTTTTATTTCATTAGGAAGCAGAGGAGAGCGGGCTAGCCCCGGACGGAGGGTAAAACCGGACACAATCTGTGCCGGTTAAACGGCGAGTGTTGTCGTCTCATTCTTCCCCATGTCGGGTGCATTACTTGGTCGCTTGCTAACGTACTTGTGTACGTATTTGCAGAGATCATGTTAAACGTGTCAAAAAACGCAAAAGAAAGATTACATAAGGCACAACCACCAGGATTGCGACTACTTTAGTTTGTGGTACTTCAACTCCTAACACGGCATCCAGCAATACTGCAAGTGCAAGTGTGTCTTAGACGATCAAAATATTTTGAAAAACCATTCTACAGTGCCAAATGCTTTATTTGAAGCGAATGGGTACGACAACACGAAGAACTCAAAAAACGAGATCCTGACATCATCTTCGCATAAAAATCAGGTACTGGAAAAAATAAAAACACTACCTCCCCAAGGAGAGAGGATCAAAAAATCAACGGTACCTTCAAGTACGAAGATAACAGAATCAAAAGAACCTCTTGTATCATATGTGGTGAAATTTTTAATAAAGATTGAATTTAATGCCACATTTCCAAGGATTAGCACGAGGCATGCATCGAACTTGATCCAAGATTGGATTACTACAGTTGTGAAGATTGGATTACTACAGTGTGTGGCAAAAAAAATAGTCACATTTGAACTAATGTCTAGAATTATCCCCCAATTTGTAAAACGTTGAATATTTCTTGATTTAATTTAAAAAAATATGTAAATTTATTTCTTTTGTCATTAATAGAGTATTATTTGGAACACTAACCTGATCTAATCCCCTATCTTGATAATTTAAGATATTCCTTAAGATAAGATAATATCAATAAAATATTTCTGAGAGTTCATTAGAATTGCATATAATACATTTAATTATTGAAAGTGTTCAGGGCTATCCTCCTTTTCCCTACTTATTCAGGATTCAAACAAATTGTGCTAATCAGCAAAATATAACAAACATTTAAAATGTAAATAATGAGAACTACAAAATTACCCATAACCCGAATAAAAAAATAAGTAATTTTCTTATTTATTTTGTGGGCATCCTGTAATAGTTTTCAGTGTTGTAAAAAGCGTATGTTTTGTGTCTGTGCGGGAAATTAATTACATATATTTTTATAGATATACTATATGTTCAGTTGCTGAACTGACAGACAGAAAGTTTTATAAAAGGGCCACTGTATAATACTCCTAAGCTATATTTATGTAAGTCCATTATTTACAAGCTTTTATTTAGCTTCACTTGATAGTTAGTGTCTGTGTATATAGTATGTATTTTGCAACGTAATTTAACCCTTTTCTACTTTTAACAAGTACACCCAATCAAGTTGAAACGATGCAGATCGTAATGCGGTAGTTCTGACGGCAATGCATCATTCTATCGTTAATATATATATATATATATATATATATATATATATATATATATATATATATATATATATATATATATATATATATATATATATATATATATATATATATATATATATATATATATATATATAGATGTGGATGAAGGGTGATCGTTCGCTAGCGATAAAGGGATCCCATTAAACCTACAGTGTACCGTCGAAAGTGGTACTCATCCAAGAATACATCTCATTTTAACAATAAGCATTTCCCAGTCCAGTCCGGGAAAACCTTCCAGCTATATAAGTGGCTTTTATTATTTTTATTTTTTCATCAAAGTGTCATCCTTTAAACGAATTCTTTAAAAAAAGATTTTACAAAAAACCAATCAAATATTAACAATATTATACAATTTTATCTTATGTTTTGAACTCTTGTAAATATCATATAGCCTTAAGTATAAACTTCTCGACCAGAAATTACGATTTATATCTTATTTCATGGCAACGAGCATATGAAGTATTTTATTTTTATTTTCATTTAATAGCTGGCTGATAGCTAGCCCAGCAATCGTATATCGTCCCTTTAAAGAGTGGATATATTCGAATTTCAAATCGAATTTTCGAAATGTCATTCCGCATTTAAGAGACGATTGATTGTGATTTTTTTCATTGTTTTTGCTTAAATTTGTCTTTAATAAAGACATTTTATTTTGGTTTGCAAAAGGATACGCTTTGTTTTTGAGATGTGGATGAAGGGTGATCGTTCGCTAGCGATAAAGGGATCCCATTAAACCTACAGTGTACCGTCGAAAGTGGTACTCATCCAAGAATACATCTCATTTTAACAATAAGCATTTCCCAGTCCAGTCCGGGAAAACCTTCCAGCTATGTAAGTGGCTTTTATTATTTTTTTATTTTTATTTTTTCATCAAAGTGTCATCCTTTAAACGAATTCTTTAAAAAAAGATTTTACAAAAAACCAATCAAATATTAACAATATTATACAATTTTATCTTATGTTTTGAACTCTTGTAAATATCATATAGCCTTAAGTATAAACTTCTCGACCAGAAATTACGATTTATATCTTATTTCATGGCAACGAGCAAATGAAGTATTTTATTTTTATTTTCATTTAATAGCTGGCTGATAGCTAGCCCAGCAATCGTATATCGTCCCTTTAAAGAGTGGATATATTCGAATTTCAAATCGAATTTTCAAAATGTCATTCCGCATTTAAGAGACGATTGATTGTGATTTTTTTCATTGTTTTTGCTTAAATTTGTCTTTAATAAAGACATTTTATTTTGGTTTGGAAAAGGATACGCTTTGTTTTTGAGATGTGGATGAAGGGTGATCGTTCGCTAGCGATAAAGGGATCCCATTAAACCTACAGTGTACCGTCGAAAGTGGTACTCATCCAAGAATACATCTCATTTTAACAATAAGCATTTCCCAGTCCAGTCCGGGAAAACCTTCCAGCTATGTAACTGGCTTTTATTATTTTTATTTTTTCATCAAAGTGTCATCCTTTAAACGAATTCTTTAAAAAAAGATTTTACAAAAAACCAATCAAATATTAACAATATTATACAATTTTATCTTATGTTTTGAACTCTTGTAAATATCTTATAGCCTTAAGTATAAACTTCTCGACCAGAAATTACGATTTATATCTTATTTCATGGCAACGAGCAAATGAAGTATTTTATTTTTATTTTCATTTAATAGCTGGCTGATAGCTAGCCCAGCAATCGTATATCGTCCCTTTAAAGAGTGGATATATTCGAATTTCAAATCGAATTTTCGAAATGTCATTCCGCATTTAAGAGACGATTGATTGTGATTTTTTTCATTGTTTTTGCTTAAATTTGTCTTTAATAAAGACATTTTATTTTGGTTTGCAAAAGGATACGCTTTGTTTTTGAGATGTGGATGAAGGGTGATCGTTCGCTAGCGATAAAGGGATCCCATTAAACCTACAGTGTACCGTCGAAAGTGGTACTCATCCAAGAATACATCTCATTTTAACAATAAGCATTTCCCAGTCCAGTCCGGGAAAACCTTCCAGCTATGTAAGTGGCTTTTATTATTTTTATTTTTTCATCAAAGTGTCATCCTTTAAACGAATTCTTTAAAAAAAGATTTTACAAAAAACCAATCAAATATTAACTATATATATATATATATATATATATATATATATATATATATATATATATATATATATATATATATATATATATATATATATATATATATATATATATATATATATATATATATATATATATATATATATATATTTATATTATTATTTTTTCAAATTGAAATTATGTTTATTACTAAATAAATGAAATTATAAAATAAATGAAAGGGCACTTATCTGGTCTGTGGCGACCAGGAGCGACTCCACGCCGTTTTTCTTCTCCTCTTTCAGTGTTTGCTGTTTCCTGCTGTGGTATTGGAAAATGACCAAACCGGCTTCCTATTTTCTCCTACAGCGGTAACACAACAATTCGAAAGATGAGAATCAATGCTGAAAAATAATGGCGATTAGTGTATCTTAAAAACTAATGATAATTAAAAATGTGTATCAATATTTCGGCTCAGCCGTCGTCAAGATATGTGACATTTCATATATATATATATATATATATATATATATATATATATATATATATATATATATATATATATATATATATATATATATATATATATATATATATATATATATATATATATATATATATATATATATATATATATATATATATATATATATATATATATAGTGTTGCAAAAAGGAAAAAGCTCGATTTTTGAGATATATGGATGATGAGTGATCGTTCGTCGACGGTAAAGGGACCCATAAACTAACATGCACAATCGAAAGTCGTGCACATCCGTAAGTATATCTCATTCAAACATAAGCGTTTCCCAATCCAAGCTGGGATTTCCTTCGCTGCTATTCAAGTAGCGTTTACTAATTTTATTTTACTGCGAATCATCATCCTATGAACGGATTATTTACAAAACCTTATCAAATATATATATATATATATATATATATATATATATATATATATATATATATATATATATATATATATATATATATATATATATATATATATATATATATATATATATATATATATATATATATATATATATATATATATATATATATATATATATATATATATATATATATATATATATATATATATATATATATATATATATATATATATATATATATATATATATATATATATATATATATATATATATATATATATATATATATATATATATATATATATATATATATATATATATATATATATATATATATATATATATATATATATATATATATATATATATATATATATATATATATATATATATATATATATATATATATATATATATATATATATATATATATATATATATATATATATATATATATATATATATATATATATATATATATATATATCTATATATATATATATACGCTTGAATGTGATTGGGGTGCGCAGTTCTCACCCCTAGCGTAGACAACTGAGTCTGCCCCGCTACGATTTTCGCTGCCTATCAGAGTCGTTTGTGCGGTGTAGGGCGGTGGGCGTCGCACTTGTCCGTTTTGTCGCGCTTAAAAAAAGACATACGCGTGCTTGTGAAAAACGTTGTGATGTTTAACATGGAAAACCATGATTTGGAGTTGGCTGTGAACAGGCATCTTTTCAGCGGCGGGTCGAGTATGCTCGGCAGCCTGCCGCCGACATCCCTGATGCCCACTGGCTCCTCACCATACTCCGGAGACAGCCCCGACAACAGTGACTGCTTTCTCTATGATGACTCTTCGGTGTCGGATAGTAGCCTTTACGGCAGCGACCAGGAAAATAACGTCGCCACATATAAAAGGTGATTTTTTAAAATATTGCAAACTAAATCTATCGTTGCATTATCGGCAAGCTTTAGAGAGAAGTACGTAATTGACAATATCTATAAACATAATATGTAATGAGCTGATTGATCCTCTCTTCTAATATAACCATGAAAGCCTTAAACACAGCGTTTCCCAAACTGAGTTCCGCGGAAGCTAGGGTTTCTACAAGATCTCCATGAGGGTTCCGGAGGTATTCTGTCTAAAACAACTATTGGAAGCAAATCCGCAAAACAATATTATGTTTGTGTATTTTTTGTTTTTGTGTCATTATGTGTGAATATTTAACCCACCTTGTGAATTTCTGGTTAAAATAATTCCCAAACACAAATAAGGACATCGAGTAGATGCAAAATGTATATAAATAGGATATAATTCATTATTTTCTGCTTAGAAAATTATTAGGTATTTCACGCTACTGCGATCACCCATTTTTGGTTGCCTGCATTTGGTTCCGATTCTGTGTTCTTCAGAATTTGGCTGAATTCAAATGATGAACTCGTTCATAGGACATGCTTTGATATTGAAGCAGGAAGAAAGATACGTTGACGAAGGATACAAGTAATATATAATGATTAAAATAAATATTTTAACTCTTAAAAGATAATGTTAAAACAGAAAGTCTTAGGACACGATAAATACTTGAAATTTACTATTCTAATATTATAAATACTACATATTATTTGACTATTTCTATGGCAAACATTTATCTACCTATTATTGTTTGACAACTGCAAATCTCTCTTTATAATGATTATTTTTATTATTTACATACAACCGATTATCATAATAGAGTATATTATAATCACCTTTATTTACTAAGGTTAGATACGATGTCTGAATTTACATGAAGTAGGTAGGTAGTTTCCTAATTAATTGAAAATGGTAATAATTATAATGTTACTATATTACTCTATGTAAGATAGCTAATAGTTTATATAATTTTGACTCGGCAAGATCTGTGCATCCGCAATTGGACGTGATGAAAAGTAATATATTATGTAATTGCACTGGCCTAGGT
>OX155980.1:17584125-17627328 GCA_944548615.1 Micropterix aruncella
CTAACATGGTTCTGTTTACAGAAGTGGTGGAAGAAGGAGGGTGCCACGCAGCAGCCCGCATCGACAGCAGGCGCAAAGGCAGGCAGCGAATTTGCGAGAGAGGCGTAGAATGCAGTCAATCAATGACGCCTTCGACGGACTTAGAGCTCATATACCAACACTACCCTACGAAAAGCGTCTTTCCAAAGTGGACACCTTGAGGCTAGCCATTGGATACATACACTTTCTTGACGACCTGGTTAGTATCTACACGTATCTAAATACTGAAATACTAACCGATAACAAAGAATCCTTCCTTGACGACAGTCTTAAGCGAAGGGTTTGCAAACCACTGTGCTGAATGAGACGGAAGAGGGAACGCTGAATTATTAAGTGTATATAAAGGTGTACTCACAGTGACGGATTTAGACTTGATGAGGCCCTAAGCTATTTGAACAATTGCCGTATATATGACAATTGCTAACTCGGACATTTTATATGGGCGCCCCTAAGAAAGTGAGGCCCTTAAGCTTGGGTAGCTAATACGTAAATTCAGCACTGTGTACTCATATAGGTGACTTGCTGCTTAACATTAATACAGGATGAGTTTAAATTAACCGGCATCCTTGAAGTGTGTAAGCAAGCAAGTAAGCAACTTTGATATTTTTTGTGTATAAATAAAAATATTTTTTTTTCTGTAAATTTGATCAATTTCAGTTGAGAATAAAAATAATTCAATCATTGAGTGCGCTATGATTGCTAGCGGTAGGTAAACCGCTAGATGGCGCATTGCGCTAAACGCTTTTTATTTTAAAAGAAATACTTATTTAGATTTTTTTTAAATATACCTTTTTTTGTTTTCGGTTAATTAAAACTCACCCCGTTAAGCAACTGGCGGAAGTCCCGCTTGTGCGTGGGCAGTCCATTCCCGGCCGGATTCGATTGAGCGGGTGGAGTACCAATTTTCAGGTCGCGAGAAAGAGACCATCCTCGTCTGTACAGGGGTAGTAGGGGCGAGGAGATGTGAGGAAGTACCTTCTTCCAAGAGGAGTGGAGCGTGGCACCTAAAGTCTCCGCCTTTAGTGCCAGCACTAAAGACAGCACAATAAAATACCATTGTATCGGTCTGCTGCTACCCGCAGACGACAGAAGGTCGGCGCCTAAGTGTGATATCATTTTACAAGTCATGTAATTCGCCCAGAGGCTCCTGGAAATATTGCTCCTGGATGTAGCGCATATTATCGCTCCGGCGATTCCTGAGTTTCCGACAGTCACTGTCTATCAAAGCAGTGCTCGCCAACTTCTTTATGCTTAGGGACCGGTGAAGGTAAGAAAAAAAATCGGGGTATCACACTGAAGACACTATTTCAAATATTTCGTGAAGGGTTATTTCATATGTGAACTGGCGGGGCTGGGGGAGGGGGGGGGGGGGTTAGGTAGACAAATTAAATATTATAATGCCAGAAAATCCTTTGTGCAAAAGACGTATTCCAATAGTTTCATATTATGCTTTTCAGCGGTTTCTTAGGTCATTATATGTGCATGAGTTAACATGCACTTGACGAGATCATCTTTACTAAAATCCTTGTGTTCAGGGTGGGTCATAATAATTAAAGTTTTGAGCTAATGCCATTAAAATGTTGACATTAGAAAGAATCCAAATTTCTTCCTAATAAAAATGTCGGAATTCCAGGTACTTTTTAAATGCATATGTGTATAAATCATATTTCTGCAATAGCCCAGTATGGAAAGATTGAGGTCGTTAAGAAAGCTAAAAATATCCACCATTTCAAAAGTTTATAGTCATTTATTATTTATTTAACAAAGGCTGTACTAGGTGGTCCAGACTGGTCTAGTCATGCTTTAGCAATAACTAATTTAGTTCTCCTCTCAGTTCGACTAGGAATGAAATCCGTGTCCTCTTTTTGCTTCTATTTGTATTTGCTTGACTGATATCTATTTTACAAGAAACATTAGAGTTTAATAGATTCAAATCCATTTTAAACAAATCTAAATCGAATTAGTAATGCCAAAATACTCAGCACACGTTAAAAGTCAAAAATCGGAAGAAAGTGCATAAGGCGCTAAATTCAATAATCGATTTTCTTAGAAAGTCGCGTTTACTAAGAATAATAATACACATTTGTCAGTATATCTAAATTATAAAGAATCTTAATTCACCTCTACATTTACGAGAAGGACCATTCTAAACATATTTTTTTTTAGGTTCGAAAGAGAAACTCCGATGACAAGCTAGCCTCGAACCTCAATAAAATACCACAGAGGGAAGAACCGAAGAAAATAATTATTGCCAGTAAGTTCCTGCTTTTAAATAATTTAAGCTATGCGAGTTGTGATTTTTTGCGAAGCGATTGTTTTTTGTATCAAAATGTGTGATTGCGCTTTATTGATCTTCGCGAATATATGTAATTATGCATCAATTAATTTTATATTGCATAAATCATAATACATTTAAAAGCTCACCTGGATATAGGCATAATAAATTTTGAAAATGGATATTTTAAAAGTATTTTTAAACTAAAATTAGTTGTGCTTGCAGGTCCTTTTTCCGGAAATTGTGTTTTTTTATAAACACCATATGAAAATTGCCATCACCGATATGACAATTTACGACGAGGCAAATGAACTATAATGATAAGAACACATGAACTATAATCCGATTCCCCATAATATAAAGCTATTTTCGCCATTCGTCACGCACATCATTGTCTTTTATGTCCCGTATTCCAACTTTTCCTATTTCCTCAGGTCTTAAATTGTTTATATTATATATTATTGGTTATATATAATAGTTACATATATTTTTTTATACTTCTTGATTTTTAAAATTATCGAGTCCATAATAATCTTGCTGTAAGAGAAAAGAAAGGCACCATTTTCGGTATCTATTTTTTTTTGTTGAGAATGAAATGGTAATCTGGGCATAGCGCAGAGGGATATTTTCGTTGACATAATTTTCCCAACGGAAACGGCACTCCAAGAAGGGGAAGTACGTAATGAAAATTTTGCAAATAAGAAGGGAGTACCTAATTGGAAACATATTGGTGCTTGGTGTGAAGCTGTGTTCCCATATCAATCGGTCTATTAATTTACCATATCCCCGAGAGTATTGGTCATTTGCCACCCCCTCGAATTAGAAACATGCAATACGTTGCGCTCTTCAACAAAGCCCTATCCCACTAGGGTGACAATGAGTATTTCCAAAGATAAGGGACAATTGTTTATTACACTATTAATACATTATCTTAATCTGTAATAGTGATAAAAACTGTAAATTATAACCGCAACATACCATGTTAAAGTTTTGTCATCTAAAAATTGGTATTCTACAGAGTTTTACTAAACATACTTATACGTTTTAATTATTAGTCATATGAAAAGTGATTAGGGAGAGGTAAATTACCACCATTAATATCACATCGCATTGTCAAAATAAAATGCAAAATTACAAGTATTTTGGCTACAACATATATTTTATACGAATTTGGATAATGGTCTAACGTTTCATGTGACTAAATTTTGTATTTAAAAATCATCTATATGTTTTGAGCCCAGAGAAATATTGATAAAAACATGCTAAAATGATTTTCGAATTTCGATCTCAGTGACAGCAAGTTGATTAATCCTCTAAAGGGGGTCGAAAATTATTCAAAATCCATATGTTTTTCAAGTAAATTTCATAAAAAAGGCTTAAATACGAATACGTAAACAACTAATCAATTTCGATAGGTTTCTTCTGTTTTTTTTTAAATATTATCCTATTGGTTTTTGAGTCTGAGTGTCACGAAAGATATGTATGTTATATCTATATATTGATTATATTAGGTATGATTTTCGGAGCAAAAGCCTTTTTGAGGATTTTCATCAAATTTGGTCTATAGTTTTCACGCTACAAAGAACATGTTGCGGTATAAATATTTGTCTGTATCGGTATCACGCAGGTGCCTAAGGTGTTTAGCTACTTATCTACTTATATATTTTTAATATTTTATTCATTAATCCAATAAAATATATAAACATGATTTAAACACAATGATTCATTCCTCACTCCTAGTCGCTGCCTAGTCACTCCTAGCTAGGCAGCGTCTGTTTCACGGAAGACACTAATTTTAACATGATAGTAATTTTAAATGTAATTTTATTAAAAATGTGTTTTCTGATCTTTATATAAAGTATAATAACACCCTCGCTGGAATTGCCTTTTGCCTGTCACAGAGCCTCTCAATCTTATCAAACATCTTCCAAAGATATTTGCAGCATAATGCTAAAGTTACAGTCCAATGACAGTATAATGAAACGCGCGGTTACCCCATCGCGACAAACAACATTATAGACGGTCATTACAGCAGAATAGCGTGCCATGCGCTATGAGAGCGCCGAATCGCAATTGGGAATTTATCACCCGACCCTGTGGTCCATTGGCTGTAGGCACAGTAGATAGGGGAGTGCTTGAGTGTCGGGCGAAGGGCGTTCTGTTTGGGAAACGCCGCCGTTTGCTCTCGGAGTTCTCATGGTTGACGTCCATATGGACATTCGCACCTGCAGAGCCGGTGTAAAAATAGAGGGCTAGTCGCATGCAGTAGATTACTACTTACTATTATTAATAATCGTAATTTGAGGCGTATTTAATGAAAAACCTGGCCACCAAGTTGTAGTCTTAATAATCCGTTTCTTTAGCATACGCATGCAAATGCAGCGGTGATGTCTCCGATGCCTACCAGTACCTACTTATATTCATGAAGTTCGTTCGTTTTGCCATACGGATATAGCCGGGGCGCGCACTTGCAACCTGGCCGCGGCGGCCAGGCCTCGGCGGCCAACGAGATACTACGAAATGTATAGAATCGCCGGCCGGCGCGCGCACTTTGGCCGCGCGGCCTAGTGCGCGCGGTTGCAGCGATTCCATACATTTCGTAGGATCTCGTTGGCCGCAAGTGCGCGCCCCGGCTTAGTAGGGATTGGCAGGCTTTAAATAACCTTGTTCGACTTAAGAATTTTAAAGATAACCAGGAAATTTCATTTGAAATATAATTTAGGCACTGATGACAAGTTTGTCAAGTGGAAAGAAAGACCTGAGAGTTGTCGAAGTATATATCTAATAGAGCCTTTAATCACTTTTGAAAAAAATGAATAAGATATCGAATTTATTTTGTGCATCATGACAACTTAAACCACAGTTTATTTATTGTTTTATCGATTAATTTATTTATTTATTACCGCATTTGAAAAGCATATTTGTCTCACTAAAGTTCATGTCAATTTATATTAAGTACGCTCATTGATATTTTTTAAAAAAATAACACGGCCGATATGAGCAAAGCATATGGGGCTGCTGCCGCCCAACAAAGTGCTAAGACTTTTTCCAATGCAGCGAGCTCTGTTTGTCCGTAAATTCGGCAAGTTAAAAATAATCGGTGACACCCCTTAAATTGTGTCACCGCAAGATTTTCCCGGGAAGTAGCCAAGGACTGATTTCATATAAATATTAATTTCATAAATAAAAACAATGAGCCGAGAGAGATCGAGATATTTTGAACCGTGTTACGTAATAAAAGTAAAAATAGGAATTTTCTGAGATTAGTCTATGGCGCGTGTGAGCGAGATGCTCTATGTTAAGTCACGTGATGGAGAGATGGAAAACATCGAAAGTGTATGGGCCCTTAACAATATCGCAAGCCCCGCGACCTACTTATAAGATAAGTTATTTTAAACTAAAAACAGATTTTACCTTGTGAAGTTGGTGGCACCGACGCATGCGACGTTTCGGCGTTGTTGCAATACTGCCGGTGGTATACTGTCGTTGCTATACAAGGTCAGAGCGCAGTGCGGCGGCGGCGAGGGCGCGTGCGAATTTGGAATTGCGCCGTGTAGGTTCACAATACTCACTGTATCGCGTTTCGCGTTTTTGCATTTGGCGATTTAGCGATAATTGGCGATTGGTCCTAAAACCATTTTCATAAAACGGGTAAACATAGTATCGGGTTCCACGTATTTGAAGCCTTCGTATGTATTGAAGTTTGGGGTTCTTCCTATTTATAGGGATCATGTGGGGGAATTACACATACAATTCTGTGACATTACTTTATTTTTTAGGACCAGTATTAAAGGATTTATGATTTTTTAAATTGTTGAAAAGCTACTATCTATACCTATATATAAAATTGAATGTTTGTCTGTATGACCGCTATGGACTACTAAACCGTTCGACCGATTTTGATGAAATTTTGAGGAAACTTTAGATTAGTTTAGAGATAGTTCCTGTGAAGTTTGGTGCCGATCGGACCAAAGGAAAAATTTTAGTGTCCTCAATAAAACCAAAATTCTTCTCTTTTTTAAAGCGGCGAATTTGAATTTCGAATGCGACCGCGAAGACAGGAGTGAGTTTCTCTTTTTTTTATAGTCGAATGAATTTTAAAGCGGCGAATTTAAATTTCGAACGCGACCGATTTGGCGTAGCAACGCGCGCAGGGTACCGATAGTTTAGTTATACAAGATACGAGTGGTATTACCCGGCGTTGCCCGTGTTATATCTTTTCTCAAATACCAATGTATACCCATTTTCTTGGCGATCGGTTGAGCAGTATAGAAGTTGGTGTGCTGCAGCGCCGTCTAGTTGAAAGTTGCAACAAAGCGGATATATATAAAAACCTTAACCATGAAAAAATACATATATATGCCAACTTTCATGGTGATCGGTCAAACGGTTTCGGAGTCTATTAAACTCGGACAGACGGGCATACAGATATACCAACATCCATTTTTATATTATATTATTTTGGCCTGTTTTTAAAATTTAAACTTTGAATGCCTATATCTCGCTTATTTATAGCGACCGACACAATTTTCTTCCAGATTTAGCATTAAAATGAAAAAAATTGGAGAGAGGTTCCTATACTGCAGTAATTCCACTTTTATAACTATGTGATAATACTTACATGTATATATTTTAATTAAAGAGTTTTGAACAATGAAGCACAAATAATTAAAAAGCAGGAATAATTTCACTGTATTACCTTCACAATATTTTGAATTTAGAATAACGCTTGGCCGACTATGACGTTTGTAGGTTTAACATAGCAGCGCCATCTATGGATTACTCAATAGATAACGCCATCTGTTAAAATCGTTTGGAACTAACAGATAATTGCGAATGTCAAATAATAGACATTGCAATAAAATAATATCGCGACTATAAATTAAGACGTAAGCTATCCTATCTTTCAAGTTGGATCAAACTGCACATTGTGTGCAAATTTGATTCAAATCGGTTAAGTAGTTTAGGAGTCCATCGCGGACAAACAACGTGACACTTAATTTATATATATTAAGATGGGGTGAGATTTCTGTATGATATTTTGAGCCAGATACATGAAACCGACATCGGAGATTCGTTAAAAATCTGTTACCACAGAACACTGTGTCTCAATGTACAATGTTAAGCCATAACAAGACAGCGCTCCTCCCTAATGATGATGATAATGGTATTTTCGAATGAGCGTGTGTCGCGCCACGTGTGTCAGCAGTCAGCACACCCTTAGATTTGCCATAAGCAAACGGAGAAACGTGCACCTACATCAACACAATCACAATGCGGGCTCCACTCAGAAGCGCCCCGAGATGATGTAAAAAAGCGTCTATGAGATTAGCGCTGCATTTGAATGCGGAATTAGAGGAGAATGTTGTTGTTTGGGGTGGCGTGAATAAAAATGAGGTGGCCCATATCGGCGGGGATCACCGCGGCCGCGGTGCAGCTTAATTGCGTGGGGCGCAGGGCAAGTGCACGTGCAAGCGACCTCGTCTCCTCGCCCGTTGCTGCCCCTTGCCTTGATTTTACCGATGGATTATTTCTACCAGGAATACATAAAATAGTTTTTTAAAATAATTCAATGTCAAACTTTCTCATTCATGCTTTTTACAATATTGATAAATATTTGTTATGCGCTTCTGACTTCGTATAGCTGTTACGTAGATTTTGAAATATTTTTATTTCCAATTTTCACTTGTTGCTATTTTAATTTATGGATTAATTGTCATTTTTTTATTTTTATTTTATAATATTTTAAATTACGTTTTGCTTGTTGTTTTTTAAATTTGCAATTATTGCGTCATTTTTTTCAGCTGTATTATTCCATTTGACATTTATCTATTGTGTTTTCAAGTTTCCGTTTTGAAGACTATTTCTATAATACCTAATTTTTGTTCACGTCATTTACTATAATATGTTAACATTTCAATTTAGGCGCTGTTTAACATCGTAATTCCAAATGTAATGTCTTGATAGAACAAAATGAGAAAACGGATGAAATCTGTATTCGTGGATGATTTATCAGTTATCACTGTAGGCGTTAACTACTCAAAATGTAAAGCAGTATCCAAACAAAACAATAATAAATTAATTATTATTAGGAGGCATACTATTTCTAATGTAATGAGTCATTGATATTAACTATACTATTATGTAAACATGTTCCTCAAATTTACACTTTTCTGATGATTTCACCAGATTATGTACCCACCTATATGGTCGTGTAGATGCCATGTCTTTTAGAAACATATAAATTATTATGATTAGGAGTCCGCATTTAATTTCATCTGGTTTTTATCTCCAAAGTCCCTATAATGGGCTAGTCCTAGTTGAGTGACAGAATCAAATAAGCATAAGGTTAAGGTTTTTTCATGCGGTTCCTGTTATTGTTGTAAGCAAAATAAAGATTTATAGTAATTCATTCTAAAACAAAAAAATAAATATCTAAAATAAAGATAATCAAATATTGCTCTCATCGAGAAAACGATCATTTTGCTTATTATACACCGTGAGTTTTTTATTAGTCACATCCTTGCAGTGGGTGAATCAGTCCAAGTAAGTAAGTGACTTTTAATAAACATTTTTGAAAAAATATATTTTTTTCTTTTTTTGTAAAATTGAACATTATGACATCTAGCGGTAAGTAGAATATCGCGAATATTGTTTATTCGCGATATTTTACCTACCGCTAGATGGCACAGCGCGCTGAACAAATTTAATACTTTTTTTTTAAATTTTCGAAAAAAAACTTTTATTTGAATTTTCGAAAAAAAATGTTTGTTTCTCCTACATTTTTTTCAAAAGTTGCATATATGCTCGTACTGATTTACCGAGTACAAGGATGCCACTAATAACAAACTCAGCCTGTATAGGAAAGGCCATCAGTAAGAGAAGATGAAAATAAGTGGTTTAATCAAACAATGCGAACGCGCAAACGCTCTCGGGACAAATTATCGTGCCTGTCGTACCCCTCGCGCGGTGGTGGATGCTCGATATACGCGATTCACAATTGATAGATATTATTTAGAAACATAATAACCTAAGCGAGCACTTACATCGGCAGGGTTGAGTTTAGCGTGGGGGAGCGAGGAGCGAGGTGCCGACGATACCGTGTGCGGTGCATTTGTACATTATTTACACATTGGGGGAACCCCGAGAGAGGGGACCAAAAGGGGGTCAAACGCGTACTCTATTATTTCGCAATTACTTTCGTTCGGACCGCGATAGTCACGCTTATCTCGATTATTGCTAAAATAATCGGTTTGATTTGATATTATTTCATAACAATACATACACTTGACGAGCGGGCACCGCGTACGTGTTAAATGGGTTAGTTACACATTAAGGCGACAGTAGGTAAACTTTGTAAGTGTTGCGAAATAAAATTTTCTAATGAATCGAGGTCTAAAGATTTTCCTGAAAATACGTTATCTTTTTTTGTAAAACTTATAAAATTTATACCAAAATAAAATTAAACATAAAAATACGACTCAATAATAACGAAAAACATGCGAATTTACGTGAAAACTCTTGTTACATATGTATTTAATTTATTTATGAGAGAAACTCAAATCTCACAATTTAGCTTCATTTCTGAATTTTAGAGCTATAGTAAGAATGTATTTTTTTTTTACATTTACATGATACACTTTTCATCGGTTTTCGTCCTGGAAAACTATCTATATACCTACTCGTAACACAAGTTGCTTTTGCATATCGTAGAATTTACTTATTTGCTCTTTTATTAAAAACCTTTTCCAACGTCCAACCTTTTTTGGACGTCAACTTGAAACTTAAAAATAGTCACAAGAGTAATGGGGTATTTTGTGTTGTCCGTTTTTTCTTCCTCGTCTTCTAATTATATGTACGTCGATTTATTTTGTGCCGGCTACAATTTTCAATTTTGTGCCGGTTACATTAAGGCGACGATGTATGTACATTTCGAAAATTACATTTTTTGGCAATTTTTGAACCGTCATACTGAAATAACTGATGATGTTAGCCAACTTAAAAAAAATATCGAAATTCACGGTACCTTTCGTAAGTATATAGCTATTTCAGATTTTTAAAATAGGATTGAAAAATTGAGAAAAATAAATAAACCTGGGAGCTATATAGGAAATTTTCATTTTAGAGCAGTTTTTGAACCGTGCCTCACACTAAACCGCACGATCAACAAACTCAAAAAAAATACTACGGAATTTTAACATGAGTTGTACAGTGGCCAATAAAATCAATAATATTGGCGTCTGGAAATATTGGAATGTGTCCTAGCATAAAATAGCAACCGAAACTAAATAAGGGAAGACTGGAACCAAAAGAAACGGAAATAGAGACAAGTACATATATACAAGAAATCTGGCACCAAAAGTTCTTGCAACTTCAGCAAGCAATAAGAAAATAAGATCTACATGATAAATAAAATTGGAGAAGGTTAGGAAATTCACTAGACATGATAAATAAAAATAGAATATCGTTTACAGTATGACCATGTTAAAAGAAAGAGATCACCATACTTACAGTGACTAGATATTGTTAGTAAATCAATTTAAACAGGGCAGGTAAATCGAAGGCTTGTACGCAGAACGTGGTAATATAATATACGCAGAAGATGATAATATTATATTAATTAATTAAATTCACAATTTTATATGTGCATAGTAAGAAACCTTTTTAGGCTACTTAATTTATTGGTCAATTTAGTTATATATTAATCTATATATTTATTTATTTTACTTATCTATAAACTTAAATATTTTCATTTTCTTTATTTAATATTAGTTCTTTATTTATATACATATTTATATATCTATATTAACCTTAAAATTTATAAGAATGAATGAACGATCGGAATGAATAGGAGAAAAAAAAAAGAAAGTAAAGTCACTATGATTAAAGCGAAGTCTTAAATACTATCACCCCAGAACAGAAATACAATCTAGTGGGGGTGATAAAATCCACACAAATGTTATCTTATCTGCTTCGTAAAATCAATTGTATTGTATTGGATAATTTTATAAAATAAAATAAAAATAAAATACTAGGAACAATAACTAACAATAATACTTATAATACTATGTGCCAGATATATGCAGAATGTTATTTTACAGAAATGTAACAGAAATTGTAAATTTGAAGAAATGTATGTATTAGGCTCGAAACATCGAATTCCAACGTTAGACAAAACAGCCAAAGACAACCCAATATTCTGATACGTATAAGTACTTATAAGAATGGTTTACCTGACTGATCAAATTCAAAAGGATAGATATCTAGTTTATATTGTAGAAACCACTTCCAATGTGAGTGTTTTCTATTTTATATTATTTTATTCCAATATCTAGTTCAATATCTAGTTTATATTATTTTATTGCATGTTTCATTTTCTGTGTCTTTAAGATATTTTATAATTTTAATATTTAACAGATTTACGATATTTTATTAAATAAAGGGGTTAGGGGGTGGTTGGGCGAGTGGGTGGGTATAGTTTTGACGATAACGGGCTCAAAAGTTGTATATTTACCCACCCCGCTGTTGCCCTTAATTCTCTTGCGGGGTTTCTATCGCCTTCAACCTCCTGGGCAGAGAAGAGTACACACTTCATTATAGCTGGTGATAGTAACCATGCTACTACCCCTGCGTCCACTACTTTTCATCAATAAACAGATATCTACATAATAAATATTTTCATATAGTGTGCCAGGTCTTTGGTCCATTCTGATTTATTTATTGACTCGACCTTCCTAAAATTCTTTGATTATTGTTTCTTTAATTGTGTTAATTGTCAGTCGATTAGTCCCACACCAATGATGTTTTATGCCAGGCCATTGATCTTATGTTTCATAGAGTGCATACAAACATCGGTCAAACAATAACCGTCTTTCCCGATTGCAGTTTGCTTTCTCCATCTATCCTTCACTAAACAGCTAGTTCTATTACGTGAAACCTTCTTGGGATATCTCAAGAAGATTGAGATAAATCATTGTTGTAATACATGCTAGCTTGACATGGCATTCGATGGTATTTTTTATGAAGGCTTTTGTTAACCAGTGCTATTCCACAGCTCAGATCCGTTGATTGAATAAGTGCCCATAGCATTTTTTCAATCTCCTGCCCCAACGATTGCTTTCCATATTGCCTCCCATTGGAAGTGAATTTCTCTCTATGAATATATAATGCTATCCTATTCATGTATTATTATACCTCAATGACTATTGATTTTGCACTTAATTTCACTTGAATTACAACTATTATCCTTATCTGAATCATTAGAAAGATAGGTGAGTCACTGAAATTCGCTATTGTGTTTACTATTATGTCCATCGCTTGTTCATGTCTATCGGCGCCGTCAGTTTCAGATATGCATATACAATGAACTAATTAATAGGTTATTATTATATTATTATATCCACAACTTTGCACGGAAAGTTTTAAATTTATTGTTTGGGAACAATGTTTGGTTACAATGTCGGAAAAAAAATGGGTTGAATTTCTGGCCAAAACTTTGCATAGGTACTCCAATTATAAGAAATACGAACACATTTATTGGTTAATTTATTTAAAGACTTTGTTTGCCTTAACATTGGCAATATTCCAATATTTTCATTGATTTTTCAGTGGGTAGTTTTTGCATTTTTTCTCTGTAAGTTATATTAGCTGTGTTACCTCTCGTATGTCATAACTTAAAGATTACGTATTGATATGTCAAGCGAAATGGCTATGCAAAGTTGTCCCTGAGAGAATCAATTCCAATACGCCGTTTCTCGCCGTTCGTAGGCGCCAGTCCTTAGCGCATTACCTCACTGGCTTTCAACGCCAATTACTCTTCAACCAACGATAATGACTACATAGTGTAATGGACAAAATGTGTCGGGCATAGTCAAAGTCATACTCTAAAAATCATTTATCATATACATCTGAAAGGTAAATGGCCATTCTCCGTATAAAAATAAATATTTTGTGTATACATTATTTTATTACAGGATGGAAATTATTCGACGAATAATGGCAAATGATTCTAGAAAAAAAATGATTTGGCGACGTTTAGTCGCAGCCAAATAATGTGTTTTCATGAAGTGGGCCATTTGTACAGAGTAAAAAACATTTATATCATGGATAATTATTAAACTATAATCAATTGTATCTTTTGTATTTTTAATCCTGAAATAACATAACATAGAGGTAAATTATTTATTTCTATATGGAGAGTATTTTTGCCTTGGAGATTTATTAGATACCTCTGAGAGATCAGAAATTACTGTGATAAAACCGAAATTTCCCACCATTTTCCAATATAGTAGCTTAAGCACGGCAAGGACTGATGGGCAGCATCCCAGGTAGCATTTTGACTCCATATAGACGTCGATTTTTAGTAATCTGAGACGGAACTGACGTGTGAATGTCACAGCCACAAGATGTCTTTCTTAGACGTACAAGTGAAGTTAATTTTATCAGGAAAATGACGTGTAAATATGACATATACAAGATTTCTTTTCTAGACGTTGAAATAACTTCAACACTGACATCTGCCTATGGATGAAAATCACCTCACCCAAACCACTCTACGACCTATTTTAGACGTTCCAAAAACGTTTCCTTAAACCAAATTTTGAACTCATATCTAGATGCCCTTAAGACGTCATTTTAAACATATATTTTTCGTTTGCACCCCTAATAAGGGGGTATCACTGCGGCGATTTGTATGAACACGTGCCGGTAACAACGACAAAAGAGGTTTATTGCATATTTTATTATTGGCGTTTCGTGATTTGGTTAATATTTCTGTCATAACCCCACCGGAAATAAAACGTGTGATTTGATAATGTATGGTTGCAACAGAACATGCCATGCCGTATGTCAGGCAGGCTCGTCCCTTATTAGAAAACGATAAAATAAACTCAACGTCTGCGGTTAATCTATTTCAGGATATGTACAGCCGCGATACCAATGTCGCAAGTGTTAACAGCTAAATTCTGTTAAAATTTTATTTTTCAACAGCTACATAAATATTAGTTGCTGCGAAACTAAAATATCGCAGGACACCAACATTTTCGTAAATTGTCATATTACTCAAAATACTGATTTCTACTCCTACTCTTTCGGTGCCCTTGGTGCAAGACTCTGAAACGATCTCCTAGCAAATACACAAAACTCGCCTTTTTTAATCATTCAAGACTCACCTCAGAAAGTATTACTTTTCTAAGAAGCAACCGGTTCTTCCCGATCTCTCTCCCTCCTCTCCAATTTTCCACTCCTCAGGCATTCTTAGTTTTACATATAGTAGTTTGTATTTTACACAGAATAACTTATTTGTTTTATAATATAATATAAAGGGTCTTCCAAGAGGGACTTCCGAACTTTGACAGTTGATAGCGGCCATCTTCTTGAAGCTACATCTGTCACGTTAGTTGTCATTTATTCAGTCTGTTTTGCCAAATCACCATGGACGGATATAGAATTCAACAACATGTGCAAATAATAAATTTGTTTTATCAAAATGGGTGTTCTGTTCGGCCAACGTACCGCGCGCTTCGCCCATTTTACGGTCGCCATAATCGTCCTACCGAGAGGACTATTCGCAATGTGGTGGATGAATTTGAGTCCACTGGTTCAGTAAACGATCGACCAACACCCGTATGTCGACGAAACGCAAGATCTGCCGAAAACATCACCGCTGTCCGTGAGAGTGTGCAGGAGAATCCAAGGCAATCGATTTCGCGTCGCTCACAAGAACTTAACCTTTTGCAGACCACAACTTGGCCAATTTTGCATCGTCACTTGGGCCTGCACCCGTACAAAATTCAACTGACCCAGGAACTGAAAGCAAACGACCATAGACAACGACGTGTGTTCGCTGAATGGGCTTTAGAGCAGTTGGCAACTGACCCTAATTTTCATCGAAAAATCATCTTCAGCGATGAGGCCCATTTCTGGATGAATGGGTACGTGAACAAACAAAATTGTGGAATTTTGGGACGATACCAATCAACATGAGATCCAAGAGCGTCCAATGCATCCCGAAAAAGTCACTCTTTGGTGTGGATTTCGGGCTGGCGGTGTCATCGGTCCATATTTCTTTGAGAACGACGTTGGCCAGGCCATCACTGTCAACGGCGAGCGCTATAGGTCGATGATTACCAACTTCTTTTGGCCTTAATTGGATGATCTGGCCACCAACGACATGTGGTTTCAACAGGACGGCGCAACGTGCCACACAGCTCATGCCACATTGGATATTCTGCACGAGCGATTTGAGGACATGGTCATCTCACGTGGAGGTGATGTGAACTGGCCACCGAGATCGTGCGATTTGACCCCGTTAGACTATTTTTTGTGGGATTTTCTTAAGTTGCAGGTGTATGCAAATAAGCCACAAACCACATCGGTCCTCAAAGCCAACATAAATCATGCCATCGGTCAAATTCAGCTTGATTTATGCGGCAGAGTCATGGAAAATTGGACATTTCGGATGCTCTCCACCCAGAGAAGCCATGGCGGACATTTGAACGATATTATATTCCACACAAAATGGCATCAATAGGTCTTTCAAACGAATAAAAAATTTCGATGATATCTCAAACACACTTTGTATTATTTAAATTTAAAGATAGGAAGCGCTTAATGAAAGACCCTGTATATTTCCTCAACGAGCGCATGTATCACTGCTCAGTATGATTAGGTTAGTTGCAAGATATTGCGATGTGGCGATATGCTCGCCTTTTTTTATATATCTTTTTTAAATGATTAAAACGAATTCTAGACGAGACAAGTAATCTAAAGTGGTGGTAGAGAGCTCTTGCTTGCTCCGCGCTGGGCGTGATATGCGTTGCGAGAATAAAGAGAGGAGGCTTGCGAGTCGAGCCTACGAGGGGCCCGAAATAAGCATTTTAAAGGGGACCGAATAAGAAATGAGGTTGTCTGCTCATTCACATCGCATCGATGCTTTGGCTAGCGACGCGTCGCATTATAGTTGTGCGTTGAATAATGGCGCGAAGGCATTCGATGCTTTATTTAATTTTATAATTTGGCTCTTCTCAGCTATGCAAGTCAGGCTTTTAGATTTGGCTTTTAGGCTAGAATACCTAGGTAAAATGTATCTCATGAGATCACGCTGCGAGATTCTTCTTTCTAACCTTGTTATTTTCCGCTGCTGTTGCTGCTGTTGCGTAACAGCAAAATCGTAGACTCAACTGCGCCGTTCCATATACAGTCTAGAAACGAGAATCCCGCACTTGAGCAAACATCCCGCTTTCAGCCGATATTGAAAAGGCAACTACCACTTTCAATATGAATTTTAGTTGGATTTATTCCACTAAGGAGCTAGTGGCAGGGGGGACCAGCTTATTAACCCCCTGGCGTTCGGCACATTATTGTCAACGTTATTACCATTGCAGAGCAGGATAATCTGGCCAAATCTGATTTCCACATGCGGACACATATAATAAATAAAATTACATATATATGGATTCATACTTTCTTTGCAGGGAATAACTGCCAGCAAGCCCACTCGTTATCTTGGTCGAGAATTGGGGATTTTTCACCGGGCGGTAAGCATTTTGCTAAAGTTTGGTTTCCGGAAGACCCCAGAACATCGCATTAAGGCGGCGCAATTAGTATACTTAATTTTAATTATGTAGATAAATAATATGTAGAGTAATTTTTAAAAATGTTCTTTAACCATTTTCTTCCCAAGCCCCTGCGTTCCTATTCAGTGCCATTGTCTAAAATTATCCAATACCGAAGTAGGTATGACACAAATATCGTAAATCAGCTTGTGCGTCCTTTTCTATAATCATAATCGCGCGGTAACGTTATTCCGACGATGGACATATTCTTCTTTGCATTCCTGTGCATATCAGACCATAGACAGAAGGACGAGATGACTAAAGTTATGTCTGTAATACTTAAAATCAAATAAAATAATAAAGGTGGAATAAAGAAAAAAAATCGATGATACACAAAAGATTTATTGTACCTACTCTGCTTGAAAAGAGGATTGGCGAAATTGGGCCTAGATAAAGTCGAATATTTTTACAATCTGTCATGTTCACGTATATTTTTTCTAACTAAAATATTTTTTTCAACTAACATATTTCTTTGTCATGTTGTTTTTGAGCTATACGTAGAAATAAGACATTGAATGCTTTCTTTCGCCCAATAGTTGCACTCCATGGAATAGTTGTTTTTATTTTCTGGTATATATTTTTTCAATGTAAATATTTTCATATATTTCATATCGTATAATTCACAAGGTACATGACATTTAAATTAAAATGATATTAACACTGAAATTAAAATAAAGCGACTAATTGGTTCATAACCATTCCATGAAACCTTCGATCATTTAACTAGGCTTACGTTTATCGTAAGTTATAGACAGAGCAGACGTTTTTTTGGGACGTATTTTATTTGAATTATTCAGTGCATTGAAGTCCATTGAAGTGCAACAGATGGCAGTGTTTTTAAAATACATTGCTTTTTAGTCAATTTATTTCAAAGGATATTAGCTTAATTTTGTACATTGATTTTTCTTCAGGCCCAGGCTTGTTTCAGATTCTGCCAATCCTCTTTAATAATATAATGCTTTATTTTACCTATTTACTTTCCGTTCAATGAATGAAAACATACATTAATTGCACTAAACTCTCTTTGCGTGTCATCTGTTCTTCGGTCATTACTGTCTTGTATGGATATTAGTGACTCAAAATTTAAAAATAGTGGTTAATTTCTGACTCGTTCACTGTCTTGGTATACAGATATTAATGCCTTCACCCTGATAATACAAATCTAGGCCATGATCCAAGAACAAATACTACCAATGAATCCATTCTTCAGAGTAAATTTGTGTTACTATTTTATAAAATTATTGAACAGATGTTAATATAACGTTGCTACGCCTGCAAAACCCGCACTGAGTGTTTTCGTTTTCAACTTTACAGGCACAACCAAAAAAAAAAATCATAAATCCTTTTAATTTAACTCGTTACACTGACTAACTACCGAAATTGCTATTTGCAATAATGTACATTCCCACTTATAAGTTGCCAATTACTAACCCTACATATACAATATATATGTCAAAAGGAGCACGTAAAGTATTAACATGATAATATTATTTTAATATAGAAATAAAAGATGTCAAGCGAAAAAAAAAAACTTTTTATACTTTTGCTCCTAATTTCCAAAAAATTACATGTTACGCTACCATCTTGACTGCGAGCTTACCGCCAAAGGGGTAGCGATGCGGGCAGCCGTTTAGGCATCTAGATCGTTAGATTGCACGGATCTGCATCGTCCCATTTGTCAAATACAGGCATGGCTAATTGTGTACGAGTGGTCAACTGTTGAACATGTACCCCTACTTTAGAAAATATTTTTAGATCATCTGCAAAAAACAGACATTTGCCTGATGATAAGGTGCTTGGAAGATCATTGATCATTAGTATAAACAGGAAATGCTCTAATTTAGATCTCTGTGGAATCCCTGAGAACGCAGTAATGCTCTTACAAACATATTATGGTTACTCACATATTGTCGTCTAATTTTTAGGTAACTTCCGATATATTGCGAAGAGATTTCAGAATGTCACTATTAACCCTATCAGACGCTGATGTGCCATACATGACTCCATTTGAAAGAGTAATTTAAGCGGTAAAACACAAAGCTGTATTTCCAATGTAAGATAGACATAAATTTAAAAAACGGATTGAATGGCCATATAACCCAAAACCCAAAAAAAGCAAGAGAGCGGGTTTTGAAGGCGAAAACGATGATAGCGGTATTACACTGTTATTTATTTATTTTATTGTGAACCAAAAAATGTCTAACTAATTTACAAAATTATTTTTTAAGTATTTATTTAAAACGTACTTACCTGATCAGTGTATAAAACCAAACTGTAAAATAAAAAAAAATGGTATTATTTAATTTCATTATAAATTGTATGCATATAAGAAATATTATGTGATGATTAATTATATGTGAATATTAATAAGTTTACCTAATAGGTAATATTAGGAAAAACTAAAATTAATGTATGAATAATGTACACGGTGCATTAAAAAAAATACAGGACTACCTCGAAATAAAATGTCTAATGATGGCCAAAAAAATACTATCCTAAGTTTTCAACATACCTACGCCCCTGCACCCACAAACATACTCGCGAAACCGGTTGTAGAGACTTTGGAAAGCCTTGACAAAATCTTTAACTGGAATGCTATTCAGAACCGTCATCACATAGCTTTAAAATCTATGAGACATCCTCAAAACGAAACTCTCCGAAAATGGTTTTGAGCATGAAGCCCACTGGGACTAAACCAGGCGTATATGGGGTATGTTCGAAGACCGAACCCCTCATTTGGCTAAAAACTGACACACAAGAATACTGGTGTGGAACGGTGCATTATTGTGTAGAAGAAACCAAACACTGAACTTGTGAACTTCGGGTCGGATGCGACAAATTCTTGCGAGCGGCGTTTCAGGACTTCCACATAAGCCAGGGGACAAGAAGTCCCAATGTTTTTACGGCTTTTAAAATAAAATTTAATAGCAACAAGTTGCTCCACTTAGAAAATAATGATAGTGACACACAGTTCAAGTTTGGTGGGTGCCGCTCGCGTTCTTTTAATGAATATCCCCCCTGAAACTGAAGTCTGGATACGTGCCTGATGAGGGCAGCATTCAGGCCAACAGTTCTCGAAAATCCACACAGCTTCGCAATTTTCGGATACTATCACATTTTTTAATAAACGTAGAGAGAAATGAGTCAATTGCGACTGTTCGAGTCTTTTTGATTCAATCGTTGACACAAAATGACGGGTAGATCGCAACCCAGGTCGCTATTGCCAGGTTACAACCCAGGTCGATATCTCTAGAGCCGTCCGGAATACAAGAATCACAGAACTATCGGGGTGCGGATTACAGAGGCTTTACTGTAGTTAATATATTCAATACCGTAAAAACATCTCCTTCAGTAGATACAATGATGTTACGTTTTTAAATTTCGTCTGGATGTCCAAGTAAAGTGAATTTTTACATTCCGCACTTATACCTAAATACACAAAGATAGATGTGGATTAACCGCATAGTTAAAATACATAAACAATTAATAACAATCTAATAAAATACATAATAAGAAAATACATAAAAAATAACAATTAATAAAATACATAAACAAGCTAAGCAATACATAAACAATTTGTAAATTCTATCAATTTTTAAGCATTTTTTTTATTATGTATAGCGTATGAATCCTTTGATTGGTATAAACCGTATGAATCCTTTTGTGTTTTTATATGATTGTATCTATAATATCTAGAATGTGAAATAAACATAGAACATATTTATAGATTAGAGAGAAATACTTTGTATTTCAAATGATTATTCTTTGGACTGTAATTTTCTGTATTATACATATAGGTTTTGTAAAATTTCTTGGCTGATTGTCAAAGCGGTTTAAATACTTATGAATTATTTATTATATTTTTTATGTTAATGTACATTCTTATATGTAAATTTTTGTGAATAAATAACTATGAAATAAAATGAAGTATAACAATAAAAATGTATTTCATTTTAAACCCGTAACTTATATCTCGAAACTTGGATAGCTTGCCGTTCTACACTTGATGATAGTACACGTCTGCGGGATGTGGCTCTATTACCTTAAGCTAAACGCAGTAATTAGGGATCTCGAATAAAAGTGGTTATAAGGGACCAACAGAATTTCTTGTGTAAATGACCCTCTTGAATGGGTGTTATGGATTTGTATTGTTTAAATTTGCAATTTACGAGTTCAGCTCCGCAACAGCAGTAACCTCAAGTTGCTAAGCAAAATGTGCAAACTGTGCAAAAACACTGGAAGCCCAGAGAAGCTGACGCCTTCCTATTTTCCTACTTTATTTTACTACCTTTTAATCTCAGAAGTCAAATAAATATATACTGTCAAATAATAACCGGGAATCGGTCGTATAAAAGTCCAATTAAATCTATGAAAATAAATGCTGTAAGGTGGTAGCAATGTATTTAATTGTCGCGTAGAAGTTTGCTTCAACTGTTGGTTAGGTTATTCGATCGAAAATGTGCTAAGCAATTTTCTTCAAAAAGCTCACCGCAAACAGGTTGCTGATGACGCGTTTGAACGAGGCAATTCGGATCCTACATCCCTGAAACGTTCCGCAAAGGGTGAACACACCAGGCTTTATGAGTTTGACATGCAAACTGACATGATGTGATATGAGTTTGACATGACATGCGATCGCTATCTTATTTCCCTGTAATCTTTACCTACCGTGATACTACATATTTTCAAAAATATTTTTTTTCAAACGAGTAACTTTGGAGATAATTGGATGGGGTGTTACAAAAAATAAAAACGATAAAAGTATCGAATTCAGTCAAATGAGCATATTCATAACATTTGATTCCTCTAGTTAAAAAAAGTACCTCCTATGGCCGCACTTATAAATATATATATTTTATTCACTTTTAACGCTTGGGCTTGGTTTAGGCAGGCAAACAAGTTCTATGACTATATCAAATTTCATATCTATAGCTTTAAATTTGTTCGAGATAACAGATTGTCGAGAGAATCGATATCCAGATAGACATGGATAGACGGAATCTCACTTTAGGGTTCTATGTGTACGTTTTGGTCGGAATCCTAAAAATAATTTTCTAAATTTTTAATTATTATTGTTATTATTAGGTACATATAAATTAGGTATGTATTACGAGTTAATATTTTAAACTAGATACTACATCAACAAGACTAGTGCATTTAAAAGGTATGGAAAAGTTTATAGTGTAATTTAATCAATGGTAAGATATAGATATAGGTGGCGTGGTGGCTAGGTCGCCTGATCCTACATTGTAAGGTTCTGGGTTCGTTTCCCGGCTGGGTCACCGTTTTTCGTTGGAATGAAAATAACGTAATTTCATTTAAATTCTGTCGATGGAAGTCAATAACAAGACCTAAGTATACTTACATAAAATGTATACTTACATAAAATGTTAATTGCACACATCCATACACATACTCCATAATAGGGTTGGTTGTAATAGATTGTTGTAATATAATAAACCCGCCCATTGTAAACTTTCACAATAAAGAGAACGATATACCTACTATAAAAGCTTAACCACTGTACTTACCTATACCTATCATTTTCGAATCTTTTACTGAATAATGCTGACTGATCGAATTTTTCTATGCCCTTTCAGTATAATTATTTGATGGGAATAAAAACATTAACATGAGTATAGGATCTGTGCCATATTCGTTTAGGAGTGAAGTGGATACTGATCAGTTAAAAAACAGTCAGAATAAGATCGGTTTTGACATGTTTTGATCGTTAAATCTCGTTTTTGCAAGGTAACGCCCATTTTGAGCACGTAAGAAGTGGACGCGATGCCGTTGCCAGCTATAGCCCCAAGCCATGCTGTAAAAAGCGACAGACTAAAGAAGACTCAATATAAAATAAATCCTCTATTTAAAATAAATCCTCAGAAAAAAATATTTATTGATTATTTTAATAGTAGCTAAATATGATAGTTGGGGAGCCAGCGACAAATAAGTGCAGGAGTTTTGTAAAAGCTAATACTTTCAGAGTAGATAGTATTTTGGCCATAGAATGCTGGGGTAGTATCAGCAGGCCAGACGGAGTCAAATGTCCTGGAGTCAGGTGTTTAAAAAATAATTATAATGTAGTAGGGTAAATGGTAGGCGATAAGATGGTAAATCCATGCTACTGAGTGGTCCCGGGCTCCTGCTGCTAACGGCAGGGGTTCCGTCGGGGGCATCTACATCGGGAGAACCTGCAAGAAGGCACACGCACCCACAGGGGCGGCTAGGTACGTCACAATACAAAATGGGCGACTTCGGGCGATGAAGCAGCCTCCGGACAGCACCGTTAAGAGGGGAGGCCCTCCCCCAGAGGAGGAGAGTCCCACTTCCTCAAATCCTCCCAGTTTGACACCCAGTGGTCCGCAAACTCCCGGAACGCTCGGTAGCAAACCTCGCAACTCACGAGATCCGCATACCAGATCGGCAGACTGCCGACGCACGCACCAACCACATTCATCATGTTTGCCCGTGCAGCGTTCAGCTTAGGGCATGCCCAAATGAGTTCTGCGGTCTAACAACCGGAGCCACACGGGCACCAAGGATCGTCGCTGAGTCCAAATCCAAATAGCTTGGCCCTAAACTCACCGTGACTCCGATGAGTTGCATGACTCGGTGGTCAAGCCGTAAAAAATGATTTTTCATCCGCTCGGACACCGACGGGAAGAAACTATGGGTGAGACAGCCCGTACCGCCGGCATCCCACCGTTCCTGCCAGACGCGCAGGTTCAACAAACCTGGTTTCCGCCGGGTTCACCGTCAGACTGAAATAGTCCACCGTCTCTTCGCGGCGTAACCATGACTTAGCCGCACGCTCCAAAATCTCCAGATCAATCGGAGGTATCCCAGCGATGATGGGAAGAGCGAGAGTGGAGATCTTCCGATACGCGCCAGTTATTGCCACAAGTGGGAGACGCTGGCCGCGCACTAGAACCACACGCGCGGCCTCCGAGATGGAGGGCCACGCCCAAGCACGCGCTGCATAAGACACTTGTGGAACGAATACACACTCGTACAGCAGTTTTATGGCCGGGAAGCAAATGCCCCACTCGGCCCTGCTAACGCGACGGAGAGAGAGAAACATGTTACGCGATTCGTTGCCACGGATCTCGCGTGACCCAGATACGATAGGGACGCCGCCAATGAAACCCCGAGGTAGCGGACGCACTGCGGGAAAGCTACAGAACGCCCTCCGACCCGGACCAGTGGATTCCGCTGAAGACGCCCCTTCAATAATAATGCCTGAGTTTTGGCCGGTGAGAAGGATAGCCTGTTGCGCCTTACCTACCCTAGGATGAGGTCCAGCGAACTGGCCGCCCTTCTCTCGACCTCTGCGCGGCTCTTGACGCCCACCAGGAGGAGGGCATCGTCAGCGTAAGCGCTGACGGTGCACCCTTTCGGGTAAGGCAAAACGAGCAGGTCATCGAAGAGGATATGCCACAGACTGGGAACCAACACCGACCCCTGCAGACACCCCACAGAAGGAACCATACACACTGACATCGGTGTATCGGTGACATCGGTAAGAGTAACGGACCTGTCGGAGAAATAGCTGCGGATTATCTTAAGGATATTGTTCAGGCACTGCCTGAGACTAAGCTTGCTTAGAATCATCGGCCACGACGGGTTATCGAAGGCACCCGAAATATCGAGGAAAACCTCGACAAAGTACCGACCGTCAAAATCGCGAGTCCAGTTTTTCGCAAAAAGGATGGCATGCTCAGTGGACTGGCATCCTCAGTGGACTATTTGGCATCCTCAGTGGACTATTTGGACTATTGGCATCCTCAGTGGACATCCTCGCTATTTGGACTAGCCATAACTAGTGCCTACAATGTTCAAACTATCACCAAAATACAAAACCACCTGGATGCATAAAAGATCCAACCATTGGCATCTGATTGACTATGCTATAGTCTGCCAAAGAGACATCTTCCTGGTGCACGTCACTCGCGGCATGCGTGAGGCGGACTGCTGGACGGACCACAGACTCGTCATTACCAAACTGCAACTTCGCCTACATCCATCGCGTAGGGATTAAACCTACAACATCTAGACAGTAAAGAAACGTAGCAACGAAACGTCTTTGTAATGAACCTAGCGTTGAGTACACTTGGCGTTGAAGACGGTGATGTTCAAGCCAACTGGAACCTTCTCTCTTCTCCTGTGCTAGAAACAGGTACTCAGTTCCTGGGCCTCAAAACTCGAAGAAACGAGGATTGGTTCGACGAAAATGAAGAGGTGCTATCGGAGGCAATTAAAAAACACCGAGAACTATTACGGCGGCAATATCAAGGACGCCAGCACCATAACATCGCAGACGAGCTGAAAAGAAGTGGAACTGAGCTACGTAGACTGACTAGGTAAACTAAGGACATTTGGTGGCAAGAAAAGAGCCAACACATGCATTGGTTTGCCATTACTAACAAACTCTGTGCCTTCTACGCAGTAATGCGTAAATGGTTAGTAGTACCCAGCGATGTACCATTCCCTTTAAATCCTCTGATGGTACACACATGCTAAAAAGCAAGGATGATGTACTGAAGAGATGGGCCGAGTACTTTAACACCTTGCTCAACGTGGATCGATCCGCGGATATGCAGCACATCAGCTTGATCCCTGCGCTGCCTTCTGCTGTCTCTCTTTGAAAGAGGTAGTTACAGCCCTAAAATAACAGAAAAACAAGAAGGCGACTGGCATTGCCGACTTACCAGGAGAACTACTAAAATATAGAGGTGACAAGCTGCACACGAAGCTATGAGTATTGTTCGGACGAATATGTGTTGAAGAACGTGTACCAGCAGACTTTAGAGTCTCGCATCTGCTCGCTGTACAAGAACAAAGGCGACCGTTCTGACTGCAACTCATACTGCGGCGTATCCCTCCTCTCTGATCATGGTAAAGTGTTCGCCTGAACACATTCAAGCCGACTGATGACCCTGTCGGAGAGGATTCTACCAGAAACCCAGTTCGGACTCCGACCAGATCGAGGAATCTGTGAAGCTATCATCTCCGTTCGTCAAATACAGGAAAAAAGCAGAGAACAGAGTCAAAATCTGTATGTATATTTTGTTGACCTAGAGAAGGCCTTTAACAGCGTTCCACTTGAAGCCCCGTGGAAGATTCTGGAAAAGGTTGGATGCACTGAGAAATTTGTCAGACCGATTCGACTCCTGCATGATGACATGGAATGCTGTGTGTCAGTTAACGAATAATAAACAGGGTTCTTCCCTGTAAGCTGTGGCGTGAAAAAAGGCTGCTTGCTTGCGCCTACTCTGTTTGCCTTCTATTTCGCAGTTGTAGTCCGTGATGCTCTGCAACATATCTCTGAAGGTGTTAGAATTCGTTTTCACACAGATGGCTCTCTTTTTAATCTGGCAAGACTTAAAGCCCACGCCCAATTTTCATACGCCACAATAAAGAATATAATTTATTTTTTATTTTATTTTATTTTATTATTTATTTTATCATAATGTATGTCTATGTCCTATGATTCGTACCCGAAACCCCAGATGGCCTGCAAAGGTTAATGACCAACCTTGACGTGTCATGTAAGAACTTTAGTCTAAAAATTAGTGTGAAGAAAACTGGAGTGATGGCCAAAACACTAAATGGAGAACCTCTATTTATCAAACTCGGAGAGACTGTTCTGAAGCAAGTGGCCAAATTCAAATACCTGGGTAGCACTCTAACAGCAAAGTGTGACCTTGACTCTGAACTGATCGGGAGGATAGGAGCTGCTTCTGCAGCATTTGGTAAACTCGGTATCAAGATCTTCAGCTGACACGACATCAAGTTGGGAACAAAGTGTTTGTCTACATGGCGATTGTCCTCCCAAACCTCCTTTACTCGTCAGAGACATGGTGCCCATACCGAAAGCACATTCGGATCTTTTGAAAAATTTCACCTTTGATGCCTACGCCACTTAATGAACATCAAGTGGTCGGACCATGTGAGGAACACGGATGTCCTTCAACGTGCTAAAGTCTGCGGAATAGAAGCATACATGATGCGACGACAGCTGAAATGGCGCGGACATGTCTCCCGTATGGGTGACGAGAGAATGGAGACGCTTATCTTCTACTCTGAACTTAAGAACGGCAAGCGGAAACAAGGCGGCAGGCTCCTCAGATACAAGTATGCTCATAAGAGACACATGAAAAGGTGCAACATTGAGCCCTCTCAGTGGGAGCGTTAAGCGGAAGATCACCCAGGATGGAGACTACTAGTGCAGGGCAATGTAGATGATTTCGAAAATAAAAGACTGCTTGATTTAGATGCCAAACGCGACGAGCTAAAGGCCCGACCACCGGCGACTATACAATATAATTACATCAATGGTGTTTTGACTTGCGCACTAATGTGCATACACATTCGAAGCCAAGATCGGCTACATCAGTCATCTGAGGACCAGCAAACCGCTCAACCATAAAAAAAAGAGTATAATGCAGCCGCTATGGCCGAACACGGCTGGGATAATATATATTAGATAAAGATGGCCGATGTACGTACTTATATATGACATGCTCAGTTGCTTTCTATTCACGTTTCTCACGAACAGCAAGGGCAACAATTGTTGAGGTATTTACGCAATGCCAATCGATTAGCTTTTGATTTTCAAAGGTGGATTATTTCATTCCACGTTTATTCGGGAATTCAAGTTTATTCGGGACTATTATATTCATTCCAGAAAGAATTGGTTTGTTTCTTATTGGCAATCGTTTGTTTATAGTTGTATATTGTTAACATTTGTGAGCTGTTTCTGTTGCTTTATTACTGACTCTTCCGCTTGTTTTACCACGTGTTCATTCTAAGTGCGTCATAATTCTATTAGAATTTGAATTAAGCAAGCTATACAAATATGTGACCGGAGTTGAAAACAAACGACAAAATTAGCTAAAAATACGTAAGCAAGATTGGCGTAGAGTATATCGGTTTGGACCCACTTTTCGGTTTGGATCGATTCCAGTATCTAAAACACATAGATAAAGGTGTAAACAAACCAAAAAACAGCCAAACAAATATAAATAAACGATAAACAAACGATCTAAATCTAGACTTATAGACATTCAAGCTTCATCTGGGAAGGCCCATTTATGCCATCTTATTTTTCAAAGATTCATACAACTTATTCACGGCTTGTGTTAGATCCAGCGTGCTGCGCTTCGCCCTAGCAGCAAACTCAACTTTCCCCAATAAGCCGTCTGTTGGGCGGGCGGCGGGGGCGTGGGAAAGCGCTCAGCTGCGACCAATCGCGAGGGAGGGAAACGTATCGACCATCTCGGTACAGAACGTGTACTATCTAGCATACCTACACATCTACGCCTAGCTACGCTATACCTATGCAGAAACTAAAGTTTGTTTGTAGTCTGTGTGGATCCATAGGAGGGTGGGGAGAGGGGGTCTTTTATAACAATTGCCAAACAAATATTTATTATGATAAAACATTATTTACGACCGCCGAGTGTTTATTTATATGTTTATTTTATTGGAATTATCAAATTAACCATTTACAATAAGTATAATATTAAAACAAATGGCAAAAACTTTCCTCTTTCATTCACTGGCTAGTGCTGCCCAACTGGGATATACCCGTTCCAGGGCAAGCAATTTATATTTTACATTTAAAACGAGGGTCGATGAACCAACCAAATACAATAATAATAAAAAAATATATTGAAAGAAAATAAATAAATATATTGAACAAAATAAATCAAATGAAAAATTATCAGTCGAAGATGTTAAAACTTTAATTCCTGAACCTATCCGAACTCCAAATTTCTACCTATTACCAAAAATTCACAAACCTAATAATCCTGGACGACCGATAGTTGCAAGGTTTAACTCTCCGACAGAAAGAATTTCGGCTTTTGTAGATTATTTTTTACAACCTTTTGTGAAAAATCTAAATTCTCATATCAAAGACAGCTACATTGTATCATTTTATTGATATTTTAAAGAATACTGTAATTCCAAAGTCCGACGACCTATTATTTGTTACTATTGACGCCATATCCCTGTATACCAATATTCCTCATAATTTAGGATTGGAAGCCATTTCTTATTTTCTCGATGAGAGACCTCATCCTCAAATACCTTCTACAGATTTTCTTTGCAAATTAGCCGAGCTTTTTCCTTTGAAGATGAATTTTATCTTCAAATTATAGGGACTGCTATGGGCACTCGAATGGCACCTTCGTATGCCAACCTTTTCATGGGATTCTTCGAGCAATTTTTTTTTTCAAACACAAAATTTAAAACCAATATTATGGTATAGATTTATTGACGACATAATAATGATTTAGCCACACGGACAAACTACTCTAACAACCTTTATTGACGACCTAAATAATTTTGGCCCTTTGAATTTCACTCATACCATTTCTAAATCCCAAATTACTTTCTTAGATGTTGATTTAACAATTTCCGAATGTAAAATTAAAACCGCGATTCATATAAAACCTACAAATAAAGAACAGTATTTACACTTTGATAGCTGTCATTCATTTCACACCAAGAGATCCATTCCCTATTCAATGTCCATTCGCGGACATCGTTTAGTTAATAACAAAGAAAATTTAGATAAATATCTCAATAATCGAAAGCAATCTCTTCTTGGAAGAAAATACCCTGCTCCTCTATTAGATAAACATATTCTAAACTCTGAAGAAAAATATATACCAAAACCTAAAATTTCTTCAAATAAAAATAATAATAAAAGCACCACTTCTTTTCCTGGTGCTGAGAAACTGCGAGATATATTATCTGATTTATTCCCCATCATTTCTAATGATGCATCCACTAAGGATCTCTTAGATTCACCGCCAATTTTATCTTCCCGCAGACCACCTAATATTAGATCAATATTAAACAAAACAAAAAATAAACAAAATTTCTCTATTGGTAATAATAATTTAGGCCTTCAACCTTGTGGTCGTCCACGTTGTAAAACTTGTCCTCTGTTAGATCTAAGTCCTTTTTTGTTTATAGTCCTTGATGTTTCTTGTATACGCTTCAGAATGTTAAGCTTTTAAGTTGACTTTTGAAACAGCATTATTTAAAAATTTTGTTGGCATTTAATTAGTGGATGTTTTTACATTATTTTGTATATATTTTTTGTTTTTTGCTTGTTTAGTATTTTTTTAAATGCGATTATTTTTGTTTCATTTTGTTTTGTCTTTTAATATGGCATTATTGCCTTTATTTTTTTTTAATGATATTCCATTTGACATTTTTGAGTTTTAACTTATATCCTAATATTATTGATTATACGTATAATCAATGCTAATATGTATATTGTTTACGATTTCAACAGATTATGTATTCAATCTATTTGATTGTTGTAGATACCTAGTCTTTTTTGACAAATAAAAATGATTATGATTATATAGTCCTCTTTAATATATATATATATATATATATATATATATATATATATATATATATATATATATATATATATATATATATATATATATATATATATATATATATATACACATATATATATATATATATATATATATATATATATATATATATATATATATATATATATATATATATATATATATATATATATATATATATATATATATATATATATATATATATATATATATATATATATATATATATATATATATATATATATATATATATATATATATATATATAGATATACCTATAGATATACATATACATATACAAATACATATCTCATTCAAACGTAAGCATTTCCCAATCCAAGCTGGGATTTCCTTCGCTGCTTTTTAAGTAGCTTTTACTAATTTTATTTTAAATAAAAACATCATCCTATAAACGAATTTCTTTACAAACCTTATCAAATATAACATATATATATATATATATATATATATATATATATATATATATATATATATATATATATATATATATATATATATATATATATATATATATATATATATATATATATATATATATATATATATATATATATATTTATTACTAAATAAATGAAATGATAAAATAAATGAAAGGGCACTTATCTGGTCTGTGGCGACCAGGAGCGACTCCACGCCTTTTTCGTTTTCTCTTCTTTCAGTATTTGCGGTTTCCTACTGTGGTATTGGAACCTTTCTACTTTATCCTACAGCGGCAACACAACAATTCGAAAGATGGGAGCAATGCTGGAAAATAATAGGCGATTAGATATCTTAAAAACTAATGAATATTAAAAATGTCTATCAATATTTCGGCCAAGCCGTCGTCAAGATAAATGACATTTCTGAAATCGAACAATTCGTTGAAAATTTAAATTCAAGGAATTGAACAAAAAGAAATGGATAATAATATTTTACACGATTAAGTTAAAGTATATCATAACCAACCGTGTGAAACGTTATTTTTAAATGAATGATAATTAAAAATAAAAAGCATTTGATGATTATGATGATATGATAAACCTTATTAATTTTGCCTATTGAGACCGGAACCTTTGCAAGCGCCTAAAATATAAATAAAAGCCAATTCCCAAGATTTGACATCCCTTTCTTTTGCATTATCACTAACTTCTCTGCAGGACTTGCGATGCCTTTTATATCGGTGAAACAACAACACCACTTAATATTAGACTAAATAATCATAGGGCCAGTATAGGAAATGAAAGCCAGCTCCCAATATCTTTACATGCCAGGGCGCATAATTTAACTTTTGATCAATGTTTTAAAGTCAAAATAATAAAATGCCTTGGTTATATAGTCCTGCCTTGGTTATATAGTAAATGATTATATAGTCCTCTTTAAAATATATATATATATATATATATATATATATATATATATATATATATATATATATATATATATATATATATATATATATATATATATATATATATATATATATATATATATATATATATATATATATATATATATATATATATATATATATATATATATATATATATATATATATATATATATATATAAATATATGTATATATATATATATATATATATATATAGAAATATTTGATAGTTTTGTGTATATATTCTTTTTAGAATTGATCAATAAGATGATTATAAAGTAAATAATTATAAAAGCCACTTACATCGTGACGAAGGATTCCCTTGATCGGATTCGGGAATGCTTTAGGTGTTAACGAGAATGATGAATGCCTCTCACTTGCGGAAAGAGGAGTAGGTTTTTAAAACCTACTCCTCTTTCCGCAAGTGAGAGGCATTCATCATTCTCGTTAACACCTAAAGCATTCCCGAATCCGATCAAGGGAATCCTTCGTCACGATGTAAGTGGCTTTTATAATTATTTACTTTATAATCATCTTATATATTTATATATATATATATATATATATATATATATATATATATATATATATATATATATATATATATATATATATATATATATATATATATATATATATATATATATATATATATATATATATATATATATATATATATATATATATATATATATATATATATATATATATATATATATATATATATATATATATATATATATATATATATATATATATATATATATATATATATATATATATATATATATATATATATATATATATATATATATATATATATATATATATATATATATATATATATATATATATATATATATATATATATATTATTTATTTATATATATATATATATATATATATATATATATATATATATATATATATATATATATATATATATATATATATATATATATATATATATATATATATATATATATATATATATATATATATATATATATATATATATATATATATATATATATATATATATATATATATATATTATTTATTTATATATATATATATATAATTATTTCGTAATGTCACTTTCATTTAGAAAACGGCTTTGCCGAAGTGATCAATAGTTTAATTTTTTATTTTTTCGCTTAATTCGTCTCAATTGAAGGCATTTTGTGTTGCATAAGGATAAGCCCTATTTATGAGATATATGGATGAATAGTGATAGTGATAGTCGACTGCAAAAGGACCTTTAAACTTACATTGCACCGTCGAAAGTCGTGCACATCCGTAAGTATATCTCATTCAAACATAAGCATTTCCCAATACAAGCTGGGATTTCCTTCGCTACTTTTTAAGTAGCTATTACTAATTTTATTTTAAATAAAAACATCATCCTATAAACGGATTTCTTTACAAACCTTATCAAATATATATATATATATATATATATATATATATATATATATATATATATATATATATATATATATATATATATATATATATATATATATATATATATATATATATATATATATATATATATATATATATATATATATATATATATATATATATATATATATATATATATATATATATATATATATATATATATATATATATATCACCGTCATTATATACAGTGATTTTGCTATCCTAGTTACAAATACAGTTTGAAGTGTTGCGTATAAAATTAATAGAAGAAAGAAAGCAGGCTCCAGATAGGTAAGTTTCAAAATTGCAACATAATTATGTATATAATAGAAATATAATTAAATAAATGTAATCTATTGTCACACTCGCTCATATGCATGTTTTCTCTGTCTATATTTTGAGTTTATTATGTATATTATGATTTTCTGCTTTTACCAGTTTTCGGTAAAAAAAAATATACGCTGATATACGTCTCTAAATATTTTTGTTTTTAAAAGTATTTTTACCAAATCAAGTCAATCCAGTAAGTATTAATTGTTCAAACATACAAACTTACAAAAAACTTTACCTCTATAATATTAGTGTGGATTATTAATTTCATTATTTTCTTTCGCCAAAAAATATTGGGCTTATTCAGCGTAAAACACATTTTTAATGGTACCAATTAAATATATTTTTAGTAAAATTATTGTACACTTACTAATATACTATATACTATGTACCAAGGGGATGTCCGTTTATTACGTAAGCTCAAAATGGGGGTGAGGGGGTCAGGCAAAATTCTACCAAATTTCGCTTAACGGGGGGGGGGGGGTCAATGGAAATCAGGCATACACACTATTAAATTATTGAAGTACACACTTGTAATACGAATGTCAAGCCCTATGCTATGTTCTCATTTGAAAATAATTGAAAGCCTGTTTTTTATTTATTATTTTATTTTGTGCTTTATAGTTAAAATTCTCATTAACGCCTGCGGAGCCGCGGGCACAGTATACTCTATTTTATTGTCCCCATAACCAAAGGTGTGTAAAAAAATCAGCAAAATCGGGTTGGTACCGCGTGCTTCTTCTGCCACACACCTCTCTTCTTTTTCTATACAGATCGAATCGAAGTAACGTAGCGTAGCAGCACGGCCGGCCCGTCCATATAGGCAAACTAGGCAATTGCCTATTATAGGGCGCTCGTATTTTGGGGGGCGGCGCGACGACGCGATACAATATTTTGTTTGAAATCAATTTGACTAGCAAACTTCTTCAATCAAAGCAATCTGATCTTAACTCTGCTACAAATGCTCTCCTAAAAACAAAAACCATTCTCGAAAGCTGTAGAAGTGATTTGGGATTCGAAAAAATGCTGGTAGAAGCAAGAGAACTTTCAGAAGAAGTAAACATTTCCGCATCATTCGCATGGTTTCGTATATAATCATCTAATTGATCAATTCTAAAAAGAATATATACACAAAACTATCAAATATTTCAAAATATTGAATTTTTACATATTTTATGTTTCGTTCATTGTAAATAATCCATTTAGGTTAAAGGTAATCTTTCCAACTAATAGGAAAGAGCTGACTGCTTCCTTTCATTGATATGAGGGCATGTCACGCTTTTAGTTTTAAGTTTTCAGCTGAATATTGATCGCAGCTTCTTTATATCGCACCTTTAGAAAAAAAAAAAAACGAAATTCGAAATTTTAAATTCTTCCATCTGTCAAGTAGCTCGTCTTGTCTTGTTATTTCCCTTGAAATAATAGGAAATTGAGTGAGTTTACGTATAAAGAAGGATTGTAGCTTAATTTTTTATATAATTGGATGAAGGGTGAGCGTTACTAGTTGTAAAATGGGCCCAACTTAAACCTACTCCTCTTTCCGCAAGTGAGAGGCATTCATCATTCTCGTTAACACCTAAAGCATTCCCGAATCCGATCAAGGGAATCCTTCGTCACGATATATATATATATATATATATATATATATATATATATATATATATATATATATATATATATATATATATAGGGGAGAGGGTGGTACATTCGGCTACTTATGCAAATAATGCACGTAATTTTCAAAATCAGCCACCAATTTAAAAACTGGTATATGCAAAAGTTAATCTGCACTTTTATCTATGTTTTCCGCAAGTAACAACTCTCTTACGTTAACACTTTTTTTCGAATTTAATTTTTAAAAAAAGCTTGCAAATGGGCGATTGTACCCCACCAGTGGGGTAGTTTTGGCTATAGGGTGGGGTACATTCATCTAGTTATAATAAGTAACATACAAAGGTAAATCAAATGTTTTTATTGAACAAAAGTGAACTCATGAAAATACAAAATACAAGAAACGATAAAAAAACAAAGAAAAAGTATTGAGAAAAAAGTATAGCAGAAAAAATCTTAGATCTAACGGACATTAAGTCCTTCAAAATTGTAATTAAAAATGTACAGGGAAGATGTCCTGGCTGTTGACAGTTTGCTTGCTTGTGACAAAACTGCAATGATATCTGTTTTCTTCACAATGCTGATGTCTTCTACCTGAGGATGCATAAATGTGTTAGATTTGTTTTTTCGCCTCAAGAAGTTTATTTCATATTCTTGGCAACCTGTGTTTTTCAAAATGTGCCCTATATAATAGCAAATGGTTGCCTTAGTGGCGAACTTGACCATTACACAATCACCAACACAAAAATCATTGCAATTAGGCAAGTTGGTAGGCAAAGGTAATTCATCCGAGCTGGACAAAAACTCTTCACCATCAGAGGTGTCGACAAGTTTCATTGACCTGTCTGAATCACTTGAGCTTTCATTCAAGATTTTCTTTGGAACCGGTTTAATTGGGAACAGCTTTTTTATTGTTCCTTTATTTCTTTTTAGTTCTTCTTTTCTCCTTTTCTCTATTTCAATATTTTCCTTCATCTTCATTACCGGGGTATCTGTGTATACATAAGATTTTGATGGAATTTTTCTGTTCCTCTTCTTTTTTCCAGCTCCTTTTGGGTACGGTCTCAATTCTTCTAGTGATCTTGAAACTTTGATCTTAAGTTTGGTCCTTTGAGAAACAGAAGGGGTTTCAATTACAATGGGCTCCTTATCTTTTGAAAATGAAAGGGCTATCTCTGTCTGGGGTTCTGCTGCTTCCACACTGGTATTAACATCATCATGATCATAGCTAGTAGTTGGAGGTGGGGTGGTTTGGTTTGTTTCTTCTATGCTGTCCTGTCTGGAAGTTGAAGGAATAGCAACAGGTTCCACTTCAGTAGTTAAACTGTTGTCTTCAACGTTGGAATTGTCAGTGACTGTGCTGGGCATGAAATCATTGTCGTCAAATGCCAGCCTATTAAGGGGCCAAATGCCTGGTGTTTCAAAACCACTTATTATGTTTTTTTTGCTGAATGCATTATCAAAGGCTCTACTGGCAAGTTGAGCTATTTGCCTAATGGTTATCATTTTGGCAGGCTGTGTGAGCATGTAATCATTGAAAGCGACATTTAGGCAAGCTTTAAAAGGCCCGTACACTGCAATGTCTAGGGGTTGAAGACGATGTGTGGTATGTGGGGGGAAGGATAACAGCACTATACCATTGCTTCTGCAATACTGGATTGCTCCAAATGATGTGTGTGATTCGTGATTGTCGATCAACAACAATATTTTCTTCTCAGTTGAACAATTGGTGTGTTCAACTATGTGTTTGAGAACTGATATAAATAACTCCGATGTCATCCAACCCGATTTGTTTCCTAATGCGATACTGGAAATAGGAGCACCATCCAAAAAGTCATTCACATTTCTAATGCGAGGATAAACAAAAACAGGTGGAATTGTTCCCCCAATGGCGCTGATTATACCAACAAAGGTGACTAATTCTCCACGTTCAGCTGAAGCTACCTGCCCAACTTGTTTTTTCCCACGTGTGGAGACAACTTTTACTGGTTTCATTACTGTTTGTATCCCAGTCTCGTCCAAGTTATATATTTGCTCTGGTTTGAATTTATGCTTTTCCAAGACTTTGACGTAGTTGGAAAAAAATTCCTCCAATCTGTCTTTATTGAATGCCATGGCTCTATTCAGGCTGGTACTCTCAGGTTTTCTTAGAGACAATTGTTGATTTCTTAACATGAAGCCTTTCAGCCATTCAATTCCTGCAATTTAAATCCATATGGTAATTAGGTATCATTATCGATAAAAACAAAAATATAATAACTTACCTGCCAACTGACTTGCTCTCCAATTGGTTGGTGTTACGCAATCTGGTAATATTTGTGCAAATTCATAGGCCAATTTTCGCACTTGTTGATATGACAACCCGTAATTCAGATTGGATGATTTCTTGATATATTCCACAAGTTCCCTTTCTTGAGAAATTGTAAAAACTTGTTTAACAGTGTATTTACTCCTATATTTTTTCTCTTCATCACTGCTTTCATTCCCAGAATCTCTGTCAATAGTAGATAAGACTTCATCTATTGTTTTTTTCTTTAGCAAGGTCTTTATTCTCGACTGCAATGTAGATCTTTTAACTCCATACCGCCTTGCAGCTTCATGAACACTGACAACTTTTCGTAAAGAATTACGAATCGCTTCTTTCATATTATTCTCATTGATGTCCCTGCGGTTGGTTTTGCATACATATGTACGTGGCATCTGAACAAATAAAATAATACGTTACCATAGAAATAAAATTTTTCTTTTATTCCATTGATGGGGTACCTTCGTCCGCTGGATGAAAGTACCCCAGCCGCTTATGCCGAATCTTCCCCGCATGAGATTCCAACAGATTTAAATAAAAAAGTAAAACATGGTCAGCATTTTAGGTTAGCTTTCATATTGACATCATTTATGAATTAGTGCTGCATGCTGTGCATTTTTATCATACTTAATATGCTTCACAAAATTACAAATTATGAACTTCTACGACAGACAAAAAACTTACCTTTTATAGCAGAAACTTTTAATCATTTATTGATAAATAAACCCGCTACTGCGACCGCTTGTGACAGTTCCCACCATCAGGAATGATGCATTACCAACATAACTACGCAAAAATTTGGCGGTATATACAAACTAGGGCTGTGTAGGATACGAAAGATGAATCTACCCCATGGCCGAATCTACCACCCCTTCCCCTATATATATATATATATATATATATATATATATATATATATATATATATATATATATATATATATATATATATATATATATATATATATATATATATATATATATATATATATATATATATATATATATATATATATATATATATATATATATATATATATATATATATATATATATATATATATATATATATATATATATATATATACATATACATATATATATATATATATATATATATATATATATATATATATATATATATATATATATATATATATATATATATATATATATATATATATATATTTTTTTTTTTTTTTTTTTTTTTTTTTTTTATATATATATATATATATATTTATATATATATATATATATATATATATATATATATATATATATATATATATATATATATATATATATATATATATATATATATATATATATATATATATATATATTTTAAAGAGGACTATATAATCATAATCATTTTTATTTGTCAAAAAAGACTAGGTATCTACAACAATCCAATAGATTGAATACATAATCTGTTGAAATCGTAAATAATATACATATTAGCATTGATTAGACGTATAATCAATAATATTAGGATATAAGTTAAAAGTCAAAAATGTCAAATGGAATATCATTTAAAAAAATAAAGGCAATAATGCCATATTAAAAGACACAACAAAATGAAACAAAAATAATCGCATTTAAAAAAAATACTAAACAAGCTAAAAACAAAAAATATATACAAAATAATGTAAAAACATCCACTAATTAAATGCCAACAAAATTTTTAAATAATGCTGTTTCAAAAGTCAACTTAAAAGCTTAACATTATGAAGCATATACAAGAAACATCAATAATAGATATATATATAGCTAAGGTTTTTTGTTTAAACTATCACAAAGTATTAGTGGTTGTTTTGATATATAGCCTTAACTTACCACTTTTCAAAACAAACAAAAAGACAAAGCCATATTATTACTTTATTGTTGCACTAAATTTAATAGCATAACACCGTTAATTTCGCTATAAATGAATGTAATAGGACCAATTTCGGTGGTTTTTTGTAAATATGTAGGTGAAAATTTATGTAAGTGTAGGTATAATATGCAATATAAATACATATCAATGTAATACAAAATGAATATAATGGAATACATATAATTGAATATACGTTCAATATAATAGAATATTTACATACATACCTACAGATTATACAGTAGAATATAAATACGTACAATAGAATATACATAGTATAGAATACAATAATGAATATAATACATAATGAATAGAATTAATAATGAATACGCAATGTATAAAGCGTAGAATACATAATGAATAATTAGAATACATAATAGAATACATTTAATACGCAATGTATAAAACGTAGAATACAGAATACATTTTCTTCATACACCCTGCCGAATCTTCTAGAAGTTGGTTCTGTCGTCTTGAATATAGTTAGATTCGATTCAGGAAGTAGAAAAACATAGAAAACTGCACCGCACATGACCTGATCATCAAAAAATGTTTTTTTCGCTTTCCCCTGCGCATTTTGCATTTCCTCCACCCCTAAATTCCATGTTTCACCACTCCTCTGGATTCATCGAATCTTGAATCGATTCATCGAATACTGGCAAAACGACGTCATAACCAAACTTTCATCATTGCACATTTTTTTCTTATTTTGCCTATGCTTATCTAAATATCATCAATCTACATTTTTTAAAAACCGTCATCCTGTTCGTTCGAGACGATTTGAAGTTTCGGCTGACTGAAGCTGGAAGCTAGCAACAGTGCTTACCCAAACCAACAGCGGGCATCCTGATTGGATAAAATATCCTACGCCCAACTCTAACCAAACAATGCGTTCAGTATTCATGAAGGAGCGTTACTTAGGGAACTATCTGATTGGCTGAGGATTACAATATTTTAGAGCAATGAACGGTCTAGACCTGCGCTGTTGCTAGCTTCGCTGTTTCCAGCGATTTTCCGATGCGCCTGCTTTTACGCTGCGACGATTGGTTCCACAACGGTGTGAAGTAATCGGGTTATTGTTTCTACCGGAGATTTCATAATGAATGCTAGCCCGCGCAGTGCGTCGCTAACGTCACACCATTCTGAGCATCAAGATGTCGCTGGCCCTATCCAAAAAGTTTTGCTGCGCACACATCCGCATGGGGCAACATTTTTTGTATGTGGAGCCAGCGGCGACTTCAGCGAAGACGCATCGCCCGAGCGAGCATCTGAATGAATATCTGATAATGTGCTTGATGGAAAGAAAGAAAACATGATGGCTTGGCAAATCTTTATTTTGGTGCGGTCGACGTATATACACTTCTTGTAAAACAATAAAAAAATACCATTCGATAAAAATAATATTTGAATAAGATACTTCTGCTACTACTGTAGGCGGTGGCGGTAGCGGCAGCGGCGGTAGCGGCAGTGGCAGCGGCGACGGTAGCTGCGGCGGCAGCGGCAGCGGCGTGTAGAATAAACAAAACTACAATTTTAGATTAAAACTCAATATCTGAGTAAGATACTAGTCCTATTGCTGCTGCTGCCACTGCTGTAGTGGCAGCAGCAGCGACGGCGGCAGCTGCCGTGGCAGAGACGGCGGCAGCGGCGGCAGCAGTAGTATCTTACTCAAATATTGAGTTTTTATATCGAATGGTATTCTTTTAGAACTTGTACCTTGCTTAGAAAAATAGGTAGGTATATCAATGAAGTCAACTAAATTATTATTTTTTAATTTTTTAAATGTGATTTTTATTATTTTTGCCATTTTTAGGTTTTTAATGCCGTGTCATTTTTTTATTTAATAGAAATATAATCCTTATTGTTTTACTTATTTTTTTCATAATATTTACTATGGCACCATTTGTATTGCTCTCGACGTGCATACTCGCCATCGCATTTTAATTACGCACCCCGTGAGGGACTTTTTTTGTTCCCATAAAGGAACATGAGGATTTTTGTATGGAAGGTGTACCCAGAGTGTAACAAATAGAGGCATATATTATTTAATTGTGCTGTGATTTCGTAACTTTTATTAGTTAATAAATATTATTAAAACGGGTTTGTTATATAGAAATAACAATATTTTAAGAGTTTTCAGTACATTTTCTCCACCACACTATCTCGAAAAGACACGAAACCATGGGGTTTTGAATAAAAAGACTAAATATTTTTAAATAATTATGTGTAGTATATATCTGTGGATCCTTATAAGTATACTAACTGTGCCCGCCGCTCCACCCGCGTTAATAAGAATTTACGCCCCTTGTTTTTCTATTATCCTGCGCCCCCTCAGAATTCACGAAACCCTATGAAAAGTAGCCTATGCTAAATATAAAACTGTCTCCTTCCCAGTGTTCCAGCTCTCTCTATTCCAAAGACAATGGGTATTTTTATTTGTAAAGTGTACCCAGCGTGTAACAACTAATTATTATGTTAATTAATTTTATTGTGGTTGAGTATATTTTATTTTATAGTGGATCTTATAAAACTATTAATATAATCCATCACTTCATTTATCAATGGCGTATTATACACATGTGAAGTTTTGTATATTTGGGTGCCTTTTAAACTTTTATTAAGTAATGAATCTTATTAAAACGAGTTTGTTATGTAGATTTACCAATATTTAAAACCTTTAAAGCTCATTCTCAACCCCACATTTTCTTATGGATTTCGGAATAAAAACTATATTCTTTAAATAAAAAGCTAATATAAGTCGAAAGACGTGTAGTTTAACCATTAATTCATTCAAAATCTTTTTTTAGAGACAAAAAGAGAAAATTAACATTAGAAAAAAAACTTATATTTATATTATCATATTCTTATTAATTCATTTTTTATATAGTGAAAATATTTAAACTAACTGAATTATTTAAACAAAATGCATTTTAAGTTGGCAAATTGATAATAAAAATAAAAAAAATTTCAAGACGCTATAAGCGGTTCAAGTTCAGCCATTGATTACAGTTTAGACGACATATAATGAAATGTCACATATTTAGTAAGCTTTCGTTTGGTATACTCCTGTTTCTTGCTCCTTTCCTATCGCTACTTTTCGGCGTCGCGCCTGCGTCGTCGTTGTTTTGCTCTGCAGCTGTCAGTTAGCTGTCAGGATCGAACGGTTTTTTCGCCGATTGAGAAAAAGCCGCGAAAAATTCGATCACTTTACTTTTCGCCGTCTTTCTTATCTGAAAAATCATCCGCCGCATCCGATTGTTCAATTGTCGACCGTGTCAAGGTATTCGGTAAGTTATTAAAGCGTTTTTTCGCCTAACAGTTGTTTTTTCGAAATAAGTTTACGCCCTTTTCTATGTCACCATATGAGTTTTTGGTATGATTTTGTTTGCGTCGCAGCATTAGCGAAAATCGCGCCTTGTAAATATATTTTTTTCCATGAGACATTAAAACATACGTTCTTCAATAACATTTTTTTAAAGATAAAAAGACAAAATTGAAATTAGAAAAAAAACTTATATGTATATTGTCATATTCTTATTAATTCATTTTCTATATACTGAAAATATTTAAACTAACTGATTTATTTAAACAAAATACATTTTAAGTTGGCAAATTGATAATTCAAAAAAAAAATCTTTTTAAGACGCTATAAGCGGTTCAAGTTCAGCCACTGATTACAGTTTAGACGACATATAATGATATGCCACATATTTAGTAAGCTTTCGTTTGGTATATGTCTCAGTGTTACAACCTGAGTGCGAAACAGCCCATTGTAATTTGATTATTTTTTAATAATGTGCATGCTTATTTTCGTAGGAGCAACGCTCTCATAATACGTTTCTTGCTCCTTTTCTATCGCCACTTTTCGGCGTCGCGCATGCGTCGTCGTTGTGTTGCTCTGCGGCTGTCA
>OX155980.1:17627528-17724632 GCA_944548615.1 Micropterix aruncella
AAAAACGACTACTACGCAAATACTATCTGGCGTATTATTATGAAACCTGCACCATTTTAAAGATAATTTAATTATCTATCTTTTTATCTACGATTTTTTTTCGAATAATCCGTTTTTTTTGCTTTATCGAAAAAAAAAAATGGTGCGCGGCGCTCTATCGGAAGACGTTTAAATTATTCCAAATCATTTGCTTCCGCAGCCGCAAATGATTCGGAATAATTTCAACGTTTTCCGATAGAGCGCAGTTATTTGATATCAGAAATATAAATAAAAAAATACATGTGGCACTCGGGGACTGCCGCGGTAAAGCTATTGCATAGCATCTTTAACAACTTATGCAATTATAATTATTTATTTATTTTATTCATTTTATTTTTTCTGATACCAGATAACTGCGCTCTATCGGAAAACGTTGAAATTATTCCGAATCATTTGCGGCTGCCAAAGCAAATGATTCGGAATAATTTAAACGTCTTCCGATAGAGCGCCGCGCACGAATTTTTTATTCGATAAAACAAAAGAAACGGATTATTTAAAAAAAAACGTAGATAAAAAGATAGATAATTAAATTATCTTTAAAATGGTGTAGGTTTCATAATAATACGCCAGATAGTATTTGCGTAGTAGTCGTATTTGTGTTCGGTTAGACCAATTTCACAAATTAATTACACTATGTAATATACACAAAATCTAAAATATTCAAAGCTAAGAATATTAGGAAAATGTTCTTGTTTAACATATATTTTTTTCAAATCGTAAGCAGTACTCGTTTAGACGTAATTATCAGTTTAAAATCATTAATTTTCGTTAAGAAATTTCTTCATTCGGTTGCCGCGCTGGCCTAGGCCCGCGATAAAAGCTATGCAATAGCTTAAATAAATAAATAATTATAATTGCATAAGTTGTTAAAAATGCTATGCAATAGCTTTACCGCGGCAGTCCCCGAGTGCCACAAGTATTTTTTTAATACCGTGCATGCTTATTTTCGTAGGAGCAACGCGCTCATTCGACGTTTCGTGCTCCTTTCCTATCGCTACTTTTCGGCTCGCGTCGGCGTCGTCGTTGTTTTGGTCTGCGACTGTCAGTTAGCTGTCAGGATCGAGTGGTTTTTTCGCGGATTGCGAAAAGCCGCGAAAAATTCGATCAGTTTACTTTTCGCCGTCTTTCTTATCTGAAAAACATCCGCCGCATCCAATTGTTCAATTGTCGACCGTGTCAAGGTATTCGGTAAGTTATTAAAGCGTTTTTTCGCCTAACAGATGTTTTTTCGAAATAAGTTTACGCCTTTTTCCATGTCGCCATATGAGTTTTTGGTGCGCTTTTGTTGGCGGCGCAGTGTTAGTGTAAATCGCGCCTTGTGAATATATTTTTTTCCATGAGAGATTAAAACATACGTTCAGAAATTACGCCCCGCCCGATTGTCATGTCGTTTTTTGCACTTGCGAAAATTGATTAAGTAGTTAGGTTACTGGGTAGGTACTGTATAAAGGAGACCAAGGCGGGGTTTTAGATGCCCCCCCCCTTCCCCCATTATAACCCCCCCCCCCTTCAGCTATTATAATATAATATGCAATTGCATAAAATGCTTTTTTTATAATGTTATTGCATATTTTAGTACTTTTTCATCGATAGTGCTTATTTCAGTAGTTAAATAATGACTACCAATTAAATTTGTTGAAGAAACTAGTGCCTTACTCCCTTTCCCCTGCATCGCACGGAGTAAGCGTTGGTGGGATGCGATCTGCGATTTTCCGGCGATGGCACGCAGCCCTCACACCCAAAGATTGTGGTCAGTGCTCTTGCCAAACGCGTGAGCGGTGCATGCGCCGTATGTACGATACTGGCTACGGCCCGCCACCGTTCCGCGTAACGGGACACGCCTAACACATTTTAGGTCAATGTCCCGCTGAACCTATTTGTGTACGCGCGCACAACGGCCCAATCAAGAGGCCAAGTGCGGGAAAAAGCCCAGGAAAACTAACTAACTTGTGTACATACGAAAATCTTGTTTTTCTTGAAATAATGCCACCAGTGAATAAAAATGCTCAGACTTTAGCGGAATCTTGAATAAAAAGATACCCAGGTCAATTTACAACAAATGGCACTGTGATTCTCTGCAAGGTTTGTGACAACCGAATACCTTCATCAAAAAATACTAGGTAGATAAACATGTGATTACTGCTTCCCAAATAACTGCAATAAATAAATCTACAACAAGTGGCCATCAACTGCTTACAAATGCTACAACGAAAATAGAATTCAACAAAGATCTATGTGAGTTATTTGTTGTGTGCAATATTCCTTTTCATCAATTGAATAACCAAACATGTCAGAGGTTCCTTAACCCCTCAAGCCCCGATTGGCCGATATCGGCCACAAACTGATTCAGCGCGACGGGCCCGTTTTAATTTCATTTTAATTTAATTTGTTTTATTTTATTATGTTTTATTATGTTAATATGTTTCATTTTAATTATGGGTATAGTGGTTTGGCAGTAATTAATGTTTTTGGTGAAACAGTGTCATAAATCATTTTTTTTACTAATTTTTACAAAAATTATTTGGGACATAAACTTGTCAATCGGCTGAGGGGCCGAGGCCTGAAGGGTTAAGAAGTAATGTACTAATCAGATAATTCGTGAAGAATCCGCGCTTTGAAAAAACTATATGTCAATTATCTACGAAGAAGCGTTAAGGGAATACACACCGATCTTTTAAACCATTTAATATGGATACCAGCTGATGAAGCGTCAGATTCTCATTTAATCAGCTGACAAGGCCCTCTACTCACCATTTGGTTGCCTCCAAGGTGATACAAAAAACAAATCATTTAATTATTGCGCGGTTCATAAATAATTCTATCAAATCACTGTTTCCCGATTCTTCTATGGTCGATAGAATATGAGTCTTCGTTTCTGACGGTGTGCGCCTTTTATGGTAAAAGCTGGTCAAACTCAAGTGTTTTTCCAAATTTGCTTCCTGTCTCCTGTCTAGCCCACGGATTACATTTATTTGCGGAAATAATCAGGAAAGAGTTCAAGATTGTCAATAAATTGATTTCCTCTACAAAAAAATGTGTTTTGAAAGCACCAACGCGAGTACAAGCATATAAAGAGCAACTGCCAAACCTAGCACTGCCCCCAGAACCAATATTAACGCAGTGGGGAACTTGGGTAGTTAGTTAGTTAGTTTTCCTGGGCTGTTTCCCGCACTTGGCCTCTTGCTTGGGCCGTTGTGCGTAAAAGGGGAACTTGAAAAAAGCTGTTTTGTTTTATGCTGAGAATTTTAAGGTCATAAAAGAAGTAGTTGGTCAATTTGACAGTTCAGAGGCCATTGCAATTAATTCAAACCAGCATGCATTTCTGGATCCTTCAATCAAACAAAATATTGCTCTTATCGCAACACATTTCAGCAATATACCCGACGCCATTGAGAGACTAAAAAATAAAAATCTTCTTCTGTGCAAGTCCTTAGAAATAATGGAAAAAAATGATTTATCAGAGTAACGTCCTTCCGAGTTCACTATCAGAAAAGGTCCGTGGCAAATAAAATGCTGTCTATATAAAAACCCGGGTCTTAAGGAATAAAGAAAGTTAACGCATATATCAACGGGACCAGCCATACCTTGCCTGAAGAGGTTTCTGCAAAAATAGCACCAAACTTCAAGTTCTGATGATTAATGTCAGTTGATGTAGAGGGGTCATTTTCAGCCTACAAATTAATATTAACCCTTCAGGCCTCAGCCCCTCAGCCGATTGACAAGTTGCTGTCCCAAAAAAAATTAGTAAAAATTAGTAAAAAAATTGAATTACGACACTGTTTCACCAAAACATTAATTACTGCCAAACCACTGTACCCATAATTAAAATGAAACATATTAACTTAATAAAACATAATAAAATCAAACAAATTAAATTAAAATCAAATTAAAACGGGGCCATCACGCTGAATCGTTTTGTGGCCGATATCGGCCAATCGGGGCTGGAGGAGTTAAGTGACAAACGTCACAAGTTTGCTCTAGAAAATTCTTGAAAAATATTTAATTTTGTATTGTTACAAGAATTACAACTGATTATTAATATTAATATGTATGTTTTGTGAAAATATATGTAAATTTTAATTATAAATAGCATTTTGATTGTGCATATTTTGTGCATAATTCACCCTTTTTTAGTGCATATTTGCATGCATATTTCGGCGCTTTGATAGTGCATATAATCCGATGTCTACTCATAAGCTATCAAATTAACCCCTTATGTACGTGCAGCGTTATTTACCTATTTTTGAGATAATTTAACTTTTTGTGATTTTTAATTGTATCTCCCCAACATCAGCGATATTTTTAAAATATATTTTTAAACAATGCTTTAAATAAAAAATCTACTTCAATATGCTATCAGTGTTAAAAATTGTAAAGTTTTATTTCAAATATTGAGTGAATATTTTTATTACATAGCATTCAGTTACGATTTCCTTGTTAGTAGTATAGGGGTTTAGACAATAGATAACAAACGTAAAAAAACACAGAAAGACTTGTTATATTGACTTCTCCCTCTCCAATGGGGTCCGAGTCATACCTGCAATTTCAGTTGTATTTTTAGGCGTGAAGATGTTATGTTTTGTTTTGAAGTTTCTTACTATTAATTTATCATAATATGCGCTTACGTCTGGTTACCTGCTTCGTATTGTATTGCATTTTGCGAATTTTGGCTTTTCGAATGCGAATTGCGAAGCGGATTTTCGAATTGTTAATGAACTGAGATTTTTGATATCTACTGCAATTTAGTTTACTATGATTTGAAATTTTGTATTTTATAATGGTTTGTTCACCTCTGAAATACGCAGAAATGCATTATTTTTATGGTTTTGCAAGAGGTAACTCCTGCCTTGACAGAAGGCTTTACAGATTACTAAATAAATTACCTACTGTAGAAAACCCAATTTTAATTTTTAATTCTTCACAATATCATTACATAAGTACTCCCTCTTAAACTTTATGCCCACTCTACACTTAGTTCGCGAATCGCGCGCGAAGCCGCGAAGGAGCGCAAACGCGTAGTGTGGAACCGTTTCGCATGATTTTCGCAGACATTCTTCGCGCCCAGTTCCCGATTTTTGTCGGTTTTGCGGACAGCGAAGCGCGAACTTAGTCTCCACACTCGCGCGCCGCTCATTGACTCTTGGTAGCGTCGGTGTGTAGTCGTGTCTGTTCCTAATATGTTGCTGAGATTTCCTACAAAATTACCGTAAACTGGATGAAACAATTTTAGATGCAATTTCTTGAATACTACTAAACCGAACACTTTTTTTGGGGTGTAAATCGTAAAGTTTATATGAAAAAATATAAAATTCACGACGCGTCACTAGCGCCATGATGAAAAAACATGTAAAAATTTTGAAAAAAAGAGAATCCCTTGCTATCTAGTTACAGAAATTACAAAAGTAATGTAAAAAATCCTACTTGAAAAAAGCTCAGTTGGTTTGAATATGAAATAATGAATGGATGATACATATTTTTTTAACTTTTAATATATTCATAATTATAGTGCGCACTGCGATTATAGTGCACAACATGAGGGACGCAATTGAAGCTAAATTGACGTCCATCTCCTTCAAACACGCGAACTGTAATGTGAAACTACCGCGAACCATTGCGATTGTGGAGCTTTGTTTCGCTCATCGCGAGTTCGCGGTGAGTTTGCATCGCAAAGTCGCGCGCGACTTGCGGACTAAGTGTAGAGCGGACTTAAGATTTAAATCAAATAGTGTAATTTGATTTGTATTTTGGATTTGTTAACTTTTGGAAACATGACTTATGATTATTGTCATTTGAAATATAAATAATATAGTGTATAATACCCACTATTCGAACGCAGAATATTTTAAGGGGTGACAGGCGGACATATTGATATTCCATACCCCACAAAATTTGTTTTATATGGTCACCTTAATATCATATTGAGCGAGTAGTTAAAAAATAATTGTTTGAAATATTTTTTAAATAACATTTTAAAGTGATATATTGTCTGAATTATTATTATTTTAGCAAACTATTTATAGCATTAAACAAAATGTCAAAAACAAAACCAGAAAAAATCCTAAATTTATTAATTAAATACTTGTATAATGTGTTAAATAATTTGCTATAATACTAAACATAATTGAGAAAGAACGTCTCATTTAAAATTAATAAATTTGTTTCAAACATCTTGTGGTATTTTTCGATATATTAAAACAAAACCAAATAAGGTCCGAGGCTCTTGCAGTTTGATGTTTGGGTGACCGTAACACTGAAATTTTGTATCGGATGGAATATCCGATACAAAATATAAGCATAGCAGTCATGTTCGTTGAGAATTGATTCTTGTAGTTAAATTGCCTTGTAGAATAACTACAAATTGCCATGTAATTTTTGAATTTATACTGAATTTGTGAATTCTGAGAGAGTATAGTGGGACTAGCGATATTATCATTTAATAATCGAAATTGAGTGGTTTAAACAAGTTAAATCCTCACAAAACTCTACTTGAGGTATGCCTTATAACCCTTGCGGAAACCTTAAGCTTTTTGTACCATTACAGTTTGCAAATAACCACAATTTTTCAACTGAATGTAATATGTTCTCATAATTCATTTAAGTTTTGTTTTAGATAATGGGCAACCTGTGTTGTCGCCGAATGGATTTTCATGAAGAGCCGTACATTCCTGCTCAAGGAATAATAAATACGCCCTGGGATGGAAACACCATCGAAAGAGTAGGCAGACGTCCTACTTTATATCTACGAGACGTATTACGTGACTTCGAGGTTATGGCTAGGTGAGTTATCAAAAGATTTTGCAATGAATACATTTGGTAATTATAACAAATACATACTGTTAGTTGAATATAATAAAAATGAATTACAAGTTAAATAAAACAGTGTCCCAAAAATTATTGGACTTTTGAAGGTAGTTTAACTTCGTTTTTAAAAGCTTTGATTTGGCGCGCATGAACTCTAGAACTGTGCAATAATAAGACTGTAAAACCTAATAAATTTAATTTATTCTCCCAAAATAAAGTTTTGAATCACTGTCATTGCCATCCCTGATATACTTTGAAATTCTCGGTATCTGTTTATTGTGTAACACTTCTTGTGTAATACTACTGTGTTTATTGTGTAATACTACTATTTATTAATAAATAAAATACAAATGGAGCTGCCATGGAATTCACCGACCGAAGTCAGGCCCATCATATAGTATTATTACACCTCTGGGAGGTGAGCAGTGGATTCCCGACTAACGACCGGCTGTGGTATGTTTAAGACAGCTGTCTTGCCACATGTCAGCGTTCACCTTACCACCCAGTGACTCCCCCTTCGAAGCCATAGAATTTGAGATGCGGAAATTGCGGTTTTAGATATTTTTTCTAAGAAGGAGTTGATTATTTTCCTGGAGAGACCAAGATCTATAAAAAGCTGAAACAGAGATTTAACTGGCAGGCCACAAGTGCCAACTTCCACTGCGTAAAGGTGAACAGTGAAACCATACCGGGTGACGGCATTTACGAGATCATGGTATTTATCTACACGGTACACTTACCGCCATGACAAAGTTCTCGCTGTTATTCGCGAGGTAATTAGTCTCTCAGTGGCTCGTGCCAACAAAGGTTTGACAGTATCCTCCAAACCCTCAATACAGTTTGTGCGGGATGGCTCTAAAGGCAAAAAACATTTAACTACAAAACCTTTCTTAATAATTGAGAAAGCTACAGATTGGATTCCGGAGGTTGATTCGGTCTCTAAGCAGTATAAATTCCCTGAAAGTCTTGGATGCACAGCCCTCCGTCCAGATATAACTCTTTACTCTCTATCTCGGAAGGTGGCCCTTTTTGTAGAATTAACTGTTCCATGGGAATCAAATATCCCAAAAGACCACGAGTACAAATTAAATAAATACCATGATCTTGCAAATGCCGTAACCCGGAACGGCTTCACTGTTCACCTTCACGCGGTGGAAGTTGGCGCTCGTGGCCTGCCAGCTAAACCTCTATTTCACCTCTTTAAAGATCTTGGCCTTTCCAGAAAAATAATCAACTCTTGCTTAGAAAAAATATCTAAAACTGCGATTTGCGCACCTCAAATTCTATGGCTTCGAAGGGGGAGTGAATGAGTGGTAAGGTGAATGCTCACATGTGGCAAGACAGCTGTCCTAAACCTACCACAGCCGGTTCGTAAGTCCGGAATCCACTGCTCACCCCCCAGAAGTGTAAAAAAATAGTATTATGATGGGCCCGACTTCGGTCAGTGAATTCCATGGCAGCTCCGTTTGTATTTATTTATATGTACTCGTGGTCTTTTGGGATATTTGATTCCTATGGAACAGTTAATTCTACGATAAGGGCCATCTTCCGAGATAGAGAGTAAAGAGTTATATTTGGACGCAGGGCTGTGCATCCGAGACTTTCAGGGAATTTATACTGCTTAGAGACCGAATCGACCTCCAGAATCCAATCTGAAGCTTTCTCGATTATTGAGGAAGGTTTTGTAGTGAAATGTTTATCACCTTTAGAGCCATCCTGCACATACTGTATTGGGGGTTTGGAGGGTACTGTCAAACCCTTGTTGGCACGAGCCACTGAGAGGCTAATTACCTCGCGAATAACAGCAAGGATTTTGTCGCGGCGGTAAGTGTACCGTTCTTGATCTAAGGCCACCTTGCAGTCAGCTAGAATATGTCTGGCTGTGCAAGGTGTATTGCTACAAAGGGGACATGAACTATCCTCCGCATAGCTCCAACAAGCGAGGTTACTGGGGTCTGGAAGCGTATGCTGAAAGGCAATTAAATAAAATTTCAGCATCTCTGGCGTCCAGTCATACAACATTACTTTCCAGTGCATTGGAGGAGGAATGCAAAAGTCTACAATTGTTGTCGAATCATTCTGGCATTGAAGGCCAATAGCGTGAGCCATACTATTGCTGTCGTAATCTCCCCGCAGATATAACTACATATAAGTAATGCCCTTTATCGATTTTCCATTGATTTATTAAAAAAGTGGAATGTAATTAATTGTATGTAAATATAAATAGGATAAAGTTTAAATAAATAAAAAAATACATAATACGGTGCATAAGGTTAAACGATGATTTCATTTTATATTTTCAGCGGTTACATGGAAACCCCTAGCTCTGTGCTAAGTCTAATGAAAGTTGCGGAATGTGATGCAGGCTTTATTCAGATTATTCAAGAGATGATCAGTTGTGCAACGTTGGACCATCGATTAGAAACCGCCCTAATTCCTTTGGTGTTGGAGCTTTGCCCCCTACCATCTCTTTCAGCAATTACCACGGTATATTTTTTCATTTTACTCCTATGATAAATTAATGTGGGATTTATTGACATTTTTTGACTTTTAATATTTTTATTTTGAAGATTATGGAAAATCTAGAATTAACTGGAGAAAGAGCAAACATCCTTGATGAATCTAAAGTAGCGCAAGAGAGAAATATTTGCGTTATAATGGGCTCTTTATCCCAAAGATTTGTATCGAGCGGCCGATTTGATTTACTGTCCAATGATGCACTGGAGTACTTCTTTGTTTTGCTGGTAAGTCCATTAAATGTAATGTAAAACATCATTGTAAAAGTGATTATACATATAAAGTTATGATCCGTGGAAAAACTTCTGATAATGTTTCATGATATTAAAAGAAACCAACTCCAATTTATTGCTGAACTTTTAATAAAAGTGAATGATTTCGACCAAATTATTATGTTAATTGAGTCCACAGTTCAAGTATGTTATTAAAAAAATATATAATGCCACTTTTTATTGTATTAAAATTGAATGCCACAATTGTTTCTGCATATTCTGTTAATTTGCCTTCATTGCAAAAGTAGAACTATGGAAATCAGATTAATTTTACAAATTTTAGATAATTTATCAGAACTGGGAGAAAAAATGACAGCCTTTTATATTCCAAATATGTCTGACTATTATTATGGATAAGAAACGTCTTTCCAGACTCCACAAGTATAGAATAGAATAGAATAACTTTATTGTGCTATAAAAACATAACTTAATGAATATTACTCTGGTTTTATAAAAAAGACAATTTATGCACAAATGGCGGACTTATCGCTATAGCGATATCTTACAGTCAACCATTTGATAAAATAATTCCTAATTTTCACCGTACAATACACAAAGAAGTAGTAAAGTTAAATTTAAAATAAACTTATACAGATACATGTCAGTAACTTATGCTAAGGTTGCCCAGGGAAGGATAAAGGAGAGGACAAGGTGAGGTATTTGGTTAGTGGCTGTGTAAAAATAGATGTTTCTTCAACAATTTTTTGAAAGTATGCAGCGAAGGTGCATGCCTGATAGAGTGAGGGAGCTGATTCCATAAACGAGCAGAATGGACTGTAAAAGAGTGCGCGTAAACAGAAGAATGATGTATCGGAATAGCGAGTGTGTTATCCCGGCTTGATCGAAGTGGAAGACCGTGGCCTCCCAAAGGGTGGAAATTCTCCTTTAGATAGGAGGGTGAAGTGGGGTTATTGAGTATGTTGTAGAGTAGCGACAACGTATGAAAATTTCTTCGATTGCGAATAGGAAGCCAATGAAGTTGCTCACGAAAGCAGCTAACGTGGTCGAACTTTCGCAAATTAAAAACATACCTGAGTAAGATATTTTGCAGACGCTCCAGCTTATTCAAAATAACCTCACTGGCATCTATATAACAAACATCACCGTAGTCAAGTATAGGCGTTAAGAGTGTGGACACAATCATTTCTTTATGTGACATGGGGAGAAATCTTTGAAGCCGCCGGAGACTATGAAAACCATGGAAAATGCGACGACTTACTTGGTTTACTTGATCTTGCCAAGAAAGATGTTGATCTATTAGAATTCCAAGGTTTTTAACATTTTTGGTATATTCGATCATTTTTCCATTTACGCAAATCGGCGGTAATGATGAAGTGTCTATTTTTGACAATGATTTTTTTGCCGCCTATAACAATTGCTTGCGATTTATTTGGATTTATGATTATACCATGTTTTGTAGCCCAAGCACATATTTGATCTAAATCGGAGTTCATTATAGACATGGCAGTGCAAAGGTCATCTGGCCTGGCATGATAATAGATTTGAAGGTCGTCAGCGTAAAGATGGTATGATGATGTTAGGCCCTTAGCAATAGGGTTGATAAAAATTGAGAAGAGTAACGGGGATAAAACTCCCCCTTGCGGAACGCCGGCAGTAAGCTCAACCTGGTCCGATTTAATGTGGGAAGCTTTGACACACTGGCGGCGTCCACGTAAGTAGGAGTCAAACCATGTAATAACCTTTTCAGAGACATTGAGAGCACGCAGCCGTTCTAGAATAAGGTCAAAGTCAACTGAGTTAAATGCGCTACTGAAATCTAGCAAAGAGAGAATGGTAAGTTTTCTGTCATTCATTGCGCATCTAATGTCATCAGTAACTCTGACAAGAGCGGTGGTGGTGCTGTGTCCTGGGCGGAAACCTGACTGCAGGGGATCGAGCAGGTTGTTATGCGTAAGAAAGTAGTTTAGTTGAGAGTATACTGCGTATTCCAATACTTTTGAGAATACAGGCAAGATTGATATCGGCCTGAATTCTTTTACCGATTGTGGGACTGGTGTTTTTGGGAGAGGGATGATAAAAGCTTCTTTCCACAGTTTCGGTACAATAGAATTATTCAGTGAAAAATTTATGAGATGAGTGAGTGTTGGCAGAATTACCTCTAAAATTGGCAGAATCAAGTCTTTGTTAAGGTCGTCACACCCAAATGCTTTCGACTTTATTTTTTTTGAAGATGCGTCTGATTTCAGGTTGACAAGTATAACAGCATGTAAATTGGGGCCCACTGGTTTTTGAGTGATTTTCCTCGCGGATAGACTTCAGTGAAGCTTCTTTATCAGTGGGGTTGAACTTGAAGGGCGGTTGTGCAAAATGAATATTAAGGGTATTCGGATCGATACTCGATTCCGTAAGATTGTGGCTTGATTTCCCTACACCAATCGTATTTAGGAACTTCCACGTATCTTTTGCATCGGCAGTTTCCAAGTTTTTGCATATAAAAGCTTTCTTAGCATTACGGCAAAGTTGGTTACAGCGATTTCTTAACAGCCTAAATGAATTCCATGTAGCGTCAGAAGGAGCAGTTTTGTGCTTTGTTTTTAATCTGTCTCTCTTTGCCATAAGTTTCTTAATTTCTTCGGTAATCCAGGGGCAGAGACGATTTTTGACACGGATACTTTTAATTGGTGCATGTTTGTCATAGAGCCCGATGATAAGGTTATTAAGCATGTCCACCTTTTCATCTGCCGTCGATAATTTATTAACACTACTCCAATCTGTTTCGTTGGCATCCTGGATGAGACTGGCATAATTGATGGACTTGAGATCGCGGCGATGTAGAAACCTTGGAGGAAATTTGGGGCTGCGAATTTTATATGTGATATAGAGGAGGTCATGATGAGAGAAACCGGATGCGGTATACTGTCCATGGGCTTTAGTCCTATCTGGAGAGGAAGTCAAAATTAGGTCAAGTAAGGAGTGAGATGATTTGTCATGATGGGTGGCTCGAAGAGGGAGAGAGTTGAGATTTAGCGAAGATATTATTTGGAGAAGTTTAGAAGATCTGTAATTGGTTTTTAGGAGGCACGTGTTGAGATCTCCCATCATGACTATGTGATCGTATTGGGGAACTATATCTTCCAGAAGGGATTCTAATTCCTGAAAATAATTGATTTGAGGAGGACAGTACACCTAACAAGTAAAATTTTTTATCTAGTGATTTAAAAGAACTAGTGATTAACCCCTCTCCTCGCGGAGTAAAAATTCAGCCGTCCCATTCGCGCGCGACCTTTTCGCGCGCAAAATCGACGACCTTGATAAAAACGACCATAACTTGTAAACCACTACACGGATCATAAAAAGAAGAACTGTAAAATGATCGCATTGAAATTTGACATATAAAACATTATAACCTTATCTCGTAAATCAATTAAGATAATAATGGCGACAAATTACAAAACGCAAACGGCCTCCATCGTGTCGTCATCACTGGACCAAGTGGACGCCTCTCATTTCAGTGTATTAAAAGTTGCATCCCCAAAAGGACGCCTTTCATTTGAAGGGTTAAAACATTCTAGTCTATCAGTAATATTTTTTTTATTCCTCCAAAAAGTGCTTAGTTTTCTGAAAACTACTCCACCAGTTAGTTAGTTTATCTGGGCCTTTTCCCGCACTTAGCCTCTTGATTGGGCCGTTGTGCATAACTCCTTCATGAGCACGCATTCGCCCACCGTTGGGCATACACCTCTCCAATCACTCTCCATCCGGATCGGATGTCCGTTTCCCTCATCCAGTCAGGTCCAGCTGTCTCCTTGATGTCATAAGGTTGTACTGTTCATCATGATTGGAGGTATTTAGCCCGATACCCGCCACGTCGGCCACACGTCTTCGCGAGCTCCACACTTTCAGGAAAATATTTCCATTTCCTAGGCTTGTGGCAACCTGGTCGGGTTACTTAACCGCCGAATTACACTATATTCACTAAATTTATTATTTAATTATTATTTATTGTTGATAAAATTTCAAAATTTATGTTGACACTTAGAATTTAAATTTTGAATAATGTGCATAACTACTCCACAAAAAACCAGCTTTAAGTTTTAGAAACCTCAAGAAGTGAACACTTTACAAAGAAAATCTTAGATATGGGCCTCGTACATCCCCGAGGTGTACCTATAATGAATGAAGAATGAAATCTTTAGTGAGCTATACTTTCTTAAAACTCACTCTTTTTTTATTACCTATTAGGTTATAGCTGTAAACTAAAGAGTGAAAGATTTATTTGTAAACTGGGCAAGAGATGGCAGGAAGGGCATTGGGTTCCTCACAAGTTGAAGCCAAGAGACATCGAAAGACGTTTCATGACTTGGGAAATGCTCCTTTGCCGTCAAAAAATAAAAGGTTTTCTACACTGAATAATCACCAACTGAATAATCACCGGCGACAAAAAGAGGATCTTTTGCGAGAACCCCAAATGTAAAAAATATCGCTCGTACCCCGGTGAATCACTTTCATCGACCTCAACGGCCACACCGAAGAGAGACATTCACGGATCCAAGGTAATGCTTTGCATTTGGTGGGACCAAAAAGGTGTCATCTATTACGAGCTGCTGAAACCGGGAGAAACGATCACGGGCGATCGCTATCGAGCTCAGCTCAAGAATTTGAGCGATGCTGTGAAGATAAAACGGCCGGAACATGCTAAAAGGCAAGACAAGGTAATTTTTCAGCATGACTATGCTCGATCACGATGCAGGTCAAGAACTTCCTGGAAACGCTTCGCTGGGACATCCTACCTCACCCGCCGTACTCCCCAGATATTGCACCATCCGACTACTATTTGTTCCGGTCAATGCCTTTCCGCGCCGCGCTTCCAGTCTTTCGAGGATATTGAAAAATGGCTGGATTCGTGGATAGCCTCCAAGCACGAAGACTTCTTCCGCCAGGGAATCTGTCTCTTGCTAGAAAGATAGGAGAATGTCATAGCTAGCGATGGACAATATATTGAATGAAATGCGCTTTCCAATTTGCTTCGAAATATATGTTCAATATCACAAAAAAAAAGAGGTTTTCAATTCAAAGACCTAATATATCTAAACATCAATTTGTTAACACAAAATATGATCATATCCATACATATACAATTATTTAATTTCATTGGCAGAGAGGATATAGCGATGATGACCCAACACTTAAAAATGTGGTTGCTGTCCATTCATTACTGGCACTTGAAAAATTTGCCTCAACAGCTGCACACAAAAACAGAATTTTAAAAAAGTTGGAGGACGAGGCCATTCAGCCACTATTGCGGATGGAGCAGTGTCCAACTGATCACAGTTATCTGTTTAGAGAATTGGCCTTTTGCTCCCGCTGGTCATTGGATAATGTTTGTAAGTATTTTTTTATAATTATTTCACTGATTATAAAATTAAATTTGTAATTATCTGTGTTTCCACAAGTCGGTAAAAAAAACCAATATTGCTTAAAAGTATGTTAGCATTCTAGTCTAAAAGTAGCCTCTTCTGAAGTTGCTCCCATTTGAAAGGTAAAAACATGTATTTTAAATATTTGTGTGGAAAGAAATCATGAAGGTCTATCAGAAATAATGAAATAATATAAGAAAAAACTGTCACAATCAATAATTAGTATGAAACTTACATATTTCAACGGTGCACCATTTCCATTTTCTACTATTACGATTAACACGGCAGTGTTTGCTAATTTGACTCAAATCAAAGCAACAGCCAATCTAAAAACTTGTGAGTGAATTCAACAGTGTGCGTTCCCGCCTGGGTGTGACATTTCGGGAGTTAATGGGCCCTTGCTGAGTTGGCCACGAAGACCCATTCTGGTCAGGGTTGGTCACACTCACGGGTCAACACCTATCCGACGGCCTCCACGCATGAAGTGCGAGCCTGGGTAGGTCTCTGGCCTTATGGTTAGTTTCCCCTGGGAATCAACCTTCTGGCGCTCCTGGACGGTCTGCGCACCGTGCGGCGTAAGCCGATCGACTGTGCACTCTGACTAACAGTCGGGGGAGTCTGGAAGAAGTACTGTTTCCTATAGAGCGGGGGTGGTTGCGGACCTTACGGCGACTGCTCTTGAAACGACCATCGGCTACCCGATCCTGCGTGAACAGCCGGGCAAAGGACGCTGTGGTCCGCGATAGATTCGATAAACACCGTTTCACCGCTTCGTAAGGGAGAGGACCGCGCAAGCGAACTCAAACTCGTAACCAATCGAGAGACTGGAGTAATCTGGTCACAATTGGAAGTAAGGGCGTGAGTGTAGGTAGGCCCGCCGGGTAACACTCCTGGCTATCTCGCGGTTAAGGCGTTGGCCTGTTACGGGCTTGTCGCGTAGCTAGATGGTGGACTGTGTCCTCGAGTCTTCTGCGCTCACTCCAGGAAGATAGAACGACTAATCGTTAAAACTTCCTGAGATGACGGGCTCGCCCGCTGTAGTCGACAACCCTAGTTGTGACATTTCGAGAGCTGTTTGGGTGAAATGAGCAATTTGCGCAGTTAACCAACCGATTGCAACTTATCATCCTTACTGTAATGTAAGACTGAGGATGCTGAATTGCTAGCATATTAAAAAGAGAAAAGCAGATTTGGACCTAAATGTTTTTAGAATATCATGCACACAAATAAATATACAATATAAATTGCTGTCACTGTAATTGGGTTGACTGTAAGAGAATTGCTATGATTATTATTAAAAACTGCAAATAGAATTGCAATAAATATGTTTGCCTGAAATACTATTTTATTGATAAATTATCCTTAATTCTTTTGTCCTCATTTTTGAAGACTTATTTACTAAATATCGGGTGCTTCAAATTTGTGTTGAATTGTAAGTCTCTAAGGCCAATATTTTGAGATTGAAGTATGACCCTCTGGTGGACCAATTTCAACTCCAACCTTTTTAACTCTTGCTATGACCAAATGATACCTGCATGCCAAAATTCGGCTCAATCGGATGAAACATTTGGCCGCTATCATGGAGGAATACACAACACAGACACACAGACAGACTTTAGTCTGGAAATGGTTTTAATCTTTTTGGGGGTGTCAATATGTATATATCCATCTTTATCTGGAAAAAAAATGCACATTCACAATACTTTACCTCCTCGTCGGTTGGTAGGCCGGTAAAGTAAAAGTAAATGTATTTATATGTTAAATAGAAAATACAATATATTGTCAATGGCCAATGACAGAATTAGGCAGCAGATTTGGTGTAAAATTTTCCAGTAAGGTGGCTGCCTTTGGTAAAGTGGCGAGCCCTTGGACTCCTGATGTAGCTTGCCTTGTTTTCAATTTTGTTTTAAGAGACGTTATCTTGACGTTATCTTGTTTTAGGAGACGTATCTAGGCATACACGACCGCTGGAAAATAAGAATAATTCAAATTATGATTTCTATTTTCCGGGCGCGGCTACATTTAAGGGCAACTCTAGAGCAGCGCGGCACTACCAAAACGCACTTAGCTGTGCAGCGGCGAGGCATAATTTTTCATTTGTTGGTTATCTGGCTAGTGAGTTGGACGTATTATGAGATCGATGAGAGGATATTGTCTGTTTCCCTGACAACCGACCACGCTATCGGTAAAACAGAAAAGGATCGTATTGCATCTTTTTGTTAACAGAATTTCTAGTAGAATTTCAGCATAACACAGTCTATTTATACTCTTATGTATTATATTGCTACACCAATATAATACATTACAATTATGTATTATATTGGTGCCTACTAATTACATTCAACCGGCTCAATATAATAATCGATCTGTACTTATCTATTTTATGCTGAACATATTTAATTGTAATGTGTAAAAATAAATGTAGAAGTAATGATAATGTATTTTTTCAGTTTATTATCCAGAGCGCCAGTACTCTTACATGATGGTTGACTTAACAGACATACATGTCAATCTTAAGAGTATTGGACAGAATATCAAAATGTCTGCTGATGGGCTGGAGGCCAGGTGTGATAATTCAACCCGCTTGGAGAGTGTTGGATGTAATTTCCAGTTCAGTACTGGTATTTGGTATTTCGAATGTCAAATCATCACTAACGGCGCAATACATATTGGGATTTCCAGCAATGAACAGTTGCTAAGAAACGTGAGTTTATTTATTATTATATTTCTTGTGTCGACATCTCCGCCTATGTTAAAGCAGGTAGTCTTAATGACAAGCCAATTTAAAAAGCATGCAAGAACTTTATTGATGACATATTATAAAGGATCAAGCTATAGATCAAGACATATTACAAAGAATTAAGGTCGCTACTCCCTTTTTGGTAAAAATAAATAAAACTCTTACACGACCCCCCTTAGACTGTTTTCTCTTCTACAGCTGTTACTTTATCAATCCAATAAAAAAAGTTTTTGTAAAAACAAAAGCGAAAACCACAATCATTTGAACTGTTTTTCACTTCCGAAGCTTTACCTAACCGTTTCCATCTTAGATCAAGATAAAGTTTTGTAAAAGCAATAGCAAAACAAGTAATAAATATGTTTTTCTTCCGAAGCTGTAAATTATTGCATATTATATTAATTAACATTTTGTAATATTTTCGATTTTTATTTTTAGGTAGCCTGCGACCCCCAGGTGTCGCTTTGCAACCCCCTAAGGGGTCGCAACTCACTGGTTGAAATCACTGCTTTATAGTGACAGTGTTTAAAAATTAGTAATAAATTAAAACATACATAATTAAACATATTTTAAGTACTTTTATAAGACGCAGGCAACTGGACTGAGTTTGTATGTATGGCTTCTTATAAAATCATGCAATTTCTTGTTTTATCAGTCTATTTATTTATGGGTGGATGGGGGGGGGGGGGGGGGGTTATTATGAAACTGGACAACGCATTCGAAACAGAAAGACGGACACACAGACATGATAATTTTTTCTTCGAATTTCAGTGTCTATGTAAGTATATCGCAACTTTGGAACCAAAGTTTTTTAGAGTGATTCAGTGTCTATTATATATAATTAAAATTTAATTTCTTATGTTTAAGAAAAATACAGAGTACATTACTAACTCGACAAACATTAAATATACTGCTAGACAGAGAAAACATTTTCCACTATATAATAACATTGAAATAAAAATAAAAAAAGGCAAAATCGGGTGTGTGATATAAAGGGATGGAATGAAAGATATCCACAGCAATATGTACTTATATACACTACATACTGATATGACAGATAAGTACATTCACAAATATATACATATACAAATTTGAAACATAAATATGATAGTGATACATATTATTGGGTCTTTGAATTGAAAACTTAGTTTTTTTTTTGTGATATTGAACATTTATTTCGAAGCAAATCATTCAATGTATTGTCCATCGCTAGCTATGACGTTCTCTCATCTTTCTGGCAAGAGACAGATTCCCCGGCGGAAGAAGTCTTTGTCCTTGGAAGCACTGGAAGCTCTGCTCGGAAAGACCATGGGCCATTCACCGGAACAAATAGTAGTCGGATGGCGCAATATCTGGGGAGTACAGCGGGGGAGGTAGGATGTCCTAGCAAAGTGTTTCCAGGAAGTTCTTGACCTATATCGCGACGTGTGGTCGAGCATGGTCATGCTGGAAAATTACCTTGTCTTGCCTTTTAGCGTATATGGAAGTTTTATCTTCACAGCATCGCTCAAATTCTTGAGCTGAGCTCGATAGCGATCGCCCGTGATGGTTTCTCCCGGTTTCAGCAGCTCGTAATAGATGACACCCTTTTGGTCCCACCAAATGCAAATCATTACCTTGGATCTGTGGATGTCCTCTTCGGCGTGGCTGTTGAGGTCGATGGAAGTGATTCACCGGAGTACGAGCGATATTTTTTGCGTTTGGGGTTCTCGCAAAAGATCCACTTTTCGTCGCCGGTGATTATTCGGTGGAGAAAACCTTTTCTATTTTGACGGCGAAGAACCATTTCACAAGTCATGAAACGTCTTTCGATGTCTCTTGGCTTCAACTCGTGAGAAACCCAATGCCCTTCCTTTTGAATGACAACATTACCGTTGTTGACACTTCAACGAAATGACACAGACTGATAATTGAAGCCTAATGACGACGCTTTGACATAAAGTATTTTGCAATTTGGTAAATGACTAGAAATATAAGTTACGGTATTTCTTAGGAAATCGAAGTTTTCAATGCAAGGTCCTAATACTTACACATATGATATAAATAATAATGTTCTTTATACAGGTTGAGTTTTAATAAACTGGAATCCTTAAAGTGGGTGAATCAGTACAAGCAAAAATGCAACTTTTCTTAAAAAAATATATAAAACATTTTTCTAAATTATTTTAATTTGAAAAATGTATTTTTAAAAAAAAAGTATAAAAGCGTTGAGCTTTGCCATCTAGCGGTAGGTAAAAATCACTAATATTGTGCATTCGAAATTTTTCATCGACTGCTAGATGGCGCAGCGCGTTTAACGCTTGTTAAACTTTTATACAAAAGTTAAATTGTTAAAATTTACAAAAAAAAAAAAAAATTTTTATATAAAATTATTTGTATCTACTGATTTACCCACCTCAAGGATGCCGGTCAATTAAAACTCATCCTAAATATAAAAAATCAGCCTTCGTATGTTTGTGCTTGCAAAACTCGAAAAGTAGTTGGTCGATTGACTTCAAATTTTGAGATTGGGAGAACGTTGTATTCGAATACACGCGACAAAAGTCTTCCCGCACCGGTGGAATCTTCAGTACACTTTGACATCGGTGCGTTTCCCATTCCTTTCATATTGCCATTCTTTCCAGCTCAATTCATTATTAATAATTTTGGGAAGGAAGACTAAAATAGTTCCTAAATTAGCGCTGTCTGTTCGGTTATCGAATGTGACGTAGGTCCTATACTTCAAATACTATAGGAACGTTTTCTGTATACATTCTATTCTGTTCACATGGATGCCATATAAGGGGTCCACACTTGTGAGCAATACTCAAGGTGCGGTCGGACAAAAGTTTAAAAGTATAATAGAATAGAATAGAATAACTTTATTGTGCTATAAAAACATAACTTAATGAATATTACGCTGGTTTTATAAAAAAGACAATTTATGCACAAATGGCAGACTTATCGCTATAGCGATATCTTACAGTCAACCATTTACAGTCAAAAGTAGTTCTAATAGTAATTTATAGTATCTTTAAAGCAGGGTTGACTTGATTTTCCCCAACCTGAAAAAACCCACTGGGTTAAATTGGGTAAAACCCACCTGAAAAAACCCGAGGGTTTTTGACGAATGTGGGTTTTTGAAAAAATACTTGATTATAATAATTAAATCAATAAACGGATATAGCATTTATATTATATTTTATCAAAAAGAAAAAAGGATGTATTTGTGACAAGCCTTCTTCGGCCATTTTCTCTTGATCTGGTTTCAGGCACCGACCGTAGTATCGCGGATCCATCATATTTGCCAAGAAGTGAAAAGGTTGCATCGCATCATTGAACCTCGCACTTATGGCCGTCCTGTAGGGTTCAAGTTCATGACTTTCCATCAGATCAAGCCATACTTCAACTGCATCAGATATAGTCGTATCGTCAGCCTGTAGTTTGTCCAGCGCCACGGAAACTTCCTTCAATTGCTTCTGAAGATGGATGACTTGTCAAGCACACGAGCTGCCCCTACATCGAACTGTATTTGCGGGTCAGGATTAGCTTCGATATCCATGCGAATTTCAACATATTTGTGATAATTCGAGATAAACAACCGCTGTGAAAATAAAGGGGTTCTCCCTGACAACTGACAATAACGATTTTCAGGGGAATGACCTTCATGGTAGTTACAACTTTATTTAGTAGTAAATAGATTTGGATTGGGAGAAAAAATGCAATAAAATGGTAATAAAATAAAATTTAATGTAAAATTAAAATATATTCATTTAAAATTTCAATAACTCCGAAAAAACCCAAAATTCCCCGAAAAAGCCCGAAAATCCCCGAAAAAACCCGAAATAACCCAGTGGGCAGATATTTTTTGATAAAACCCGGGTTTTTGCCAACCCTGCTTTAAAGTGACACCCAGCATTCCGAATGCCTTTTCCATACTAGTATCGATACGATCGATTAACTGCAATTTATTATGTAATAAAATACCTAGATATTTGGTTACAGATTTTGAATAAATACACCAAACCGAGGTGCATTTGTCAGTGTTGAGTGTAGGTGCTTCGATTTGCAATAAATAGATATTTACTCACAGTTTGCTTAAAAATTCCATCACATAATTCTGATTTCTACTCTTACTCTTTCTGTGTCCATGGTACAAGACTGAAAGGATATCCCAGCAAATATACGAAACTCACCTTCTTTAGAATCATTCAAGCACTCTCGTCAAAAAGTACTAATTAAGCACTACTAACCAGCTTTCCCCTTTCTCTCTCCTTCCTCTCCCAATTGTCTCTTCTCGGGCATTCTTAGTTTTAAATATGTATAGTAGTTTGTATTTTACGCACAGAATAACTTATTGGTTTAATAATCTTTTTTTCCACAACTTGCGCATGTACCACTGCATTGTATCATTATGTTGGTTACAAGATATTGCAATGTGGCAATAAGCTCGCCTTTTTATATGTTATTTTTTAAGAGAAAATAAAGGTTTTTATTATTGTTATTACAGAACGAGTCATCTGGCATAGGAGATGACAGATATTCCGTATCCTATGATGGGTGCCGTTGTCTTATTTGGCACAATTCCAGGTCGGAGCAGCAGTCATTGCCAAGTTGGAAGCAGGGTGACATAGTAGGTTGCCTGATTAATGTCACCAAGAAGTATGTTGTATTTTCTTTGAATGGAACTTACAGCAAACACCACACGGATTTTTTTCACATTAACAAGTATGTATATTTACTTTAGTAAGTTTTGTATATCACATTACAAGTATGAATACCTATGAATACATATACAGAGTGTAATTATAAATAGGAGTATCCGTACAGGAGGTATATCTATACCGAACCTACTTACCGAAAACCAAGTAACTGCCATAAATAAAATGCCTAAAATTAAAAAATATTTTTGGCAAAAAATAAAACAAAACATTTTGAAAAACTCAGCACGGTACATAGTACATTTCTGACGGGCTCGTGTCGCATGGCTATGACCGCAAACGCAAACTTAGCATCTTTCTTTTACTCTGCTTTAGTTCATTACGTGTTGGATTTCTGTCATTTTTTGATAAATAGTATCGGAAAAGCTTTTTTGTTATTTGCAATGGTGATTTAACACAATCGAAATGAATTATAGGTGTGTGATTTACTGTGAATCTACCCCGATTCATGTGACTTAAATCGGTCCAAGTCAATGGGAAAGCATCGGTTTTTGCCTAAAATTTAGGTTGAATTAGTATTGGTAAGTAGGAGCTGTTCTGAGGATAGTTCACATCCCCTTTGTAGCAATATCCCTTGCACATATAGACATATTCGAGCTGGATAGTATATGTCTAGATGTGAAAGGGAAGGTAAGCTTACCGCCACTACAAAGTCCTTCCTGTTATTCGCGAGGTAATTAATTAGTCTCTCAGTGGTTCCTGCCAACAGGGTCTGACGGTATGCTCCAAACCCCTAATACAGTTTGTGCAAGATGACACTAAAGGCAAAAAACATTTCACTACAAAACCTTTCTCAATAATCGAGAAAGTTTCAGATTGGATTCTGGGGGTCCCAGCTCCCAGCTTGCCTGTCAGCCAAATCTGTTTCACCTCTTTAAAAATCTCGGTCTCTCCAGGAAAATAAACAACTCCTTCGTAGAAAAAATATTTAAAACTCCGATTTTCGCATCTCAAACTCTAAAGATGGGGTAAATGGATGGTAAGGTAAATGCTCACATGTAGCAAATAAACTGTCCTAAACCTATCTAGAAAAAATGTGTATTGCGGTGGACTCTAAGAGTTCAGCGACTGCACGGCGAATAATCACGAATTTAGTAATATATTTCATCAGCAGAGTATTAATTGGTATACAAATGTTTAAGAATGAAAAACTCCCCTAATAAATATGACAATTTTGAAGTTTCTTAGTATTTTTTTATGTCAATCAATATAAAATCAACTAACTGGTCACCTGTTAAAATTTCCACACAGCAATCAAAGTTATATGTAATTCATCATCTAAAAGGAAAATGAGATGCAGGTTCAATAAATAAAACAACAAAGAACTATATATATTCTGCTTTTTTATTTGACTGTTATCTTAGAGCTATATAACAAAAATTCTAAGCCATATATGTCGCCGTTCCCCATTGAGACAAAGGCTACTTGGCGCTCTTCAGAATTACCAAACATTATCAGTCAAATTCCAGCTCGAATTGGAGCTCACATCAAAAATGTAAACATATCATACCTTAGTGCGGACGTCTCGTGCGATCCAGTTAGGTTAGGTTTCATTCATTTGTAACTGATACTATGTTTTTTTTTGTAAAATAAAGAATTTGAATTTGAATCTGAATGGCACCCTCGAGCCAAAGACATTGCCTGAGTGGCAGTGAAAAAAAGTATACAAGAAAAACTGATGATCATTTGACTTATATTTTAATTTCCAGGAATGGCATCTTCGCAGCAGCGACCTACATGGCATATCAGCAGTGCACCTTCAATTTTGGCCATAAGCCATTTGGCTTCCCACCGAATATTGAATTCAACACCTTCAATGAAAAATCTATGATAAAAGCGGAGCCGATAATCCCAATGCATATTATGATGACTATGGAATCCATTGAAATCCAACAGAATGCTTGCGTGATTTGCTGCGTGGGATTGCAGGAGCGACGACTCATCCCATGTAAACATGAGTAAGTGCTTTTTTGCACATTTTTGTATCAAGTTTCCATTTAAATAAACCAGCTGTTCCTAAATTTGGGTTCTGTGGAATTCAGGGGTTCTGCGAGATTTCCAACAGCGTTCCCTAGTTTTTCTCTCTTAATCTCTTAAAAGCGAATTACTCCGGAGATTTTAAAAAAATGTAGCAATTTTATGTTGACACAAACATTGTTGAATATGTGTACCGATATTATGGTACACATATTCAACAATTTTAAGTCGAAAGTTGGTCATTAAGCTCAGGATGTTGAGTGGTTTTTGTTGATGCATTTCTTGAGTTTACTTTTAGACTAGGTTTTCTACGGTGCTCCGTGGAGTTTATTTGATTACTATGGCAGTAAGAAAGGTGCCCCTGGGCTCAATAACGATTGCAGTATAACATTTGCAATAAAAAACACTTTATGGCACTTTATGGCATTGCCGGATCCTTGGAATTGCTTAGAATCGAATTTTTGGTTATTCTGGAGTTGGCGTAGAGCAGAGAGGGCAGTTTTAGAGCTAGCCCAAAATTGTGTTTGGACCTGAAGAGAGTCGAGGGGTCAGCTGGTTTGGCTAAGGACAACCAGGATTTTAAACTAGCTGTCACCAGTGCATACAGACGAGACAGTTGGGTTTTGGTGAAATCGTAAATAAGAAAGGGCCATGACAAATGTGAAGTTAGATAGTTGTCATAGATCCAAGCCTTACGAGGGCCAAAGATTAGCAATGCATCTATCTTTTCCAGGCAACTACTGAAATGTTCTATAACATGATCGCCAGAGAGGTCTTTTCCCTGGCAGGTGATTTTCCTGCCAAGAAATTTGAAGTGATTATTTGGGTCTATAAGGGAGATAAAAGAGCCCTTATAGACCAATAAGTAATAGTATTATGATGGTCCCGATTCCGGACAGTGAATTCCATGGCAGCATGTTTGTATTTATTTATTACTGTTTCAGGGGTTATTGCATTAAATGCGCAGCGGAGTTCCAGAAGGCGAGATGTCCAATATGTCGGGGCCTCGTTGAGAAGACAGTGCGGATGTAATGGATATGCCCTACGAATACGTATTTTGATGTACTTTTTTTTTGTTATATTGGCGGAGGAAATATTGGGTAATGACATATCCCACATCCTTTCCAGAGTTTTCTTCGTTCAGGTTCAAATTTTACATTTATTACTACCCAAAAGCATTCGACACAGTTAATTTTGCAACATTATTATTATTCACAGGGTAAGGCATTGATCTCTACTTTAAATTTATATTTTGTACGAAAAAATGTTTCATACGAATTTATTTGGACTTTTTCCAGTATGTTCTCTTGGTAGTATTATAATTTTAGTGATTTCTATTTAAAGACGAGAACTTGTGTCATAGTACATTTTAAGTATGATAAGCGATGCCAACGGTTAATTTCTGCCATTTTTGTTTAACTGTTGCCAGAAATGTAAAGAATACATTTCTGGCTTCTTGGGAGCAGCAGATATATGTAACTAAATTTTAAGTGGTCATATATACAAATGGCCAACCTAAAATGACATTTTAGTATGGCCAACTAAATGAGCCATATACATTTACATTTTCGTCGTGTCCGATTGACGGCTAAAGACCGCTCTTGGACGTGTCAAAATAATTGGGTTAGGTAGTAAGTCTCGTTACTACTCTTTATAGTAGTTGAAGTTAAAGCTCAAGAAGTAAAATGGTTAAATATGACTATTATTTATGGCATGTGAATCTTGCAGATATGTGCTTTTGTTATTTCTTGTTTTGACTGTGATAGCTCTGTTTTTGATATGCCAGACTGAACTATGAGTTCGTGACAGTGCCAAAGATATCGACTGTAAGATCTATTGACTATTTTGGAGATAGATGTACTAATTTAAATGAAAATGCTAAGGCGATTTTTAAGACTGCGGAAATTATATTTATTCCTAAAAGATATATTATTACTTTTTAAATTGATTTTGTTACGGCCCATTTTTAGGGTTACGTACTAAAACATACCAATGGAATCCTATTGGAGGACACTTTGTATACATGCATGTATGTATCCGTTTGTATGTCAACGTCGATTATATCAGCCAGTTTTAAATCTATATTCATGAAATTTTCTTAGTCATAGAACTTGCTGGGACTGCTGTCTGATTATACTAAAATAAACTATTGATTTTGCCTCCCTGGAAAATATTTAAAATAAAAAGAGTTATATGCAAAGCACCTGGTTCGGTTTTAAACAAAGTTAACCTTTAAGCAACGTAAACCTAAACTAAATTTTTTGTAAGATTTTCATGGTCAATTTTTCTTATTAAATTTCTAAAATAGGTAAAAATCCTATTGAAGAATGTAACTCATGCTTATTAAAAATATATCAATATCAACGGACTTCTGGATGTCCTTTTCTAGTCAATGTGTAAAAATATTTCATAGCAAGAACCCCTTTCTTAAGGTAGGGAACCCTTGATGGGCGAATCAGACTTGTACTTGACCTCTCTTAATTGAATTTTGTTAATGTCCGATATGAGGTGTTCCTTCATATAAAATTCCAATGTTTTTTTCTGAACTGGACTGGAAAAATGCAATGTCAATCATTGGATGATACAAATAGCATCAATAGTAGTGATTATCATGCGACGTAATTGCAAAAAAAGACAGAGAAGACAATATAAAAAATGTGGTCTGCTCGAAAACATAATATTAGGTTCGATCAAAAATAAAAACTATAGCAGAGCACGGGTCTTTAAACTGATGAGGAAAATAAGAAGAAAGGTATCTGAGCAGAAACAAATATAAAAATTGAATAGAATTTTAAATAATGGGAGTCGAAAGGAAATATCCTATGACCTCTTGACGCTGACCAAGCTCTGTCCTATTGGCGTGTGAGAGCAGAAAAAAGAAAGACTGATTGATACGTACTAAGTTAAAATTAAATGATTGAACTGAAAGTATTTGCAATTAAAAATAAACATGCGACTAAATTAAGAAATTAAAATAAAAGGTTGATTGAAGATTGCGAGAGATATATTCTGATACAAGGAGTCAGCACATGGTCCAATGATGAAAATTAAATGTTTCAGTCAGCCATCATATCAAACAGATGTAGAGCCAAGCCATAGACAATGGTAGTCACAAAGTTATAAATACCGTTATACAGCCAATTCAGAGGATACCGTCTTTAACCCTTCAGGCCTCGGCCCCTCAGTCGATTGAAAGGTTGATGTCCCAAAAATTTTTAGTAAAAATTAGTAAAAAAATTGAATTATAACACGGTCTCACCAAAACATTAATTACTGTCAAACCACTGTATCCATAATTAAAATAAAACAAATTAACATAATAAAACATAATAAAATAAAACAAATTAAATTAAAATAAAATTAAAACGGGGTCGTCACGCTGAATCGTGTTGTGGCCGATATCGGCCAATCGAGGCCTGAGGGGTTAAATTGAGCCTAACCAGATATAGAAGTATGTGGTGATTCGGTGCTGAATATTTTGTCGCTTGGACCCAGATTGATCCCAAAGAATGAAAAGGGAAGAAAAGAGAAGATCTTCGAGCTTAGAGCCCACATGACTTAGTCCGCCATCAGGTCATTTTAGAAAAATGGAAAAAGATTATGTATAAATGGAAAAAATTGATTGATAATTGTTTGCACATACTCGGGCTTTTTTGTTCGCAGCAGCAGATGAAAATTTTGGCAGATGAATTGTAGGGAAAACGAAAAATGTTGAAAGTAAAGAATTTAAATTATGGCATTACCAAGTTATGGAAAATTATAAAAATATTGCCAGAAATATGTAAAAAAAATATATAACTTCTATTTTTCACTTCTATTTAGCTGTAACATTAGAAGTCTCAACAAAAACTTTGATAACCTGCTGATTTTACTCTCTACGATAGAAGTTGAGTTTGATTTGATTATACTTAGCGAATGCTGGCTGAAGGACAATGAACCCCATCATACAATTAATGGCTATGATGTCATTTATACATGTAATAATAGGAAGCAAAATGACGGTGTTTCAATATTTATTAAGCAGTCGTTATCCTACACTTCTATTGAACCTAGGTTAATAGATGCCAACTGTCTTCAAGTTATTATAAACAACAGCATAGCAATCTTAGGAATATATAGGTCGCCTTCAAGCCGAAATATCAAGCCATTCCTGACTTCCCTCATCGAACTACTGGATAAATACAAGAATCAGGACTATAGGTACATAATGGGAGGTGATCTGAATATTAATATTCTTGAGAATACCGACAGTCAGGTGAATGAGTATATATGCCATCTAGCTGAATACAATTTGGAATCGGCCTTGCAATAAGGTCACCAGATGTAACTTGTTTAGACCATATTTTTACATCAATTCATAAAAATGTCATAGGGATCGTCTGCGATAGTCAATTAACAGATCACTACCCAACAATCTTATCTGCCAGTTTAAGCAGTCAGTTACATAAAACAATTCCACTTAAAACCATAACCTCCTTAGATAACAAGAGTCTGTCGACTGACATTGATCAGATTGAATGGAAGGACATGTACGCAATGAATGATGTGAATGTGGCTACTGACTTTTTTGTTCAAACTCTTGAGGCATTAATTAGGAAAAACACTAAAAAGATAAGCATCTCCCATAATAAAAAGAAATTAAAACCATGGATTACCAATGGCTTACTTATAAGCATTAGAAAGAGGGACAAACTACATCGGAAGTTTAAATCTGATCCTGGAAATAGTCTCTTGCAACATGAGTATATCCAGTACAGAAATGTATTGAAAATAATCATTAATAGAACAAAAAATACATACTATCGAGTTAAACTAAAGGAAGTATCATCTGACGCGAGGAAGACTTGGCAGATTGTTAAGGACATTGCTTACGGCAAAAATATTAACTCCACGGATATAAGACAATTAAAGGTCCATGGACTCACAATAACCGCCAACGATCTCAACAGACGGACTTTAGCTGATTATTTTAATGATTATTTTTCGGGAATAGGTGAAACTTTGGCTAATAGAATACTAACTGACAATAAGGTCAGTGAATCGGACCTATCAGATTTATTACTATACACAAATACAACTTTAACACGACAGTTATCCCTATCAATCGCTACTGTAGATGAAATTACTAAAATAATAATGAACATGAAATCCACTAAATCTAGAGGTACCGACTGTATTACCTCCTAGATTATAAAGGCCAACAAGAGAGTTTTAGTTATACCAATCTGTCACTTAGTTAACCTAAGCCTCAACTGGATGTTTTCCTGCACATTTGAAACAAGCTGTTATCTGCCCAATATTCAAAGGTGGTGCCAGGGACGATTGTGGTTGCTATCGTCCAATTAGTCTTCTAAATTGCCTATCTAAAATCTTTGAAAACGTAGTCAAGCAACGTCTGTTAGCATTCCTTGAGGACAACGACATCCTTACGCCTATGCAGTTTGGATTCCGATCAGCTAGAGGCACCCAAGACGTGATTGCAGCCGTCACTGGAGAAATAGTTAAGGCATTAGACGATGGAGACAAATGCGTAACAGTATTCTTAGATCTGGCTAAAGCATTTGATACTGTCTCCTATCATCTTTTGCTTACAAAACTTCAATTAATAGGCATTCACGGTACGTCTTTGCGATGGTTTGAGGATTACCTCTGTGGTAGATCTCAAGTCACTCAACTAAGGGATACGTCTAGTTCGAGATCAGGAATCAAATTTGGAGTACCTCAAGGTAGCGTGCTAGGTCCAATTCTATTCCTTTTTTACATAAATGGACTATCATCGATTCCTCTGTGTAAGGGGAAGCCATCTTGTTTGCAGATGACACTGCCCTAATTTTCAGAGACAGATCCTGGCAGGGAGTGTTTGAAAACTGTCAAATGGGTCTCAAACGGGTAAAAGAATGGCTTGACTGTAACCTTTTATCTCTAAATGTAGAAAAAACCAAATATATGACGTTTTCCAAAACAAGCAAGGGAATGCAACAAACAGCTGGACTATCCCTCATAGTACACACATGTAAGGACAGTCCATCAACTACCTGTGCTTGTTCTAAACTAGACAAGGTGAGAACGATTAAATACCTAGGCTTGACTTTGGACAATAGATTAACCTGGTCTTACCATATCTACAACACAGCGGCTAAAATTCGCAAACTCATTCATCCATTTACACTTCTACGTATTGTAATGTCGAAACTATTACTAAAAGTTGTCTATTACGCGCTTGCTCACAGCATTATATCATATGGGATTCTTGGTTGGGGCGGTGCAGCACTATCACACCTCGATCCACTTGTTTAAGCTCAGAAGGCGCTGTTAAGAGTTGTCAACAAAAAACCGTTGAGATACCCTTCTGAGCAACTTTTTCGTGAGTTCTCTGTTCTTGACGTACGGCAAACATTTGCTAAAACGATAATACTCTATTATTACAAACATAAATAATTGCACCAGCAAACAACCCATAAAATTATAACACGAGCGATAACTAATAGTAACCACATAGTGCCCAAACTGAATAGTACCCATGCTCAGAGACATTTTCTATACTTGGCACCGTCGTTGTTCAATAAAACTAAGGATATACCCGGCATTTATACTCAAGGTAAAAATATAAAAATAAATATAAACAAAAAAAGACTAACCCACTGGTTGATCACCCAGGGAAGGAAAGAAACCGAAAAACTAATTTGCTTTATTCCTATCTAACTTACCATTCCTAACACATTATTATTCACCTACCATATATTTATGATTGGCATGCTTTTTGTTCTTTATATTATTATTATCACATACCTTTTATGATTATTTGAAATTTTATTTTTTACTAAAATTTTAGTTTACTTGATTTTATTTTTCACGGTATTCTTCAACATATTTTTTTATTTAGCATTAGGCAGTACTTAATTATACGATTCTGAGCCTACCTTAGTGCGGACGTCTCGTGCGATTCAGTCAGGTTAGGTTTAATTCATTTGTAACTGATAATATGATTTTTTGTATTTAAATTTGAATTTAAAATTAATTCTTGTAATTAAAATTATAACGTCAAAAAAATTATAATAACTTTATGTCCCAATCAAAACATTATTTAATAGAAAAGTTTAAATGATTTCAAGTTTTAAAGAAAAATAGCAGCGTTAATAACTTTTTATTCAAGGTTTTTTTGAAAAATCTACTCAATTAGAGCCGAGTATGATACTATGATCTAACGTTATGCTAAAATTCATGAAATACAGTATTTTATTCAAGATTAATTGCCATTCACGATTTGAATAAAATAATATACCTTTAACCTGGCCGGTGTGTAGCGATTTTACGTAAAAAACTCTGAAAGTATCCCCATCACTTTCCTATCACGTCAAAGTTTTTTCATGTGTTCCTATCTTTTGAGGATGATACAAATAATTTTATAGCTTTAACTCTTACTCCACAATGTTTAAAATATAGGTAAATATAGCTTAAGAGACCACGGTATATCTTGAAAAACAGGGTTCGGAACTCTGTTTTTTTCTTCTGTTTTAACTTCTAAACAAAAAAAATACATTTTTAGTTTATTAAATACTCAAATCTATATTTTTGATTGCGGTTCAATAGTAAGAAAAGCCATAATTTAGGTATATCAAAAAATGTTTGATAATGGACAAGAAGACCAAATTTACAGCTGCCATATCGCTAGTAATACATTAAATTTACAACTTTATGGATCTTAATCCAGATACACTCTTCAGCTGCCAGACTATAAAAGAAAATTATTTAGACATGATAATGCCATAATCCTTTGTTGCTTTCCTTAACTTGCTTTGCCAAAATCTTTCTCACAAATTTCTTTTTGATCTTTTTGATTGGAAATTTCCTTCACACAATTGCTGGCGAAAAAGTCAAGAAGAGGTAGGGCGGAGGGGGACGAAGCTCTGTTATATCTACGTATCAGATATCTGCGTGTTAGCTCTGCGGTATCTGCTTAGATCTGCGGTATCTGTTAGATCTGCGTGATAGCTCTGCGTTTATCATAACGGGTTTTAAAGTGAAAAGGGAAAAAAAGACCTGGTTTGTTTTAAAAAACGACGTGGTCATCAACTTAACGGTTCGACTCGATTCGGAAAGAAAAATCTAGTACAGAAAAATAATCGCTGAAACAAACTCCATACCTACTACTAAACGGAAACCAAGTTCTAAGACTGTCTTTCATGTTTATATTTTTTATCTTAATCGACAATAATCGACGGGGACAGACCGACGGTTGGGCAGACAAAGTTGTCACCGTTTCTACACCTTTGGTACCCAAGGACTAGAGCGGGCACAAGGGTGGGGGGGAGGGGGGTCTATTTGTGCCTATAGACAATTACATGAGTCCCTTCTAAGCCATATTTTAAAGATGGGATAAGGACTTTTTTACTGTGTATCTAAAAACACATATTTTGAAAACATGACATGGTATTTAATTAAATAATTAATAGTAGTTTGGTACAATATAACTCAATACGCCAGGCAATCGAAATTATACAATTTAAAAGCTCATTTTTGGTTACCCTAGGTATAAATATTAATTCTGTATTTTTTGTAACTATCCGAATGGCAATGAAGTAAATGAATTAGACACTATATTATATATAATATTCTACTCAAATACTCACATAATTCTTTGGATATTTTATTTTTGCCACCATTATTTTATTTATGCCAAATTATGGGATTCTCTGGCTGACGTATCGGTCACCCGGCAGTAAAGAAATTCAAATAATAGACAGCCGAAAATCATGGAAAACTGCTCAATATACGGGACAGTGGCTAGCTCGCCTGATCTTATATTGTAAGATTCCGGATTCCATTTCCGGCTAGGTGAACATGTTCCGTTGAGATAAAATTAACGGAATTGCATTTATTCAGTTCACTGTACACGTCATAGTAAGGAAGGTTGTAAGAGATTGTAGTAAGATAATAAACCCAACCATTGAGAACATTCACAATAAATAGTAACTTTGTGTTCCTCCTCGAATGCACTATAAGGTATTGTTGTAACTATGACTAGACCCGAGAGTTGCTGACATTTTATTTAAATGCCTATCAGCATTTAGTAACCTCACACTATAGAGAGCTATTCAGAGGATAGTTCATGTTCTTTTTGTTGCACAGCTCGACATATCTAGCTGGCTGCAAGGTGGCCTTCGATCAAGGAGGGTATACTTACCGCCATGACAAAGTCCTTGCTGTTATTCGCAAGCTAATTAGCCTCAGTGGCTTGTGCCAAATAGGGTTTGACTACCCTTAAACTTCCCAATACAGTTTGTGCAGGATGGCTCTAAAGGTATAAGACATTCCACTACAAAACCTTTCTTAATAATCGAGAAAGCTTGAGGTAATTAATCTCTCTAGTTAAGAGGAGACTGCCATTACCAGTCAAATCCTCATTCCAATTTGTGAAGGATGGCTCCGAAGGCAAGAAACGTCTCACTACAAAACTTCTCAATAATTGAGAATGCTTCAGGTTGAATTCTGGAGATCGATTCGGTCTAAGCCGTATTGATTCCTAGTATCAAGTAACGGATACACAGCCTTACGTCCATATATAACCTTTTTACCCATCATTTCGGAAGCTATCCCTTATTGTAGAATGAACTGTTCCAAATTAAAGAAATACTGTGATCTCGCAAATGCGTCACCCGAAACGGCTTCACTGTTCACCTTCACGCGGTGGAAGTCGGCCTTGGTAGTCTGCCAGAAAATCTCTGTCACCTCTTTAAAAAAAATTGGTCTCCCTAGAAAATTAGCTGTTCCCTAGAAAATTTGGCTCCCTAGAAAATTAGCTCCTTCATAGAAAAAATATTTATTACCGCAATTTCAAATAAAATGTTTTCGAAGATGGAGTGAATAAGTGGTAAGCTGAACGGTCACATGTTGCAACACAGCTGTCCTAAACCTACCAAAGCCGGTCGTTACTCCGGAGTCCACCGCTCACTCCCCCAGAAGTGTAATAATAGTATTATGATAGTATTTGATAGTACCGAAGGGCCCGACTCCGGTCAGTGAATTCCATGGCAGCTCGGTTTGTATTTATTATAATAGGTAACCACACTTTCTTGCACTTTCTCATTACCCATTCTTAGCTTTAAATGTCATAATTGCTTATCGGATTGTTTTGAATTTTATATGCGGTCAATGGAACTCTATTGTAATGTTTCATGTTAAGGTTTGACACTTGTTGAGCTTAATAGGTATGCTGTGGGATTTGATGCCTGCATTGTTATGGATGAAGCGATTTAGTCATATATTATTATGTTCCTTTCTATTATTACATAGGTTATATTTGTCGAAGTTGCCACTGAATACGGAACTTTAATAGTTATAAGATAAAACATTACCAATTATTGTTTTAGGGAGTTTTAAGATCTGTTTCAATGTCTAATTCAACCAGTGTTATATGTCAGTATTAAGATTACATTGTAATAGCAGCAAGAAACTTAAAAAAAAAAAAAACGAGAATGCTCGATTGATGTTATTGATTACCATAATTCATGATTACCATAATTCATGATTACCATAATGCATGATTGATGTTTTCGTTAGATTATAAAACATTTCACTGTTGTTATAAAAAAAAAACAATAATAAATGTGTAGATAACTGGTATTTATAATTATTTTTATTTTCTTGTTTATAATAAATACTTTCCTTGTCCAAGGCAGTATACTAACTATTGGGGAGTGATGGAACGAAAATGATTATCTCCAAAAGCAAAACAGTTTTTTAGTAATTACTTTTTCAACATGGAAAAGGTCATTATATTTGATTAAGAGGTCAATCCTAATATGACAAAACCATTATTTTTATCACACTATCTACAAAAAGAATGATAAAACTGATTCTGATGCAACATCTGCAGATTTATTTTGTTTTTTTGCAACCCCGTATCTATTTGTATTAAAAAAAAATACGTGTGGCACTCGGGGACTGCCGCGGTAAAGCTATTGCATAGCATTTTTAACAACTTGTGCAATTATAATTATTTATTTATATTATTTATTTTATTTCTTCTGATATCAGATAACTGCGCTCTATCGGAAAACGTTGAAATTATTCCGAATCATCTGCGGAAGCAAATGATCCGGAATAATTTAAACGTCTTCCGATAGAGCGCCGCGTACGAATTTTTTATTCGATAAAGCAAAAAAACGGATTATTGGAAAAAAATCGTTGATAAAAAGATAGATAATTAAATTATCTTTAAAATGGTGCAGGTTTCATAATAATACGCCAGATAGTATTTGCGTAGTAGTCGTTTTTGTGTTCGGTTAGACCTAATTTCACAAATTAATTACACTATGTAATATAAATAAAATCTAAAATATTCAAAGCTAAGAATATTAGGAAAATGTTCTTGTTTAACATATATATTTTTCGAATCGTAAGCAGTACTCGTTTAGACATAATTATCAGTTTAAAATCACTAATTTTCATTAAGAAATTTCTTCATTCGGTCGCCGCGCTGGCCTAGAGGCCCGCGATAAAAGCTATGCAATAGCTTAAAAACTCATTTTTTTATGTTAAAACCACGGCAAGCACGGACACGCTTTAGTCGATTTTTTTGCATCGTTTGTAGAGGACTTCCTTTCGTTTTATGGAGTTGTTTCGTTTTCTAACGTATAAGGATGCCATGATCTGTTTATATGTATTACTAGCTGCACCCCGCGGTTTCACCCGTGTGGTGATGGAAAATTGTGATAATGATGAAAGAAAACTATATATCTTATAAATTATAGCCTATGTGTTATTCTGATGTGTAAGCTATTCTGATGTGTATATTATTGTAAAGTTTCATCAAAATCCAGTCAGTAGTTTTTGCGTGAAAGAGTAACAAACATCCATACATACATTCTTACAAACTTTCGCGTTTATAATAGTAGTAGGATAACTACTTACATGACAGCTCTTCTTAATTCGTTGTGGGTAAAAGTTATGTATGGTAATAGGTGACGATAGTGGTTGCTTTTACTCGTTGAGTAGCGTCAGAGATGCGAGACGAAGCAGGCAGCGGACCGCAATCGACTCACGCAGCGTATGTCACGTAGGCCATCGGTTGTTGTTTGGTTTTTGTTTTATGCTGTATCATTTTTTTGCTGTAATATTGTTTATTTTTTGCAATAAATAATAAATAATAATAATAATCATTATATAAAGATAATAATAATAATATTTGTTAACAGACGTTTATCATCAGAGACCTAATAATTGAAATATATAAAACTCAAATACCACTATTGGAGATGAGATTTAGTTTTTAAATATAACTAAAATATGTCTAAATATATATGCAACTCTTGAGCTTATTGAGTGGTGCGCCCAGGGCTCATACAAATAATTGTGTCTCCTTTGCTACATTAAAAAAAACGTTACTTTTATGAAAATTGGAGTTAAGACATTTGCAGATTAAGCCATCGATTTGTGGATATGCTTGGTTCTGATTGAGTAGGAATACTTCACATTTAACAACGAGCTGTCAACTACAACGGGTGAACCCATCACCTCAGGAAGTATTAACAATATTTGATCGTTCCGTCTCCCGTGAGGTGAGAAGGAGAAGACTTTGGACGAAAACAGTCCACCCTCTTTTTACGCCACTCACCCGTAAGAAGCCAATGCCTTTCCACGAGATAACCAGGTTAATCACTCAGCGGGCCGACACTCGCGCCCGTACTACCAGTTGCAACCGGATTACTCCGGTCTCCCGACTGGTTAAAGGTTCGAGGTTGCTTGCGCAGCCCTCTTCTTACGAAGCGGTGATATGGTGTATTACGAATCTATCGCGGACCACAGCATCCTTTGCCCGGCTGTTCACCGGTATCGGGTAGCTGATTGGTTGTTTAAAGAGCAGTTGTCGTAAGGTTAACAACCACCTTCGCTTTATAAGAAACAAAGCCGTTTCCACCCCCCTCAGCTATCAGTGGGAATGCACGATCGATTGGCTGACGCCGCACTTTACGCAAACCATCCAGGAGCACCCGAAGATTGATTTCTAAGGGAAACTGGCCCGCAGGCCAGAGTCCTACCCGGGCTCGCACTTCTGTGTGGAGGCCGCCGGATGGGTGTTGACCGGTGAGTTTGGCCGATCCTAACACATGGGTCTTAGTGGCCTAAATGCAACAGGGCCCATTAGCTACCACTTCACATTTTATAGTTTATTTTCCGACTGTCTGGCTTTAAACATAATTTTAAGGGATTTATAGTGCCTTTTGATATTATAGTGCCTTTTGATTTAGTGCCGATCGAGGTGCCCTGTGAAGATAGAAAGACCAACCTGTGATGATATACTCGTAATTTTGATATCAGCTAATCTGGAGATAATATTGTATGTATATATATATGTATATATTAATAGTATATAATATATAAATTATTATGTATATATTAATAGTATATCATATCATATTTTTATTTATTTTAGTTCATATTTTTTAGCAGTGATTTTATAATTGTATTTATATATTTTATAAAATTATAAATATGTTTATACCATATATCATTTATTATTTATTGATATCGTATTTACGTATATGTGTATTTGCCATATTGTATTACCTACAATGTATTATTCGTACAAATTTAGTGTTTGGATTTGTATTATAATGTTATTTATTTATATATATTATATATATTATTCAATCTTAAAATAATAATAAAAAATTTTTATTAATTAAGTACATTCATTTATTTTAAAAATAAAAAGTTTTTTCAACTTAATTAGGCTAATTGTTACATAAGTTGTATTACTTATTTTAATTACTCTGACCCGCCTAGATACGGGACAGTTTAGTCCTAGTTAGGTGGGCAATGAGCATTAGCTGCATTTCGGTGTTCAATTTTTCCGAGTTACTTATAACATTGATAACAATGGGGCTAAATGTACAAAAATAAAATGAATAAAGTATTAAACCATAAAAAAAATGAAAAAATTTTTTTTTTCCGTAACTCATATGATTTATCTTAAGAAATTGCTATTTATCAACTTTTTAGCTGTATTTCTGGCTGGAAAATGTGCCAGGTAATCTGACAAAGCTGCCCGTCTGGCAAACCGTTATATTTTATTTCTTCTCCCTGACGTATAATAATTTATCAATGTTCTCCATTACCTCTCACACCAAACATCTTACCCATGCTCGGAGGTGCGTCATTCACACCTTTGAAGGACAGTTGCCGCTGGTGCCACCTACAGAAAGTTTTGCATGCACATCCCCATTGGATCAGAACCTATAGAAACGGTTTTCTTGGTAGGTATTTGCTTCGGCCGAAACAAATACTGAAATTTTATTCCCATTGAAAATAATTACACCAAGGTAAGTTCACTGTAAATTATCTTTCATTTCGTAAGTTATAATAAAACAAAAATTGTATTTAACAAAATTACTTTTTAAAATTATTCTTTATATCTTATATTTATTATTTATATTTATATTTCAGGTGGCTGACTTCCGACAGAAGGTTCCTCTCCTGCCAGTAGGCATGTGTCTGTCGTTCGTGGCAGATGTGGTTGACTACGGTCGAAATCTCCTTATAGGACTGATCCACCGTCACAATTATCCCTTCTGTATTATTGGAAGCAGCTATCTGGTACTCCAGTTCTATAAGGTATACTGGCTGATTAGTCGGAAATCAACGCTCACAACAGAAAACTGGTATTTTGCAAATCCACCCTTAGACTTATCTGGACATACAGAATTCAGTCATGGGGTAGTGCCGCCAACTCCAACAGATCTTGCAAATATTTCAGTCTAAAGTTCTGAGAGTGATTGTGGATACACCATGGTGTCCCCTCAATGGTATACTACATGTCTACGATAAAATAAAAAAAGCACAGCTGCAAATACCGTGACAGGCTGAATTGCCACCAAAATAATCTTGTAGCCACTCTAATGGCGGAACGTCCAGTAATAAAGAGGCGTAAAAGGAAAATACTCAAGACCTGATGTAAAACCTCAATCCGAACTGTGCGCATTCTGCCAACTTAAAACAACCCAACAAACCCTAAGGCCTCTTGTACACAGCACGTTTTTTTAACTGTACGGCGCGTTAGCCGCAACGTGGACTAAATCATGAGCTCCACGCCGTAACCACGACACGGTGCATACGGCGGCAACGTTGTGCCTCAAACCCCACTGACTACCGTTGTCGAATTAACCATGGATTTTCTCAGTGAAAAAACGTGTGTGGACAAGAGACCTAAATGTCTTGCACTTCAATGATAGTTTGTGTCTTAAAACGAAAAACAATAGTCTTTTTCGATGAGTTTTATGATTTTTTCGCTTGGTTTTGTCCTGGAATTTCACTTATCGGCTCTTTCTTTGCAATTTTTTCAGCATTTTTATTACCTTGCCTTCTTGGTACCCACGTTAAAATTACTTTGTTCTCTTTTACCAGTTGATTTAGGATATTTAGATATTCCCAAACAAGCTTCGGCTCAAAATATAGCTGTTCAGAACTTACGGAGATGCTTGACTGTCTGGCATTATGTAAATTTAAGTGTCGCGCAAGTATTTTGCGTGGTTTTCGCTGGCATGAATTTTCTGCCTGAAAGATGTTCGGAGTCGTTCCCAGGGCGTTGTCAAGTTTGAACTTCAGTCCAAATACAGCTAATCCTGTTTCCCGTTTATTTTCGACACCGCTGTGTATACCAGACCAGTGACCCATTTTAAAAGTTGGGTTATATCTTATTCCAAAACTAGCCGTTCATAATAACCACGTCAAAGAATTTATTATATGGGTTTAAAATATTAAAGAAGTGAGTGTTTAATACTATTATAAAGTGAACCTAAGTATATATGATTAGGAAATTAGGTTTTATATACAAATATAAATGTATATTATGATAAGGAAGCCTAGAAAAAATGATTTGGAATGACATCCAGCCAATGTTCTGTTATTATGTTTTGGTAATAAAATAAATAAAAATGACAAGCTGTGGTTATATATAGTTGTGTGCTCGTTGCAAGTCGATATGGTCAGGTTCACTACATTCACTTGCTAACGGCGAGTTACATGCCACATGTCTCTGACTTTTGTCCTGATCTCTGATCTAACATATTGTCCTGATCCCAAACGTAACAAGTCCTTTCAATGGAGAGGCTATTTGTCCCCCGAGGTCCACGAGAAGCTGCTCTACGATAATCACTATTTGGGTATTTCCTATAAACTCCTTGAAATGAAGAATGGCACGGTGAGAACTCTAGAACAGGCTAATTCTCAGAATAATGATTTGTTTGTTTATTACTTTATTGTATAATAATTTGATAATAATCCTTCGCCATCTGTCGTTTATTTTTAGCGCTAATTCACTTTTTTTTGCTGAATATGTAATGGTTTGTACTTATTTACGTAGAGGGCGCGATTTTATATAACAAACTCAATCTGCGCGCGGAGTGGTTCTGGCGGCCTCCGCTAGATGGCAGCGCACCAAAACAATAATACGGAAATAATTTTTAATCCGGAAACGCAGGGATTTTTTAATACAGCGATTCATGCGTAAAGTGTTATCGATAAAAATACAAAAAATGAGGCATTTTTTCTTCTACACCATGATGGCTTTGAATAACCTTCTTTCGACTACATTTGTGGCGGCAAAAATAAGTAATGCATGGTCTGCTACATGCCAATCAAGGGCAGTTAGGGATCTTTTTATTTTGGCCCTTTATCTGAGTATACCTACTCGCGGCAAAATTTTGCTAGGCAACTCTGCCATTAATTAATGTAATCCTCCATTAAAATACCAATTCATTGAAATAATAGATGAACATAGAAATCATGCAGAGGGATCTTGTTTCTTCTAGTATTTCTATATAATCCTAATCGGAGTGAGTATTTTTGATACCATTTTCAGTATTTATACCTACTTCTGGATAAAACGTTGGTGTTTAGGTCATTTTCTGGAGATCATCAGAGATAATCAGATTTTATCAGATTATTGTTGTAGTACAATGACAACTGAAAATGAATTACAATAAATAATTTGAGATATACAAATAGCGTTAGCGACTCATTTAACTATGTCATGAATTGTTATTGCTTAAGTAGATTATTAAAAATATATTTATGATCAGTAAAATAACTAATACAATAAAAAATAGCAAGAAAACAACTATATATACGGGGTGAGTTTTAATAAGCCGGCATCCTTGAAGAGGGTATTTTTTTAAAATTTTGTTTTTCTTTTTATTTCAATAGTATAAAAAGCGCTGATCACAATGCGCTATCTAGCGGTAGGTAAAATATCGCATATATCGTTTATTAGCGATATTTTACCTACCAATAGATAGCGCAACGCGCTCAAACTTGTTAAACTTTTATTCAACAGAAAAGTTCTTCAAATTTTCAAGCTATAAATAAAATAATAAAAAAAATTTTTTTTTTTGTTTTTCCTTCTTTTAAAAATTATTAGTTGTTCAGTTGCTCGTACTAATTTAGCCCCTTGAAGGATGCCGGTTAATAAAACCTCATTCCGTATATACATAAATGGTCGATTTAGTTTTCGCGGAGGATATTTAACTATCAGTTTACATGATGATTTAGCGTCGGTTACGACGATTTAGCGTCACAAATATATCTTTCAAATATTTTTTTTATCTAACGAAAGACTAAATCAAAAATGCCTATATTTTCAACTTATAAAGAAAGTGAGATTGCTATTTTTTTTTGATTTTCAGCTGCAAATACGTAGAACACATTCTTTATGTAATCGAGAAATATTTCAGGCACCATTCAGCCTAAAACTGAATGTCCAACAGCCCAGTGATTTGGAACTGAATTCGCAACATCTTTGGGAAAACGCATTCCCGTTCGCTGAAAAATTGCGTTGCACTAATATATTTTCTTTTTCCTTTCTAGATGCAATGACAAAGGTATCTTCGAACCCTAGTTTCGTCAGCATGCGACCACCAAACTAAGACTTTCAAAACGTTACTCCTAGCAGGAGGGTGACTGACTGTTTGAAATTCCATTTCATATATCCGTTTGTGTGGGTTTCCATAAGATAATGAAAAAAAAAGTAAACTTTCTACTTTATTTTATTGTGGTTTACCTTATTACTAGATACATTAATACTATTTTTCTTACACAAATTGAATTATTCGAGCTTGCTTATATTAACAAATACTGAATCGCCTTGCGTATTATTTATTTATCCTTCCACGAGGCCCCGAAGCCGCAGGCCGTATCGGAATCGGAGTCAGTGTTAGCATTTTCAGAGATGGAGTGCGGAAGAACTGCCGAGCCGATGGTGGAGCGGGTTTGGTTCGGTGTAGTCGGAGTGCTGCGGCTGTGGCCGATGCTTTCATGTTGTCGCCTTCCGCTGACAGGCCGCCGTTTCACTTTGCTGCTCGTGGGCGGCGGCATCACTTTAGACTGCAAATTAAATATATCATTAGCGTATGGCCATAGTAGCTTTAACCTTTGAGGACCATAAGCTTAGATTATGTTTTTTTATATACATAAAACTGTTATAGGGCGATGTAAATAACATGTAGGTATGTCAAGTTTTGTGAAGATTGGTCCAAATGATTTTGTATAAATTGATGGGAAACTTATGGACCACAGGTTGTTAGATGCAAAGTTACAACTTTGCATCGATAAAGATGCAGAGTTACAATTTTTTCCACAATTTGATTATTTTATTATTTAACTCAGACATCATACGTACCTACTAAAAAACATAATAAAAGAAAAAAGAATTGAAAATGTCGCCATAAATATTTTATTTATTCATTTCAAATCACCAGAGTTCTTTGGTAACTTGCGATATTTAAAAAAAAAACGGTATATTTTAAAACAATATTTTGACTCAATAAAATGGAAAAATGTAATTTGTATGTAAATTATTAGTATTCGATAATTTATAAAATGATTTTGAATTTATGGGACATATTATGTCAAATTGTCCTTAAAAGGTTATCTTCTGAAATCAGTGGTTTTCAACTTATGAGTCACGACCCTTTAACTGGGTCGCACTCACCAACCTCTATTATACTATATAGTAAGCTGGACTGGCTGTAGGTACTTTACAAAATGACAGCTATTTTTATACACCCCAGGCATCAAATTTGACGTTTAATTTAAAGTTTATTTTTAAATTTGAACATTTCATTTTTACAGCTTTTACAGGGTTATCAAAGTTCATTGTCAAAAATACTTTTTTCTCCCAATAGATATCTATTTTAGACCACGCGGACAACAAATGAAGTCGCCGTACATATGTAAATGTAGCGCACATTTTCATAACATTATAGGTTATAGGCAATAGGTTATAAGCAATTACTATAGGCATTATAGGTTATAGGCAACTACTATAGGCATTATAGATTATAGGCAACTATATAGGTTTCCAAGTAATTCTACACAAAACTGTGGATCTAGAACATGAAACGTGTACTACGTAAACCATTAATTGGTCTTAAGGTTATGGTAGAATATTTAGTTGTTTTCGTATTATTGTTAAAAGTTCTAAAATAAAAATACTTGGTAAAGTGAGGTTTCTTTTATAAAAATGTGGTTCACATGACTATCTATTGGATATTCGTAATGATTCTTACACCTTGTTTCTGTAGGATAATGATTTTGCAAGAATTAATACTTTTCCCAATGGAGCTATTTCATATTTGAATCAGAACATATATATGCATACGTGAGATATACATAAAAGGAATATTCATTTTTACTTTAAAAAAAAAAAATCTATACCCTGTTCCTTGCGATATAAAACTTTAGTTATCGACTTATTAAAATTGCTTTGGCTTGATTGCAGTAGGTCAACTGTGTCACCGGAGTAAATAAATCGATAAAAAATTCAGATATGCAACTTTTATCGATTTATTTTTCACACTATCAGATCTCTAACGTCGTGGACCCTCACTACTGCTCATTAGGATGTTGCTTATAGCCCATCCAGTATAAGAGGTCAGTGATCGCCTATCATTTTTATTGGGTTGTGAAACGTTTAAAATAAGTAATAGGGGAAATACGTCCACTAGGTAAATCAGAACGGAGAAAATAATAGTAATATATAGATAGCTATTACTGATGTGCCAGCTATTGCTTGGAGTCATCTCAGGCGAGCAAGTGTGGGATAAGATAATTCTAGAGTGCAGATTGATAAATAGTAGGACTATGAACGGATTGCTGTAGCCAGCTTTCAGTGTCTATCTTGTATTGCTTTGGCTTGTTTAATATCTCAAACATCTAGTAAACATACTTACAGTAGCTAAGTCCATTATGAGACATGAAAAAAAAAAACGAATGTTATTACTCGCATTTCACGAATATACCACACGGAGAAACGTAATTTTACCAGTCGTAATGGTGAAACGGAAATTGCTTGACTAATTGTATCGCACTCGTAAATCTATATATTAAGCCATGTTCACATAATAAAGCTACGTATCGTCAAGTTTTCGATTAGACGTAACGCCATTGCAGGTAATGTTATATTAATAACACAAATGCACTGGATCATTTTTGCTACGCTTTGCAATGTGGAAACTCCAGTTAATCCAATCTGCAGGGCGAAATGTTTGAGATATGTTTGAAAAAAATGTTTTGAAAAAATGTTTAAAAAAAACACGACTGCCGTTACAGAAACAATTGTATTTATAATTATGTTAATTATGGTTTTTTATGAAATATTTGTGGTTTATGTATTAATTTTATAAGATATATGTACCTATATTTCCGGAATTTACTCAATCAGACCTTTCATTTAACACTAAGCCCGATATATTTATGTTAATTTATTGACATTTGGACATTTAGACAACTACTTATTTGATATTTGGACAGTTCAGGTACATTTTATTTTGCCAAATTAATATTCCAAAAACTTATATTTTTTACTGGCCCGGCCCTACAGGTTATAGTCCTGGCTGCCGCGAAAAAGAACGAAAATAAATAAACTCAAATGATGGCTACCAGGCACAGACGATTTTCAAAATACGCACCAACTTATTCATCGCTACAATCTGCGCCAGCTGGGGTCGCAACGGTAGAAATTGAACCACCCGCCGTAACACCCAATGAACGCAGTGCCGATACGGAGCGTATGCGACAATCGCACTCTTATTGTGCCCGTGAAGACGAACTTTGCCGAAACGTCGGGAAACTATCGTTTAGTTCCACGCGGCAAGAATCTTTTTCTTTCAACACCCAATGAACCCAGATTGCCGACACGCAACGTACAAGTCGGACGCACTCTTATCCCCGTAAAACGGTGGCAAAAAACTAAGACGGTAAATGTCTTTGACATTGCTGAAACCTTTCCCGCGGTAAGAATCCGTTTTCATTTAATTAAAATGTCGAATAACTGCAAAAGTGTTAGAGTTTATAATATGGGCTTTATTGATACGACAATTTAGACTAGCAAATATTCACCACCAACCTGGATATTATCAGCTGATCCCCACGATTTATGCATTTGGTCTCTGTTATCATGATAAGGCATTGGTCTTGACGAGGAAACTTGTTGAGATGACTTGGAGTTTGGGTAGGCTCTCGACACATTCCCGACGCCGAGGAAATTGGTGAACGCCTCTGTGGTTTTTTTCACGCGGATGTTCATCGAACCGATGCGCAGGAATCCGAGATCTTTATCTGAAAATTAAGTGAGAGATACGTGTAATTAAACTGAAATATTTATAAGTAGTTATAATCTATGCTTTATTTGGAACCAGCTATTTGATTGAACTGAATTTGGGCTGGTTATATACCATACACGTGATATATTGAGGAGTTACAATCAGAGAGCTCTTAACTGCACATTTTAATCCTTAACTATACTATCCGCATTACAAAGTGGCGAGTCAGGTAATTTATCATCGAAATCGTGCTATCTCTTTCGCACTTGCACGGCCTTATGGAGCGATACCTGTAACCGTAGTGTAGGTAGTTTTACGCATACAAAAGGAATGTCGATAAAGTAATGAAACGAAGGAAATAAATTATTTCAGTATTATAAAATCGAAGACTATCGCGGTTGTTTGACATTATAAATAGGATAGAAAACGTGTTGTGGGTCTCTGGGACCCACATGGAACTTCCCTTCCTCCGCTTCTCACACTCTATACGCCGCTACGCCTCGCGTGGCTCAGTACCTTCATACCGTTAGTGCAGTCACTTTAGCAATAAAAAAGGGGGTAAATCTCGGAATGAGAGATAATAAGCTGGAAACTCGTATACACCTTTATTTCGGCGTTCTATAAGTTGTCTCAAAAGTCTCATAAAATCTCGTGTCTGCGTCGAAAGTTATTCAAGGTCAAAGGACACCAAAATTGTTTTTTTCGCGATTATCTAGGCTTCTATAGCTCCAATGATGTTAACATCTATGATAAAAAATGTAGAGCATACGATTTGCGACAAATTTTGGATCAAACATTTTTTCATGCGCTCAACCGTTTTTGAGATAGAGAGCGGAGGGCTGAGAGTACTCAGCGCTCAGCTGTACTTACTGTAATGCAAGGTCAACTATGAATCTCGGTTAATAATACTCTGTATAAAGTTATTAAATCATTTAAACATCATTAGCAATGAATACTTTGTATTATTTATTAGCTAAAACATTGTATTAAATAACATTTTACATATATCTAATATACTAATTTATTAGTAATTACCTACTTACTTGTGTTATTAAAAACTCATTAAATAAAATACTTATTATATATCTTAATAATATATAATTATTTATTTAAAATAGATTTAAAGTAGTAATAAATAATACAAATTATTCATTGTTAATCATAATTTTATGATGTAATAACTTTATTCAGGGCATTATTCATCGAGTTTCACAGTTGACCTTGAATTACAGTATATATGGCTGAGCACTGCGCGCTCTCCGCCCTCTATCTCAAAAACGGTTGAGCGCATAAAAAAATGATTTGGACAAAATTTGTCGCAAATTGTATGCTCTATAATTTTCATAATAGGTGTTAACACCATTGGAGCTATAAAAACCTATATAATCGCGAAAATCCGATTTTTGTGACCTTTGACCTTGAATAACTAACGACGCAGACACGAGATTTTATGAGACTTTTGAGACAACTTATAGAACGCCATAATGAAGGTGTGTACAAGTTTCCAGCTTATTATCTCTCATTCCGACGTGAAACCCTAATTTGACTGGACTACGTTGGGCTGCGCGCGGCTGCCGTGAGTACATAATGCATTTCCGAGGCTTATTTGGGTCCACTAGTTATGTAACTTTTCCGAGGTACATTAGTCTAGAACAGAGGTACCCAAACATTTTTATCCCATATACCACTTGCTGTTTTCCGTAGACTTCCTGCCTGCATAATATTGCATTTTCTTAAACTTACTAACTTTAAATGTGTTTTTGACATCTGGTGCAGAACTGATCACTTACATAGGGTTTTTAGTAAATTGTTCAATTTTTAGTTCTTCATTTCTAAGAATCCACGACCTTGAAGTCCAAAGCGTTTGAGAAAACCGCACATAACTGCACATTTAGCACTATCTCGCTTGCTCATTCATGTGATGCGTCTATCCTTTTGCTCGCACGGATGACCAATGAAGCGCATTTTTTCACATGTCTCACTCGCACCTCTCGTTAGTCATGTGCGATGGCCTCCTCAATAGACTAGTGATGCAATTTGAGCTGAGTGTTGATTTCATTCCATGATACTTGTGACGCTCGCCTTTGTTTATTACTGTTATTATAAGTTTAAAATACTATGCTGTACACAAAATCTGTTTTAGAAGTAATACGACATTTACGGATCGCCTAAATGTTTATGATGACCTGCCTAGATGGAGTCCGCTAACGTGGACCCCCATTTATATCTCGTCCATATAGACCACTCTGGGAATCACTGGTCTACAATATGAATCCAATGAATTCACGACATTAGTTGTGAAGTAGCATGAAAAAAACATGAATCTTTACCTGTGCATTTTTTAATTTCAACTAATTATGATTTGCTTTGAATCCTTCGATAGCTAGTTCCATTATATAAAAGTCATATAAGAAAAACACATATAAGAAAACGAGAAAGCGAAAGAAAATCTCATATGAGAAAACGATTTTCTGCTTGAAGAAATTTCTGTTTTGGCTTTTTTTATTATTTTTGAAACACCGTTATTATTTGTTTTTTTTTTGCTTGTTTAGAAATAGACAGATAATTTATATACTCTTCCTTGATGTTTTGTTTTATTTTTTAATAAATATGCACCCTCAACCATATCTGAATTTTAGGCAAATGCAGCTCATAGGATATTTGAGTTGTGGGTACATTAGAAACTAGGGTCCGCTGAGTCCACGACACTAGTCAAGGGTAATCATCTAAATTGTGGCTCTCGAATAGTAGCACTTTTTTGACTTGATTATAATAAGTACTATATCATACAAATTCATGCTAAATGTCCGTAAGACCCTTTTAAGTTAAGATTTTACATATAAGGTACACACAAACACAATTAAATACTATATATATAGCCATATTATTCCACAATTAAAAGTCATACCAGCGTTTCTTTTATCCACTTCAGCTTGGAACGCTGGAAAAATAAAAACAAATAGTAATTTAAAAAATAGTAATAGAAAAAAATATATCACAAAAATACGTGAAGCTGGATTTTGTAGCAGAGATAAAGCGATGCGTTTCGAAAGTTAGATCAAATCACATCACTCTTTTGAGGGTTGTGTAAGGTCCGAAATACAGGTGAATTAACAACTTTTACTAGATCTTGGCTGAGTCGATATTTTCAGAAGTACCAACGAGGTTATTACACAGGATGTCGTGTCGACTACAACGGGCGAATACGTCACCCCAGGCTGGTATAACGATATAGATCGTTCTTTCAGCCGTGAGATGAGCGTAGAAGACTTGGGGACGAGACAATCTACTGTCTAGTTCACCAGCAACCCGTTAGAGACCGACGCCTTACCGCGAGGCACCGGGAAAGGTACCCAGCGGGCAGCCTCACCCCCTAACTACCATTTTTGGCAGGATATCTCCGTCTGGAGTTAACCTTCAGGATACCTCCGGTTACTGGTTACGATTCCAAAGTCGCTTACGCAACCTCTACCTGTTGTAATATAGCGGTAAGTCAGTTTGAATTTATCGCGGACCTGGGCGTTCTTTGCCCGTAGTGCCACACAGGATCGAGTGACCCAAGGTCATTTCAAGAGTGGCATGACAACAGGTCAACATCCATCCCCGCTGCTTAGGAAACAGTAAGTATATTTCCATAATCTTCAGACCTCTTTAGAAATTAGTCTGAATGCACAGCCGATTGGCTTCGCCGACCGGTGCGCAAACCGTCCAGTAGCGCCGGGATGCAATCCCACCGGGAGAAACCGGTCCACCAGCTCTAAGGCCTGAGACGCAGGAGTCTTACCCGGGGTAGCCTTCCACTCGAGGAGGCTTCTGAATAGGAGCTGAATCGTGAGTTGAGCCGATCCGAGAACAAAATAGATCTTGTGGCCTATTCTACACGAAACCGTTCACCACCAGGTTTTTACACACCCAAAAATGGTACATTCTCTTTTAGATACCCACAAATACAAAAGTAAAATGAGCAAACAATGAACGATAAAAAGTGTTTTTACGCCGTTTGTATCAAAATTCAGCTTCATATATTATTTAGCGTTTTTTAATCTGCTCGTAATGTTGTTATTTACCGTTAGTAAATGAAACCGAATAAATGATGATAACTGAACAGTGTTAAAATAAGCAAAAACATACAGATTTTTAGTTCTTACTTTATAGTAGCTTATTAAATCAAAAGTCTCTTTCCAAAACGTTATTATAAATGTCGTAAAACATGCATGTGTCAACTTTATAAAATCATGCATTTTAATTAATTTCAATAATAAAACCAAACCATGCATATATCAATATTTTATTCAAATTATTAGCTAAATACTCATATTCTACACAAAATTATGAATATTTTAATAGCATAGCGATACAAAAATATAAATATTTGTACTATAGAACAGCGATTCACCTTTTCCTTAGGGCAGATACAGGAAATTTATTAAACGACCGAATATTACTAGAAATTGTAATTAGAGAATCGCTGATCTAGGATTCTGAACAATCAAATATAAAGATAATACATAACCGTATGTATATAAATCATTACAATAATATTTAAAGGGAACCAAGTCGTCAATGCTCCATACAATAGTACTTCCACGATTTCTCTGAAATCCATTAGTCCAGAACAAAAAGTTAACTTTTAATCGTTACGACTACTATATATAGGTATATCCAATGAAATATCATACTTTTGTCAAAATTAGTTATAAATAAAATTTATTAGTCTCTGAAAGTTCATGATATTACACAAATTTTGAGGAAATTGCTAATGTTTAAATCAGAGTGACAGAATTACAATTATTATATTCAGGGAATATATCATTGTATAGATATTTAAATAAACTTCATTCATAAAGGTATTTTATTTTGATCACATTTTCCGAAAAACTGAAATCATGTAAATACTAAAAATATGCACGTAATTGGGCGCCATCGCTGTATACAAGATATTTGGAGCCCGGTGATCTTCAGTCACGGCTGTGAACTCTATTTATCGCAATATCTCTTGTTCTGTATTTGAACCTCATTTAAAAAGCATTAACGATTTAAACCGCGTCGACTTCGGAGTTCCGCCCAGCGACTAGGGACCCCTTAAGGTTATTTGAAACGGTTTTTCTCATTCCATAATTTAAAAATATAAAACAGTGTTGCATATTACGAAAAATTTACTTTCTGCAAACCTAATTACACGCACTGATGTTCCATTTTAACTGTGCAATATTGTTTTTGACGAAATCGGCCGGTTATTTCAGACATACAAAATAAACGGCTCCAAACGTCGCCAGTACAAACAACTGGATTTGCCATTAGCTATTTTTTTTTGTAGAATTTCTAGTAGGCAACAAGTATTTGAAACTTTGTTGTATTCCAAAATTCGCTATAGCGATAAGTCCGCCATGTGTGCATACATTGTCTTATTTTTATAAAACAAGGGTAATATTCATTAAGTAATGTTTTTATAGCACAATAAAGTTATTCTATTCTATTCTAAAAAATATGGGAAAAGGCTGAAAATGAAGTTCACCTTAAATATTGTAGGTAGATATTAATGAAAAACCTATTACAAAATGCGAAAATTTCCGAATTTGGCTGTCTAAACTTACAGCATAAAAATCGAGGAGATTGAAGAATTAAATATTAAAGTTTAATATTTCAATGATACGAGGGATGTTCAAAAAAGTGATAATGAGTTACACTGGAGTTTTTGGCTCGATTCAATAACTATGGTCGAAACATGGTTTCACTGCTACGATCCTAAAACAAAACAACCTTCTATTAACTGGAAACGACAATCATCTCTAACTCCTACGAAATTCGAGGCCGTTCCATACGCCGGTAAGATCGTGATTCTCTTTTCTGGGACAGTCCAGGAGTCGTGATTAAGTATTTTGATCATGGAGCTACCATAACGAAGACTGCATATGCTGCACAAATGGAGAAATTGCGAAACGAAATACTTGAAAGACGAAAAGTTCAACTGGCTAAAATTGTTTTGTTGCACCAAAATAACACCCCAGCGCACAAGTCCAGAGTTGCGATGGCTGCCATTGAAGAACTTGAACATTCTCCATACTCACCGACGCTTAACTCATTCAAATAAAGTTAACTTCCTCATATTATCGCTTTTTATTAAACGCCGTAGTATAACGATATGCGTTAATTACGAATTTTGCAGGAAAATATTAAAAACGCCAACAGCAAGAGAGGTACTTTGAAACAGGCGCTGCTATTTTCACGAGTTCATTTTTCATTTCAAGCACCAGGCGTCATTTAAATGTATGTATAAATAATTCGGACGTGCAAAATATATCTATTGGTATATTTTTAATGTCAGTAAAATAATCGATATAAGTATGAAAACAACATGACGAAAGGAATAGCCTGATTCATCGGCTGACTTTGCGCTTTTTACGGATAAAAAGTGGGTTTATGGTAGATTCTACTTCCCTTTCGTCACGTATATTTTAAATGTCGTTGCTCGAAAAGGAGTCATTCTGAAAAGAATATCTGAATTCGATATACCAATTCAAACGTGCACAATTCGTACGTGCACAGACGTGGAGACTATGGAAATTTGTTGCAACCTTTGTTGCATATCATGTTGTGTTGCCAATATCTGTAGGCAACCTCACAAATGTGAATATTTAAAATAGGTTTTAATAGTTACAAAAACATTTAAATATAACTGCATTATTTTTTTTAGAAAATATCCACCACCTAGATTATTTATGTGTATAGAATAAAAAAGAATAAAAAACTCTTTGGCGCTAACTACAAGTCTTAAAATAAATCTTCTAAGTATTATAAGTAAATTATATAAAAATGAATGTATATAAAATTAAACAGAAACGAACCCTCCATTTTCCATTGATATTTTCTACAATGATATCGATGTTTACTTTCCAGTTTAGATCGCTCTATTGCTTTAAATCGATGTGTTTCTCAAATTGCATTAATTATCAATAGAAAGTAAAAGGCGTACGTACAAAAGACAAACGACATGCAGATGCCAGTGCGACTTGATACTACATACATACATACATACAAGAATACAAAAACATTCGAGCATTGAGCTGGGGTACGTAGTTTGGGTACATCACCCTGGGAGCAATGCGTATATATAGGTACTAATTAGGCCCTGATAGCAGTGTTAAATTACTCAATTAGTTAGTACACGCGTCCGTACTTTGCCGCTTGCATTATAACACGAGATGACGAGGACGGATTTAAGGAATTATTTTTAGAGTTTGAGGAAACTCGCGTTTAAAAGGATGGAGCTTCGGAGCTTCAACTTAGGTAACGCATGCTCGAAACGCTACATTCGGCTGAAAAATACATTCTCTAAAACAAACGATAAGGTGGTTTAGTTTGGTGATAAAGCTCTGTGTACATTTGGTACAATGAATTAAGGGGGTCAATTACAAAAACCAAACTTGTGTTACAAAACCAAAAAAAGTCGACGTCGAATGGACACGCTGCGTATCTCTTGGCCACTAAAAGCGATGCGAAAACGCCGCTCAGTGCATTTAAATGGTACAGTTATATATAAAACTATATATTATATAGGCTATAAATAATACCGCACATTCATTCGCTTTCGATTTTTTGTGCATTATTTTGCTCTTGTTCATTTTTTTAGTATGGCGAAGATTGTATATAGTTATTAGTTTTCAATATCTATGTGCTTTTAATGACCGTCGAATGTTTTTTTAAACAATATAATAACAATAAACTGTATAACGGGAGAGTGTTGCATGTAAATATTGATGAATGAGGTTGTAACCTAGAACTGGCAACTTTTGTTTTTCAACTGATCTATTTTTTGTGTTTGATAGGTAAAGTATTTCTGATCAATAATTAGGCCAGTCAATTTGTCCACACGAAAGATCACGACAATCGTATTAATACGCCATCCCTCAGATCACCAAGTAACTCTTCGATCCTCCAAGTAATTGGTTTTTTCCTGTGTGAAATTTGATACTTTTGAAGACATTACCAATTTTCGAAGAGCTGTATCTTGGAAGCTTCTGGGCATATACGTACGCTGCTCAGTTTTTGCAATTGTAGAAAATTCATTGCTTTTAAAAATGAAACATTAACTTTTTGCTGTAGGTCAAATACTTTTGGAAATAATGAGCAAAAACCGAAATAAGATCAAAAAAATCCCTGCTTATTGGGTACTGCGTAGCTCGTACAAGTCTTCCCAAAACTACAAACTTGGTCTCTTACTATTGGCATAGGTCCTAATAGTAGGTATATTACAAAATTAGAACTACATAAACATTTGCAAGGTTAGATGTATGAACTGCCTGGGCTAAATGCCAAAATAACTGGAATATTTTGGATGTCTTGCGATACATCTAAGTGTATACGGGCGCGTCAGCGCGTGCGACGAAATTGAAGCTGGTAAAAGATGGTTCACATTTCACTTGAGGACAAAGGACACGCTTGCCCAGTGTTTTGGACAAAGTTCACGAAAAGCGTCATCGCGGCAGAGTTGACCTTACCCAGGACAATGCTTCGCCCATCCGCTAAATTAAAAATGGCTTTTTAGAAGACCTCAAATGTGGAACTGGCTACGCATCCCTCATACAGACCGAACCTCGTATTTTGTGATTTTGTGATAAAATAAAAGTTATACAATTTTAAAGTCAGAAACGGCGGTGCCTTTTGTTTCGAGAGGCCATTGAAAATACCCCAGAAAAAACTGGGCCAACTTAACAGCTCTTTACAGAAGAACGCAAACGTTTATGAAGAATAGTTTGAGAAATAATAGTTGAAAAACAATGAAGAATAGTTTGAAAAACAATAAAAACGTTAAATGTTTTGATTTATCAGATGTCAGAATTTTTCAGTATGAATCTTGAAGGCACTGCGGACACTTAGTGCTTATAATGCAGAGATTGCGTCTAGTTAGGGTAAGAATCTTGGGAGAGGCTGGAATCATCGATGCTTTTCTCCTTGGTGACTTTGCGGCCCATAAAACTCTTCCGCAGAGAAGATCCTGAGCCGCCGGGCGTCGAGCGACGCTGCTTGGTCGAAGCCCGAAGGTTGGTAGTGGAAGTGGTAGTTAAGGGTTGGGAAAGAGGGTACATGTGGGGTGCAGAGTCGGGTCGACTACGACGTTTGCTCTTCTTGCGCGAATCGGTATTGGAGGGTTGGCGCTCGTACTCACTGCGATAAGGGTCCGCCGAGAGGGTCCTGTTGTCGCCCACCAGGTAGTTCCTCGCTTTGCGACCTGACCAGTCGCGAATATTTGGATCGGCACCTGCGAACACAATCTATTATGAAGAATCGTCCGTTCTATCGGTCAAGACGGCGAACCTGGTTTCTGATGTTTTATGACTGATACAATTCAACTAATTTGCAATCATGCCCTTTCGCAGTATTAAACTGTTAGCAAATTCACTACTTTTTATTACGAATCTTACTTACCATAATTTTCCACGAGCAGATTGAAGACGCGTTCGTGTCGAGACTGCATCGCAATGTGCAATGGAGTATAACCCTACAAAAACGAAAAAAATATGTTTTAAACAAATAAACAAATTCTATACATCGGCATATTGTATGAATATTATATATTTTATTTTACAAAAAAAAAACGCGAAAATCTGATTTGCCAAAACTGCTGTAAAATATGCATTAGGGTTTGTTGATAAAACCAGCAAAGCCAAAAATATAGTTTTGGGTGTCTGCCAAATGCTTCTTTATAGAGATAAGGAGATGCTAAGCTTGAGTTGAATCAATCTTGCTACTTAACTAAGATTGGTTTCGATTGAGTTGCGGGGTTAAGCATTTGTCAGTCGTGGATCGGCGGTGGGAAAGGGCGAGAAACGTTTGATTGACATGCGTGACGCCTCGACGTCAAATTTCACGCGCTAATGCTCTTCTCTATGACACTAATAATAAAAAGCTTCCATGAGACCAACGCAAAAAAAAGAAATCTTTAAAATCAATTGGTTATATTATGTCTCTGCGATATCCTATAGTTATATCCTTATTCAATGCTAAAAGAGTGGGTTATTTAAATTCAGTTTCTCTGTGTGTGAGTAAAAGTTTAAATTACTGAATAATACTTCAACAGATGATAATGGCGGATGCAGCAAATTCCAACCAAGACGATGTCGATGTGGACTATTAACACGCTTTTATTAGGTCGACCTGTATGTAACTATGTAATGAAATTTAAGGTAACTAATTTAACCATCTTCCAAGGATCGCAGCGTCATGAAAATTGGGAGCTGTATATAGTTCGGATGACAATACAATAATATGTACTGTCGAACTGATCTGATGATGGAGTCGGAAGATATGAACTGGAACTTCATGAACATGAACTGGAACATCGTATCATAGCTGTGTTTGAACTTGTTAGAAAAGTCTCGGAATGAACTTTGACCACGATTAGGTTTCAAGTCCTGATGATGAAGCCGGAAGACAGGAACTGGCATTCCATGATGGAATATCGTATCATAGTCGTGTTTGCACTTGTGAGAAAGGTCACGTATTGGACTTTGAACACGATCAGGTTTCAAGGTTATAACAAACCTTTTTTGGTTTTTACGTGCATTTATAAAAGCGTGTTTTTAGTGTTTTTTTTTAAACTATTAATTTATTTTTCTCTGTACTAGCATACATATTGAATGGCTGTATTCGACGCCACGTCTGGAAATTAAACCGAAATTTCTATAGTTGCATCTAACTTCCGTCTAAGGATAAGTTGGCAGTCCTGTTTATTTCATTCAATTCTTCTCCTGGCCTTTCTTCTTCTGCCGTTCGGGCGAGAGCGCGCGCCTGGCACGCAATAATCGCCGAATGCGTTTCGCAGCTGCCGCTTGCGATATTGGGCGCGTCATCTGGGATCTTTCGCGTTTTTAAAATGAAATATACATGTCGCCATTCAATAACGACATGTTATTGTCGCGGAAGCGCGCTACGCGACGAGACGAGCTGCTATCGAAAGGGTTTCCGCGTACCTACCACCGGGGCGCGAGCACGGAAAACGTACGGTGACACTCATTCATGTGCATTGTAGGATTATCTCTTTTCTCTCTGAAGATAACCGAAACATATCCGGTTATTGATATTTTAACTTTATTATCAGCTACTCTTGCCATAAATATCCTTCCAAACGAGTCTATAATGGTGTAAACGCTAGCCTTATTGCCAAAGTTCTTTTTTTCGATAGATTTAAAGGTCAAGTAAAGATGACAGACAAAATAAAATGAAGTCATTGGCTATCATAATTTTTGAAAATTTAACAAACCTATATACAAAAAGAAACATTGATTTCACCTCAATGGAATGTATTTATCGAAAAAATATGAACAGTTAGATTCGTGTTAATGTAATAAATTCGGCAATCTAAACAGCAGAATTTAAAAAAGGTAATCTTTAAAAATATAAACTATGCAAAACAAAGACATTTTGACACTTCGTCACTTCACTATCACTTAACAAATTTATAAAAGACTGCACTATAGCCAATTCAATTCAGAACACCCACATTCTCCGAGTGTCATCCACGGGATTCATTTTCGATGTTGACATTCCTAACCTCAATCAGTCCCAGTCTAGCGCTTTGACCCTGATTTTAACCACAGGCCTTAAAATGCAGATAATGTTCGAAATTTACTTAACGAAACTTAGGGTTTTTGAAATATTTTCGACAATCACTCCGAAAAATGTCCATAAAGTTTTTAACCCCCCCCCCCCGCAAGTATTTGATGCAAATTTTAGGAATGATCTAAATGTATTAATAAATGCAGACGTGGACATTTATCTGCACGCAATATTGCTAATTCAAATGTTTAGCGTCCTTTTTAAATGAGGATACATGGTCACACTAAACTGAGTAATAATACTCGAATCGAATTTAACGGGCGCAGAGTAGGGTGACTTTGAACACATAGGGGGAGAAAAATTTAATTATAAAGTCCTATAAAATGTAATATTTAACCTTCACTGATAATGCACATTGAAAATTTAAACGCTATCTTTTACTAATAAAATAACTAATAATATTCTTACCCCATTCTGTTTCGGTGATGAGTAAAGCAGCACATGAAAAAAAAAGAAATAATAAAATAGTGGGGTATTAGCCATCAAATTTATTTTAAATTGATCAACCGCTTTTAGTTTGATTTTATTAAGAGCACATGCGTAGGAAGGATATAGCATGAAGAAAACCTGTTTGACGTCCTTTGATCAAAGTGGAAAAATAGCATCTATTTTAATCACATGTAGGGGAAGGGGGCCTAAAGTGGGCATAGTGCCTAAAGTGGGCACCCTAGTGTATAACAGTCATTGAAAAAATCGACGTGCTCTCGTACCGCGTGGGTAAACCCCGCGCCCCTCTCACCTTGCTGCAGTCATTCTGTTCGCCTGCGAGCACAAGTTCAGAATATGTGCAAAAAATATTTTATTCCGATTTTTTAACAAAATTGCCAGGTATTTTATTTGTGTTTACTCTATTTTTGTGTATTTTATGTTATTATTACTACTCATTCGTTATTGAGTGTTTATCTGGTCGCGATTTGGCCGTATTTACTTTTAATTGTCCCAAACTTTTGAGTATAGTTCTTGATGGCAATTACTTAGTGTCGAAAAAACACGTGCCCGCTTTAGGCCCCCCTGCGGGCAATGTGGGCATTGGTGGGAGTTTGGTAATTTGCCTCATATTTTTTTTGTTTTTAACGTTTTGTTATTTTTTAACAAACGTTATTCAAACGCCTCAAATCAAGCTTCTCAATGTGAAAAACAGGTTACAAAAGGTCATTCCTAACAAAAATGATATTACCTTTCTCTTATATATAAGGTGCCCGCTTTGGCCCCCCTTCCTTTACTCCTGTTAGAATTTATTTGAGGCGAGCTGCCTAATATAATAACCTTATATCTGATAAATGGTTCGTTTTATAATATATAGTTATTATGTCTGATGTTTTACATGCATTACCGCGTCTCCATTCCAAGAGTTGACATGCGAAGAGGAGAATGTTGAAGATCAGTGACATTGCTTCTTGTCACATATCGAAAATGATAAGTTCCAATCGAATAAAACTATAGACTTTCGACAGCATCTGGCTCGAGCCTGCGAATACTTCCATATGTCTAACATACAATATTATACGTAATGAGGTATATCGAAGTAAAGAGTTAGTTAAATATTTTTTTTACCGATTTCTCATTAGAAGCGGCCCTGTAGGTTCCACATAGCATTTTCACTAAATCTTCGTTGCCGTATTTGCAGGCCCAGTGGACAGCAGTCTGAAAAAGAAGAGAAAAATATATTAGGTACCGTTTGTTTTAATTCGAGTAAAAAACAATGTTGATCGGTGAATTTATAATTAAACAATTTGTAGTTTGGCATTGGATATTTTTTTTAAAGATACTACAGATTATCTTAAAATTAAATTTAAATCCCATAGGATTGATTTTTCATATAGGATAGAAAATAATATTTATGTCGTGCGTATTATTAAGACGATGTCAATCTCTATCGCTTCCACTACTATCTAGGTTGGAATTTCTAAGGAAAAGTGTTGAAAAACTGCATAATCTCGTATACCACAACATCAAATAAAATTTAGGAAAGTCAACATTCTTTGATCTCAACATAAATACATTCCGTATACCGACGTATATTCGTATTCTTTCCGAAGGATTCTATATAGGTAAGTTCCTTCACTGGAAAAAAACCGCCAAAGAAAACCAGTGACGACTTTTTTTGTACTAATATAGTCCATTTACATTATTTTAAATATTTATTCGAATCGCTCTGAATAAAGTCGAATCGCTCTGGGACTTGTGGATCTATAATGTACTAGCTGCGACCCGCGGTTTCACCCGCGTGTTGATGGAAAATTGTGATAATGATGATAGAAAACTATATATCTTTATAAATTATAGCCTATGTGTTATTCTGATGTGTAAGCTATATTATTGTAAAGTTTAATCAAAATCCATTCAGTTGTTTTTGCGTGAAAGAGTAACAAACATCCATACATACATTCTTACAAACTTTCGCGTTTATAATAGTTGTAGGTTGGTACCTGCTCCATTGAATAATACTACGTAATAAGCGCTGGATGTGTAAGTACAAGGGTACTAGGTATTATGAAACGATCGTTCTTATTGTTTTTCTCTCTAGCGCAATAATGATTGACTAGTGAATTTTGGTTCTAAAATGTTAACCGACATTGAAATAGTAATTTTAAACATAATATTACGAAATGCAACGAGGAATAATAGTCGATAGCCTCGGCAAACGACGTAAAATGAGTCATCGACTAAGTAAACAACGCCAAATTTCGAGAATAGGTACATATATCAGAATTTTATAATAATTTTCAAGGATTAGTCAAAACTTGCCTCTAAAATATTCGTGAAGTCCTATAACCTACCTCTGAACCCCGCGAAGGCAAATAAAGCTGTTCGTAAAAAATATGCACCAAAACACCACATATATACTACATAACGCATAATCGTATCGAATAAAATTGAAGAATTCAAATTATATATTATTAATATAATATTAATAAATTTATGAAATTAGATATCTTCTTTGATATGGTGAACGTAAAGTAATGTTAAAGTAAATGTTAACACAAATAACTATCTCTCAGTCGATAAATTTGATAAGTCTCTTATTGTGATGCCTAAGAGGATTGTTATTGCTTTTTGTATATTAACTGCTTAAGGTTATGTATTCATATTATATGTAGGTGCGAACAGGTCATTATCGCCTGGCACTATTCCGACCCGAGGATAATGGGAACTACTTTCAGTTAGTTTTCATAAAATGTTTGTATTTACCATCATGTCATTCATTGTAGTTAAGTGATATTGCTTTTTGTGTCGGTAGTAAAGTGATTAGTAATGCTGTAAGGACTGTCAGTATGTTTGTCCTAAAATTGCGTGACTTTTTTGGCGTTGGCTCTTGTTATGGTGGCTTTGCCACGCAGACGACTATGGCAGTGGCGGATGACGTGGCGTCCAGCGCAGCCGACAGCACCCGCGGGCTGCGGCCTACATCATTAAGCCACATTAATGTGTGAGATAACGTCTGCAATGTCACAGACAAGCCACCGGCCACGGCCACAGCCGACCGTGCGAGAGAGGGAGTCGGATGGTGTGCGAGAGAGGGAAAAAACCGGCCGCCCGAAACATCTGCACCCCCGAGTGCCCTGAGCCCGTCGGCCCCGTTAACGAAGCCGACTATAAAAGGACCACACTATTTAACGTCAGTGATAACAACAATTATATTACGATTAACAAGTGTTCTCTGTCTTCGTGCGATGACGTCGAGGTGTTTAATCGTCACGCCGACGATCGGGAAGACGAGATAACCGGCGCTAAATTGTACATTTTACATTTGAAATGAATACGCGCGGCGAGGCAGTCATTTTCGTTCTGCAAAGGGAAGGAAAACAATCGGCGTCGTTATCTACAGTGCGAGAGTACGGTCGTGGCGATCGAAAGGAATATACAGTATTCGTTTCATCCTTTCCTAGCTAGGAGCCCAACGATTATGTTTGCTTCATTGTAAATAATCCATTTAGGTCAAGCTAAACTATCCAACTAATAGGAAAGAGCTGACTGCTTCCTTTCATTGTTGCTTTATATTTAAACGATTGCTTTATATTTAAACGAGATTGCTTTATATTTAAACGAGATTGGTTGGTTGTCTTTGACTTGTGAACAGAGATGTAGGTTTACAAGGCCTTTTTAATGCTTTTAATTGCTTTATATTTAAACGCATTGTTTTATATTTAAACGAGATTGGTTGGTTGTCTTTGACTTGCGAACAGAGATGTAGGTGTACAAGGCCTTTTTAATCTAGAAACACTCACCCTTCAAACAACCAATCTCTAAACTAAGCAACCATCCTTCCTAAATCATAAAATCACTCGATTAGATCTTAATTCAAGCAAAATAACAATGAAATACTTGTTTTTTGCCGGTTTATGCCGTCTTCTTAAAAACTAGACGACAGGTGGAAGAATTTAAAATTTTGAATTTTCTTTTTTTATTTTCAAAAAGTGGTTATAAAGAAGCTGCGATCAAAAGTAGTCAGCCAAAACTTAAAATTAATAGCATGACTTAAAATTAATATATATATAGGTGATGTTTTTATTTAAAATAAAATTAGTAAAAGCTACTTAAAAAGTAGCGAAGGAAATCCCAGCTTGTATTGGGAAATGCTTATGTTTGAATGAGATATACTTACGGATGTGCACGACTTTCGACGGTGCAATGTAAGTTTAAAGGTCCTTTTGCAGTCGACTAACGATCACTATTCATCCATATATCTCATAAATAGGGCTTATCCTTATGCAACACAAAATGCCTTCAATTGAGACGAATTAAGCGAAAAAATAAAAAATTAAACTATTGATCACTTCGGCAAAGCCGTTTTCCAAATGAAAGTGACATTACGAAATCATTCAAATTTCGAATGCTACCAACATTTAAAATATGATACAATTGGCTGAGTTTGTTATCAACGAGCCATTAAATCGAAATAAAAATAAAAAAACCTCCATATGCTCAATGAAATGAAAGAAGAAACTTCAATCTTAATTTCTGGCAGAGGAGTTTATAAAAAATATTGTATAATGTTATCAAAATAGGGTAAACCTATATAAAATTGTATAATATTAAAAAATTGTAAAGAAATATTGTAGAAAACAGTATAATATTGTTATATTTGATAAGGTTTGTAAAGAAATCCGTTTATAGGATGATGTTTTTATTTAAAATAAAATTAGTAAAAGCTACTTAAAAAGTAGCGAAGGAAATCCCAGCTTGTATTGGGAAATGCTTATGTTTGAATGAGATATACTTACGGATGTGCACGACTTTCGACGGTGCAATGTAAGTTTAAAGGTCCTTTTGCAGTATATATATATATATATATATATATATATATATATATATATATATATATATATATATATATATATATATATATATATATATATATATATATATATATATATATATATATATATATATATATATATATATATATATATATATATATATATATATATATATATATATATATATATATAGATCAATAGGATGATTATAAAGTAAATAATTATAAAAGCCACTTACATCGTGACGAAGGATTCCCTTGATCGGATTCGGGAATGCTTTAGGTGTTAACGAGAATGATGAATGCCTCTCACTTGCGGAAAGAGGAGTAGGTTTAAGTTAAGCCCATTTTACAACTAGTAACGCTCACCCTTCATCCAATTATCTCAAAAATTAAGCTACAATCCTTCTTTATACGTAAACTCACTCAATTTCCTATTATTTCAAGGGAAATAACAAGACAAGACGAACTACTTGACAGATGGAAGAATTTAAAATTTCGAATTTCGTTTTTTTATTTTCTAAAGGTGTGATATAAAGAAGCTGCGATCAATATTCAGCTGAAAACTTAAAACTAAAAGCGTGACATGCCCTCATATCAATGAAAGGAAGCAGTCAGCTCTTTCCTATTAGTTGGAAAGATTACCTTTAACCTAAATGGATTATTTACAATGAACGAAACATAAAATATGTAAAAATTCAATATTTTGAAATATTTGATAGTTTTGTGTTTTGACACAAAACTATCAAATATTTCTATATATATATATATATATATATATATATATATATATATATATATATATATATATATATATATATATATATATATATATATATATATATATATATATATATATATATATATATATATATATATATATATATATATATATATATATATATATATATATATATATATATATATATATATATATATATATATCCTGGATTAGCATGTTCTACAATGAACGAGCATTTTCGCCCATTTAAGCGCACAATCTCTTCCCTGCACGATCAGGATCGGGCTGATATATATCTTGCTGTCTTCATTCCGCACGCGCTTGTTCTTGGAATTTCCAGGGCCTAGCACGAGTCATTCCTCGCCGCCGATTTATTCTCTGAAATATCCGGCGCGAGACAATTAAATGCGAGAGATGGGACATTATATTCAAGAATCTAAATTTAAATTATTTATTTATATACCCAGGTAGATTTATTTACTAATTTTACACCCTGCAGTAGTAATATAATTTACCAAACAAGCAGAGCGTTAAATTTTTAATCGTTAGTTAATGCCCTAAACTCATCAACTTTAGGATCATACAAATGTCAGTTGTGTCAATAAAAAATCGCATCAATTTCGAAAATTGAAGTTAAAATTAAATCTGGAAATCGATATAGAGGAATCGATTGGCGGAAATTTCAGGGCATAAAAAAGAAATCTCACATTCGACATTTCGCATTATCACAATACTTTTATTGCACAAGAGCGAAAGAATGGCGGTCCCTATAAATGCCGCGATGCAGTGGGCTCTTGGCGATTTTTCGAAGATACGTAATTTGTACGGGCATTAGTGAATTTATTTTCCCAGCGCCCGCGACAAAACAAAGAAGCAAGTAAACGAAGATGGCCAGGACAAGAGCAAAAGAAAGGCTCCTGGACAGAGACCGACCAGACCAAGCCATCGTCGCCGCGAGGGCCATGAGAAAGGTCGGTTTAGGGAAGCAAAAGCGCTTTGGATTAGTCGATAATTATGGGGAGATATTAATCACGTACTTTTTGATGTCTAATAAGATACCAATAGATCTTTTAAAAATCTTAACATAACACTTGGAATAACAGGGGTTTTGTGTATTTTTACTTTCCTGGCCCACCAGCCGACGGAGAGAAAGTATTGTGAACGCGCGATTTATTGAGACGATTAAGACCATAACCAAACTGACGTCTGCCTTTATGTCTGTGTGTGTATGTATTCCTTCACGATAGCGCCCAAACGCTTAATCCGATTAAGCTAAAATTTAGTATGCAAGCATCATTTGGGCAGGGCAAGAGCCGAAAAGATTGTGGCTGAAATCGGTCCACCAGGGGGCCGCACTAATCATATATCATCCTCGAAAATTTGGACTTAGAGACTTGAAATTGCCTTGTTCGAGTGAAATTACAATTTGAAATTTTGGTTAGAATAACTCATACACAAGCTACACAAATAATATTCAAATTCGCCCATACAAATGTATGGGAGAATCAAGTATTTCGCGTTTGATATCGCGCGACGCACGTTCGAAATTTAAATCTTCATTACGCTGTGTCGCTCGTTCGAAATTTAAATGTTTCTTCAGCCGGGAATATCTTGGTTGACGCAACCGTTTTTTTAACACCAACAGATTTACAGTTCCTATTTATTTTATAAAATAACATTTTAGATATAAAACTGCATAATAACATTAAAATTACGATAATAATAATACGTGTATAAATAAAAGACCATAAGTATGAAAAGATTTTAATTAACTAACATGGTCAAAATAAATGTCATTATATTTATTATACTCCTAAAGAGTATAATAAAAATAAGTGTGTATGTAGGTTTTGTGAATTACAACTATGCTATATATTTTATCAGCCTACTGTAAATGGATATCAGCAGATTCTTGTGCGACTTAAATCATACGGCCCGGTGGCATAGTGGTTAGGTCGCCTGATCTTACATTGTAAGGTCCCGGGTTCGATTCCCGGCTGGGTGACCATTTTCCGCTGGGATCAAATTAACGGAATTGCATTTTCACTTTTGTTGATCGAATGCAATAACAAGACACACGCTTACACACATGTTGCACGCACACATACATATAACACGTCATAGTAGGGTTGGTTGTAAGAGATTGTCACAATAAAGAGTATAAACCAACAAAACAAACAAACAAGCAATCGAGATATCGAGCGAATAGAGGAGTCGAGACTTGCGCTGGGTGGAAAACGTTATTTCAACAGTCAATAGTTAAGTATTTACTCGAACGTATCCAAATTGTATATACAGATAGGCAAGTGTTTTTTTAAAAAGATGGAATACAGAATCAATAAAAACAGTCAGAAAACTTGTGTGAAAAATAATCAGAGGGAAAATATTCTATAAATCCAAAAACATACAAAATATATCAAATTATCAAACATGAAAATCTAACAACATAAAATTAGTTAGATAATATAAAAATAATCACCTAATGTATATAATTTAATTCATTTTTTAAAGTCCATCTTTATATGATTTAAATTCCGTTTAGTTAGTTACAAATGTGGCCACAAGAGAGGACAAGAGTGTTACTTTAATCGGTTTTACAGCTACTTAAAGCCCTCTATTGGCCAGCTGCAGTCAAGGTTAGTGGGTAAAGATTCTAGTTGCCACTTGCATGCGCTGTGTAATGATATTAATCTGGCTTGTTTTTCCCCTTCGGTTTTTCGTTATGTAGAGTGATGAAGAGTTTGATGGAGAATTTAGTGAGTCAGAAAGTGACATTTCAGACACTGGCAGTGTTAGTGAAGCGACGACAGATCAAGAAAGTGATTCATGTGATGTTAATTTTTCCAGCATCACAATGTTTTTAACATTCACTAATTACCCTCGAAGTGAATAATTTGTATAGTTACTGTTTGTGACTTATAATCATCATAAAGTTTAAAATTCAGCAATAAGGTAATTTTGGACGCACTTTTAGGAAATAATTGTAAGTTAAAAGGTTAAAGAGCTTCAAGACAAATGTACAAATGTTATTTAGAATAGCGCCAACCGCGTTTTGGGGAGAGCTACGTTTGCTTTCCTCCGAGCATTGTGGTCATGTACTTATATGTAGTTGTTTCTTTACATATATCAGACATATGAGAATATACTAAGATGTCATGGTAAGCACTCTGTACATTGTAAATAGAGGTCGGTAATGTGCATCCCTCCGCTCTCCGGATATCGTCCCCATCGCCTTCTTTTGGAGGATGCGTGCTCGGTTCCTGTCCGTGGCGTTCCCGTAAACCAGGATCGCTTATTTAGAACCGCTCCCTCTCCAGCCAGGAATTTAAATAGTAGATAAAATATCGCTGATGACAGATTTTTTGCATAATTTATCGATGTGCGGTACCCAGGTAAGATTTTAGTCAATTAAAACCTTCAAAAACTACGTCTCTCTAACAATATCTATCATTTATAATTTACATTTACCGATGTTTGCTTTTTTGGATTACCACGTGGAAAACATTGAATCGCAAATGTTTTCGAAGCATTTTATACCAGTTTGTCCTCTCGGAATCATTTGGTTGCATTTTGTAGGATGTCATCTATTTTGTATTTCATCAATTATGTATCTTATATATATTTTGACGTGTCTTATATACCTACGAGTATTTATCTTCTACTACGCAACTGCTATCGACTCCTTATAGAATAGTTTTAACCGTGGGCACTGCATCTACCGGCGAGTACGGTAGATTTAAAGATTATTTTAGAGTAGATAATAACACCGTTCGTAACGAGCTGGTTGCTATGAATGAAGCTGGATTTTAATGTAAGTTTATTGGCTTATCCAAACAAGGATCAAGATTTTTTTTGGAATTGAATCGCGCGAAAAATCGATAACTCGGTCTTAACATCGTTAGGTACCCAAGCACCAATATCTGTTTCTATAATTGCACCAGCACTCAGATATATGAAATTTCGGGACAATTAATAATAAGCGTCTAAGCCATCGTCCTGGGTGCTCCTCGACGCCACTAAGCAGGTAACCGTATCAGAGCGATGCATAGCGACTGACTGTGTGGCTGCTGCTTACTATAACAAGTAACTCCGTCCATTTTGCGTTAACAGTCAGGATAATGCTCAATGACGCTGTCATGCTATACATACATATTTCACGGCATATTATCATTGTTAATGAAACCTGTCATAGCGTTCAATAATATAGATGTTGTTTTATTCGATTTCTAATACAAAGTTAATTTATTCGTAAATTTTCCAATTTTCCAATTGGATACGATAGATCGATGTTGATAAAAATCGATCAATCACATCCGTAGTCAATCGAGAGTCCGATATGGGTAAAAACCGACCAACAAATTCAAACGGTAGCCACGCAGATGGCTGCCAAACAACTCTATATTACTACAGAGAATCGTTAAATAAGTCCTTTGTTCGAGATCAGAATCTGCCCCATCGACAAGCATAAAAACTCGCAATAATTACATAAATGGCGATCTGAAGATTCAGTTATATTTCTATTAAAATCGGACTTTGCATTTTCTATTTCCTCTCGTCTAAGCATTTTGGCGTCGGAGATAAGAGTTGCTATTTTGAAAGTTTCATAGGAGATCAATATCGTTGCCTCATACAAAATTAATGGAGGGTGCCTGCAGTGAACTCTCGACTATTACTCTGACAGCTAGACGAGTATGACTATCGGATTACGATAAATCCCGAAGCGACGCGCCGCCGACGACGTGGAAAAGGGAGTTTGTGTCGCGTCGCCGACCAATTGGTTTCCGAAAACGTCGCGTGTGGGTGCCCCACGATTAATACCCTGCCCGGCCTTTGTAGTGCACACGAGAGCTCTCCTTTAATATACTGCCTGGACGGGACAACAAACGCTTCGGAGGGACTAGTGAAACACAGCACACCAGCACAGCGCAGCGCAGTCACCTCGCTCCACTCGTATGTACACGCATCGACAAACGAAAGAGTCTGGGTAAAAAGATATAGAGTACCTACGATATAAAATTGGTCTCGAATTCGCAGTTTTTAACCCTTTGCGGCTGACTGGCTATACCAAGTAACCATCCAACTGTAATTTATTTTCAAGCGGCTAGTGCATTTAGTCAAGCTTCAAACCAGTGCCAATGTGCGTTACAGAGCCATCTATAGTTAATATTTTTTTTATTTGCTCTCATTAATTGAAGCTACGTTTAGAGTCTACGCTTCCATGTAATGGTGACCATGTAGAGGTACAGTTAAGGTTTATGGTAAGTTAATGTTTGTTTAAATTTATATTTTTTAACGCAGCTTCGGGTTGGGCATCGGTATCAGTCTAATGGTGGATACGTATCAAGCTCACCAAAGTATTTATGTTGTAATTACAACTTGGATGGATACCTAAAATGGGTAGACAAGAAAAACACTAATTTGGCAAAAAAGAGCACTTCGTGCCAGAAATACGACCTCTGTTCATTTTACAAGACTGCCCAACAAAAAAATAGTGTAATGTGTTCAGGGTTCATCTATGTATGTTTTTCGTTTCTTTATTCCACCATAATCTCTAAACGCTTAATCGTTATGTCATCCTGATTGTCACAGGGAAACAATAAATGTCAAAGTAGTTGTCTAATGAGTAAATCAAGTGAGTAGTTGTCTAAATTCCAAATGTCAATAAGTGTACATAAATATGGTATATCATGTTTAGTGTCAAATGAAAGGTCTGATTGAGTACATTCCGGAAATATACATCTATCTATATGGATACATACATAAACCACAAATATTTCATAAAAAACCGTAATAAAGATGATTATAAATACAATAGTTCGCTTTCTGTAACGACAGTCGTGTTTTTTTTAAATATATTATATTTACATATCTTCAATGTCTCTTTTTCAAAAAGGATGCACCCACAGGTGCCGCAAGAAAAGTTTCTGGGAAATGAGAAGAATCTGCGAAGTAACAGCAGCAGTTTGCCGCCTACCAGCAGATGACGATTGGCAGCACTTCAGTCTACCCTGGACAACGGCGGTTGCAACATTGCCGAAACGTCGGGTGTTACAAACTACGAACAACAGATCTTATTTGTAATGTCAAACAACCGCGACAGTCTTCGATTTCATAGTTGAAAAGATTTAATTCTTTCATGCCAGAAGTGACTGCGACACAGCTGGTGCTCCATTCGGTCCAGGCAAATACGCATTTTGTAATATTCTTTTCGAGAATCCCTTAGTGAATCAACTGGTTCGCTTGTTTCAAGATCCAAAGGCAAAATGATGTTTGAAGATCCAAAGGCAAATTTTGTATAGCGGTAATGTCAAATGCAATTTGGGCAGAATACCACTCACCAGAGATAGACTGCAGCATCACGCTTCAGGAATATACTCACAAGTACCGACTTGGTTGACGATAAAGATCCAACTAAATGTGGGTTGAAAAAGGATATAATGTTGGGTTACTAACTCCAGTGCCGACGCTGCGCCGCAGGCCTTGAGAAAAGATATACCCTGCCAATCCAAAAATGGTTGCGCTGAAATCTGCATCTCAGAAAATAGGGTTTGAAATGCTTCCTACTCTGCTTTCTCTTCGGAGAGAATTCTGTAGAATCCGATAATTAGGTGGAATTTGGTGACCCCGACGCCACAGACTTGGCTAGTAAGATAGAAGGACTACATTGAAGCTTTTAGGGCCCAAGTAAGACGCAGAAATTTGAGTCAAAGTCAAGGGAATTGCGAATACCCTACCTAAATTGATTATTATGTTTTACATGTGATTGAGTTTGGGGTTGGTTGTAAGCAGTACGATACCAGCACTTGACTCTCCATGTAGATCCTTTGTACATGCCCCCATTTTTAACAGGCATAAGAATAATTAAAATAATTTTTGATGTTATACACATGATTTAATAAGATTGTCTATAAATAACAAATTATAGAAAAATACCATCTCTTCATGTTTTTGCTACTGCAAAAAGCGAACCCCCCCAGCTGGTATAACGATATGTGATCGTTATTTCAGCCGTGGGATGAGCGTAGAGGACTTAGACAATGACAATACACTATCTAGATCCGCCAACTAGCCCGCCAGAGACCAACTCTTACCGCCCGGCACCGGCTAGTTAAAACCCACCGTGCAGACCAAGCGCCCTCGCTACCAGTTATGAACAGATTTCTCCGGCCTCCCGACTGGTTACAGGTTCGAGGTCGCTTGCCCGGTCCTCTCCCTTGTGTAACGGTGTTTCGGTGTCTAGCGAATCTATCTCGGACCAGGGCATCCTTTGCCCGGATGTTCAACCGGTATCGGGTAGCCGAATGGTCGTTTCAAGAGCGGATGCAACAGGGTAAAAAACCATCCCCGCTCTATGGGAAACAAAGCTGTTTCCAGACACCCCCGGCTGTCTATCGGAGTGCACAACCGATTAGCTAACGCTGCACGGTGCGCAAACCGCCTAGAGCGCCCGAACTACGATTCCCAGGGGAACTGGCCCGCAGACACAGATTCCTAACAGGGCTCGCACTTCTGCTTGGAGGCTGCCGTATGGGTGTTGTGAGTTCAGCCGACCCGGGATAACACATGGGACATAATGGCTCAACGGCACTGTGCCCATTAGCTCCCAACATTATGTGCAATACGTTGATAATTGATGTTGTTGACGCATATGTTTGAATATCCCTAAAATTATTGCAAATTAAAACCGTTGATAAAAAGAGGAACGCCAAGTTCAAACAGCTGATATTTTGCTAAAATTTGGTGGATTAGAACCTTGATACCTATTTAGTAATACAATAAAAAACATAAAACATACACCTACTTTATGAAATTTCATGTTTACCAAAATTGGTATTACTATTTTTTCTCTAAATTGTACTGGAAACGAGATACGAAAAACCAAACAAATTCGTGCATTTTACTTGTTCTTGCAAACTTTTACGCATATGTACACTTGTGTATCTTGGTACGTATTAAAGATAGGAGAAAAATGCAGGTAATAAGGTTATAGGAAATTTTAGGCTCTATAAAATTTGTTTAGGCTACTTTAACCAAATTTTGAATTGGAAAGGAAATATATGGGGAAACTAGATTTCATGATTCCGTTTGTTCTTTTTTTAAAGATGACGGCGCGCGCACATATGCGCCAAAGTTGAAAACTTGCATTTTATATAGGCGGCAAGTTTACATAACATATTAAAATAAAAATAGACTACCGGAATAATTCTAATTGCAGAATCACTAAAGTACTGGACTATTTTCAAAATTATAGTAGTTTTAGTCGTAATGTTGATAGCGGTGATGATAGTTTTTAATCATTCTCCATTTGAAAAGGCCTATAAACATTTGGATAGCGGTTTGACGCGATTCGTTTTTTTACGAATTATCGGTTATATCCCCTTTTTATTTTTTTTTATTTGTTGAGTGGGGCTTTTCTAAGGTCTTTATGAGCCTTGTAACACTGCGACCATTGCTGATCTATTATGTTCGCCACCTACTATAGTTCTGCGCTAAGCCTCGTGTCATTTAAGAACCGCAGCAGGCTTTTGGCGCAAGATTGTTTTACCTCCTCAGGTTGGAGGTAATGAACACCCACGTGGGTGTATCTTTTACGCATCAGCGGGCCACACTCGCACATGAGGTGCTGGGGAGTTTCCTCTGCTCCTTGGCAGAACCTGTATATTTTTGTGTCTCTTTATATATCCCCTTAGCAACCAATCGCAAAAAAACGTAAAACTGACTTGAAAAGACGGTTATACCTTAAATATATAGTAGGTACATTCATTACTATAAGGCTGGCAGTTGTTTTCAGATGAGTCGTTGCAGTTGGCAGTTATTTTTTTAGATAAGTATGTTTTCTTATATGTACAGTAGTGATAGGCGTTCGAATTGATCGATCGTCAGGTCGCGATCCAAGTTTATTAATTTCACTATTTTTAACCTACTTCAAAAAAAGGAGGAGGTTATCCATTCGGTTGTTTATTTAACCTTTTTGTTAACTTTGCCATTTTCTCCTCTTCGCGGTATAAATCATGTTTTCATCTATGTTGTTGCTATTTCCCCCCTGACAGAAATCATGTGGAAAATGTTAATTCCTTTTTGTTAAAATTAAGTGACATACGAAGTAGTTATCCTGACGATAATTTTGTTATCGTTGGAGATTGGAATTTCCCTAAGATCAAATGGATTAACTCGTCTGAAAGTGGTGCAATCCCAGTTCAATATACTGACGGTCTCAGTTGCCATTTTATCGATACCTTGTCATTTCTGCTCTTGAATCAATATAACTTTCAGTATAACAAGTTGGGCAGAATATTAGACCTCGTACTTAGTAATTTAGAGTGTACAGTTGAGAGTTGCTCAAATCCTCTTGTTCCTATAGATGAATACCACCCAGCTCTTCTGATCTCGATTCCAATCTCCTTAAAATCACTTAACTGTAATGCTCGAGTCATAAAATTGTTCGGGCAAGCAGATTATTCACTTATTAATGAAGCACTATCAAAGGTTGACTGGGACTTAAAAATTAACAATTGTGAAATGGAATTAGCCACCACACGTTTCTATAAAGTCCTTAATGGTATCATCAGCGAGCATGTACCGTCGAAAACTATTTCACATCGTCAATTTCCTCCTTGGTATGATGCATCATTGATTAAAATAATAAAAGAAAAGCACAAATTCCACCGTAAATGGAAGAAAACCGGTAATCTCATCCACTATGAGGCATTTTCAATACTTAGAAGCCGCCATAAAGAATTAAATAGTCTTCTTTACGAAGCCTATATAGAGAAGTCTGAAGAATGTATAAAAGACAACTCAAAATTCTTCTGGAAATACGTAAAGTCTAAACGATCCACCCCCGGTATTCCGTGCGAAATGAATTTTAATTCTGATGTAGCTACGAGTGGTTCGGATATATGCAAGTTATTTTCTCAGTACTTTCAATTAGTTTATGAAAACCACGATCCTCATATTGACTTCCATGTACCTAGTTACTCCAACCAACAATCAGTCGACATATACACCGTACGATTTGACGAGGAAACAACCTATAATTATTTGTGCAAAATAGATATAAACAAAACCGCTGGCTCTGATGAAATACATCCTATATTCGTCCTTAACTGTGCATTAAATTTGGCTTATCCACTAACGACATTGTTCCGTAAATCATTAATAGAAGGTGTTTTTCCCAAAATATGGAAACAAGCATATATATGTCCAATATTTAAGCAAGGTTTGCGAAATAATGTTCAAAATTATCGTCCTATATCAAAACTCCCAATATTTAGTAAGTTAATGGAAAAACTTGTATTCGACCAATTATTCGCAGCTGTTCGCTCAGTCATAGTCCCAGAACAACACGGATTTTTCAAATCAAGGTCTGTAGAAACCAACCTTACCTTCACTGATTCTGTGCTTAAGTCTATGGATAAACGTATACAGGTTGATGCTCTATACACAGACTTTTCAAAGGCATTTGATAAAATAAATCATAACATACTTTAAAAAAAGTTATGGGCTTTGGGGATTAGGGGTGATTTGTATCGCTGAATTTCCTCGTATATCGCAAATCGGACTCAAGCGGTAGTTGTTCAGGGCTATCAATACGAGTTTTCGGAAATTCCTTCAGGGGTACCGCAAGGCTCCCACTTGGGGCCACTTCTTTTCCTTCTATACCTCAACGATATCACCGATTGCATGCTACATTCCAATATAGCCATATATGCGGATGACACGAAGATTTTTAGTGAGATCCGATCAATTAATGATTGCCTTAATTTGCAGGCGGATATAAACCGCCTTATGAAATGCTGTTCCGATAACTGTCTCTTCGTTAACGTAAGCAAATGTCACGTAATCTCGTACTCCAGAAAAAATACTAATATAATGTTTGACTACAACTTGAATGGCGCTATAGTTGGAAGAGAAGCAGCGGTGCGAGATCTTGGGATTACACTTGACACGAAAATGCTATTCGCCGAACACATCGATAATATTATTAGAAAAGCATATAAATTACTAGGTTTTATTCTAAGAGTATCATCGGTATTCAAATCCACTGACACGCTTAAAATCCTCTATAATTCCTATGTAAGAAGTCAGTTGGAATTTGCATCAGTGGTCTGGAATCCCCAATATTTGACTCACATATCGCGGATCGAATCGATACAAAAAAGATTTGTGAATCGATTAAATTTCACTTCTTTCACTAAGCCCAGCTCCTATGAGGAATCCTTAAAAGCCCACAAGTTAATGTCATTGGAGAGCCGTAGAGTCTTGATCGATGCCGTATACTTGCATGGGTTGGTAAATAATTCCATCGATGCAAACGCGATTTTGGAGCGCATTGAATGTTATGTTCCTCCTCTATTTCTACTATTTCATCTCCCTGTTGTGAAAACCAACGCATCTCAAAATGCATTTCTATACAGAGCATGTCATAGATATAATACAGACTTTTTAAGTGTGGATATATTACACTCTTCAAAAACCTCTTATAAGAATTCAATAAAAAAAATTCTAGAGTCTATCTAGATGTGATCACAAAACGTTTATACATATTATATTTCATTTAATTTAGTTCATGGACATAATTTAATCTCAAGTATATTCATTATAATACCTATATGTCATACCTAAAATTATAAATAAATATATTTATATACATACATAATATATTTTATCTACTTTGTCCCTTCCCTTAACATCACTTCCCATCCTGATTCCCCCCATTCTCAAGCGGAAACAATATAAAATATATTGCGTTCATTTTGTATACATTATATATTCGGAATCACATTAATGGATTTTTGACACTTTTAAATACTTTTTTATTGCATTGTATGTAGTTCTGTTTGGTTCCAGAATAAAATAAAATAAAAAATAAAATACAATATGCACCGATTTGAAAAATTCTTTTTCATTTGAAAGAATATTACTTGCAGATTGGTCTCCATTTATCGACATCCTGTTCTGATGACGGAATCCATGAGGAATTGATGGAACTCCTCAAATATTATCCTGGGGGTTGGCTCCCGACGAGGGGACTTCTGAACGGTCAACAGCACAGACACAAAAGTTTGTATACTCGTTTAGTTATCATAGCCCGTTCTAAGTTTCACCATGACATGGCTGCTGCACCCAGGGTTGGCTCCCGTAGTGGGGACTCCTTAACAGGTCATCAGCACAGACACGAAATTTTGAATAGGCATTCAATTGCGACAGCCCGTTCTAAGTTTCACCGAGACAGGACTACGGCGCAGACACAAAATTTCGTACACGCATTCAATTATGATAGCCCGTTCTAAGTATCACTATGACATGGGCTGCTGCAATTATAAAAAAATGTTAAAATTTTGTGTATTATTTAAACTATGTTTTACATAATAGGTGTCGTCGGTAATATCAAAAGCGTTGAACGTAATCTATTTTCAAAATTGTATGTATGTTTTAGGACAGTTTTTATGATAATTTGTATGACAATTGACAATGTCTTCCAAAAACCTATAACACCAAAAAAATAAGAATAATTCAAAATCTTATTTCTCTATTCCGAGCGGTCACATTCAAAATAATAAGTAAATATATTAAAAAGAATAAAAAATACGACTACCCTTACAGAAAGTGAACTATTGTATTTATAATTATTTTCATTACGGCTTTTTATGAAATATTTGTGGTTTATGTATTTATCCATATAGATAATTGTATATTTCGGGAGTGCACTCAATCAGACTTTTCATTTGACACTAAACACGATATTTTATGTTAACTTACTGGCATTTGGACATTTAAACAAATAGTTACTTGATATTTAAATCAGTCAAAATATCCTATGACACTCGGGATGACAATGGTTTTAACAATACCACACATTTCTAAATTGGTCCAGGCGTTTAGAAGTTATGGTGGAAAAAAGAAACGGAAAACATACATAGATGAACCCTTAACACATTACACTCTTTTTTTGATGGGCAGTCGTGTAAAAATTGCAATGTTCCGGAAAGGAGACGGCATTTCAAGAATAGTCCAGCAGATTGGCCGACACAATTAGTACAAGAAAATTGTATTATATTTCAAAAAAGACGGAGTGTTGTTCGGTGGGGGATTTAATCTCTTTTCCTCGCAATTAGCAAGCAGCTACGCGTATTGCTAAAATGAGACAGTATCCCATTATTTGTTCTGTTCATAAAATTTCTAGTTTAAAGCACCCTATCTATGCGGGCATTGTAATCTCATGTATTCTACATTATATTCTATTTGTGATTTTATTACACTAAAGCGGGTCAAGTTATAATAATAATAATAATAATAATAACTTTATTAATTCAAAAACATAAATTTACAATTGTATTAGTTGCAGAATCTGCCTAACTAGGCCATATCCCGTACCAAGGAAAACTCTATGTATGGCAAAGATTTATTCATGTGCACATAATATTAATCTGAAAAATAAAAAATATGACAAAATGTCATGGAAATAAATATTTATATAAAATGTCGTAATATGAAGTTTGTAGAACAAATAAATAAATAGTATTAAAATATAAAGTTTGGTGCAATGTATAACAATAATAATAATGCAGACCTTTACTTTAAAATATGACTTATTGCCTTTTCCACCTCATTTCTACCAAGTTGAAGTAAATGTGTAATTTTAGATTTTAATTGGATTGACTTAGTGTGTTGGCATATTTTTATAGATTCTTTTAGATGGTTATAAATTTTTAGTCCTATAAAGCCAAAGTGTCTTTGGGCGAAGGATGTTCGGGTTTTCTGTACAATGTGTTTAAGTACAATGTTGCGCTCCTCGTTGAAATTTTATGCTCAGCTTTAACGTGAATATCTTTACTTTTTAGGTAGTTAAGAAAGACTGTTTTTGCATATATCTGCTTGATGTCTAATATCTTCAGCTCTGCAAACAAGTCGTTTGAGGGGTACCTTCGGGGTTTCTTGGCAATAATAATCGGCTTGTATTTGGGAAGCCCTGATTCAATGACAATGTATTTTCTATTCCTTTCTTATAGTTTTCTTATAGTAATTTTAGAGTTCGAATAAATGAGCTCGATGAGTGATACTTGATCTGATCGCGCGGTCACCTGTCGCTGGATTATGCACCGCGGTGTTTTAGTGTCGATGGTGGGCCCCTCGGGTCGTGGTAATGAACGGGGCGAATCGTCGTACGACCCGTCTATTATGTCATTATCGTGCGCAAGGACCACGTGAGGGTCACGATGACATATTTTCAATGATAAACAATCGAATACAGACCGGCACTGGCAGATAAAAAGGATATTGTGGCTTAGCCAAATGTCCTAGGAAATGTCTAGGGAAGGAGCGGGGGAGAACAGGGTATTGGGGGGGACCGGGGGTGGGGGGGGGGGGGGTTAGCTTTAAATAATGTTTTTTATAAGTTATATAGTGATTTTTAACATTATTAAAACCATGAAATATGAACCATAAAATATGTTGCCCTTCTAATAATAGAAGACCGACAAAAGAGCGAGTGAAGCGAAACAAGTGCAAATATTTATATTACCAATTCTGTGGGCGTGGTCAAGTATTTAATCTAATGAAAGTATTTCTGAGTCGCTTCAGGGGCGTTTAGGTTTTGTTTTTGGGGTGAGGAGGAAGGGGGGGGGGGGGGGAGGGGGGAAAGGGGAAAGTTTCGGAAATATGATAGGGCAATAATCAAAATAGCCAATAATCCGATTCAGAATTGTAGAATAATTAAAAGTCATGAAAATTTACAGTCAAAATAATAATAAATTATAATCATCCCTAACATAAATATTATTCTAATAAATAACCACAATTAGGGTGGTTATTTATTAGAATAATATTTATGTTAGGGATGACAACAGGTGACCTAAATATTAATATCATTAATGAGAAACATCGTCAGGTGGATGACTACCTGAATATGCTAGCTCATCATGGTCTAAATGCAGCCATAGAGAAGCCAACCAGAATTGCTGACAATTATGCAAGCTGCATCGATCATTTTATGATCAAGTCTAAACTGTCAATTAAATCTTTTGTATATGAGGCTTGTATTACGGATCATTTTGCAATAGGTATTTGTATATCAAAGACCAAATCGAAACCATGTAGTCGAAACACCACAAAGACAATCATCGACAAAGATTTATTTACGGATATAATTAAAACTACTGATTGGAGTCACATTCTTGCAATATCCGACACTAATCTGACAGCGGAATTCTTCCTAAATAAAGTCACTTGCGCCATTAAACATGCTTCCAAGGAAAAACATATTAAAATTAGTAGAACAAAATTAAAAATCAAACCATGGATATCAGACGGTCTTTTATCAAGTCTAAGAAAACGCGACAAAATCCACAAAAGCGTGAAAAAAAATCGTAATGATTTACAGCTACTTGCCTATTATAAAACCTATCGCAATACGTGCAAAAGGCTCATAAAACAAACTAAATATGACTACTACAAAAACTTGCTTAATGAAGTCAATGGAGACAAAAAAAAAGACATGGGAAATAATAAAAAACATAGCTTTCGGAAAAAAAGAAAATTCAAAAATTAAGGCTGTTAAAATCGGTCAAGAAATCACAAATGTCGATCAGTATCCGCAAGTCACATTAAATTTTATAAATCAGTATTTTGCTACTGTAGGAGAAAAACTGGCAAAGCATATACTCCGGGATATTGATTCCACGGAGGATATTTTATCGATCTCATTAAATAGCGAGAAAAAAAGTACATTATCATTCCACTTCACTCCTACTGATACTATTAGGAAAACAATTAGGAACTTAAAAAAATGTGCCCCCGGCTGTGATAAAATTCCTAGTGACCTGCTGAAATATGCGGAGGACTGGATTGCAGAGCCTATCGTTCACATAATTAATCTAAGTTTTAAAACTGGAGTTTTTCCCCAATGCTTTAAGAGGGCAAAAGTTATACCAATCTTTAAGTCTGGTAGTAGTGATGAAATTAGCAACTATCGGCCTATCTCCTTGCTTAGCGTGTTTTCAAAAATCATCGAAAAAAGTCACGGCTTGTTAAATTCTTTGACTCAGAGGGACTTTTCTCTGATCATCAATACGGATTTAGACAAGGTCGAGGGACAAATGATGCCATTAATTTCGTTGCTCAATCCGTAGCTAAGAGTATTGACCAAGGGAAAAAAGCCATGGCAATTTTCCTCGATCTGTCTAAAGCATTTGATACTGTTTCACATGCGATACTTTAAAAAAAGCTCTTTGATATGGTATACAGGGATGCTCGAATAAATGGATAGAAAGTTATTTGAAGGACAGGTCACAGATTTTAGTGATTGACGGCAAAGAAAGTGACAGTGCCGAAATATCCTTTGGTGTGCCTCAAGGCAGCGTACTTGGCCCTATTCTCTTTCTGATGTACGTCAATGATTTGTGTGAATTGCCTCTTGGCGATAATGCAAGAATTGTCTCCTTTGCTGATGACACGGTTATCCTCGTTGAAGCAGAAACATGGGCTGAGGTACTAGTAAAGGCACAAAATAGTCTGGACAGTGTGAAAGCATGGTTTGATAGACATGTCCTAACTCTAAATGCCTCAAAAAGCAATTTCATTGTGTTTGGATTACGTCCTGTAGTCATCACACCTCCTCCATCATTGACAATCCACTCTTACCACTGTAATAGGCAACCATCCTGCGCTTGTTACCATATCCAAGAAAAAACCGAAGTCAAGTATCTGGGTGTCCTAATAGACTCTAAATTGAGCTGGAATAACCAATTATTACAACTCTCTTCGAGGTCTCGGAAACTAGTTTTCGTCTTTAGAGAATTACGCAACGTCCTTTCTAAGAACTCCCTAAATATGGTTTATATGGCCCTGTGTCAGGGTTTATGGGTACACGGAATAATAGCTTGGGGAGCATGTGTAAAATCTGTCTTGGATCCTCTAATGAAAGCCCAAAAGCTTTTGTTGAGGGTAATCAATAGAAGGCCCCCACGATATGACTCCAACATGCTATTCAAAGAAAGTAATGTGTTAGATATACGCCAGCTGTTTGTGAAAAAGTCACTCATGTTCTTCCATCGAACCTCAGATAAACGACTACGAAGCCAGCAACACCGAACTACAAGAGCATCTGCAGGTCTGAATTATGCCGTTCCCCGAGTTAATTATTCATTTGCCCAAAGACAATTCAACTATATAGCACCTAAAATATTCAACCGTCTTGATGACAAAATAAAGGAAATAGAAAATACCATTTTATTAAAAAAATAATAAAAAAATGGCTTCTTGACGACATAGGCCGTTCAAGGACAGAGAAAGAACTGCTGCAAGTCATATCTTGAAAAAAAAAAAATTATATTTCTGCATAACTTTACTATTATACTATATAATATGATATAAGATATTAAACAAAATGTACTATATTGTAATATAATGCAAAAGAACAATACTATAATATATTTAGATCGTTATATTTATATATTTGTGTATGTATGTATATGTATGTGTGTATGTGTATATGTATCTATATGAGTACCTACGTCAGTTAGGCTTCTCCACCTAAGTCAGAAAGTAAGTCGTATGCCCAGATACAGGCTATATTTGGCCTAGTTGGGTATACGCTGAGCATGGTCATGTGAATGTGGGCCGTTGTTTCTTCGCACCATTACTTGTTATGACCATTTTTATGCGTTTTATAATTATGTTTGATACGAATAAATAAATAAATAAATAAATAAAATTTACATGTTCAACATCATTAAGTATTTACATTAATTAGGTACATATTAATATAATGACAAACGGGTCCCTTATCAATGTCTCCTTGGTTCTTTTTTAAAATTGCAAGTCATTTAATATTCATTTATACCTTTAGGGAAAAAAATGCAGTATGTAATACTCAGACCTAAGTAACTTTTATGGACCTTAGCTAATCTAACACGAGACACGCATAGTTAGAATTAATTTACTCCCTGTGTTGTGAGAGTGGACGTCAACATTTACTGAGGTCTCTTATAATAAAACGCCTGGCATATACATATAAGGCACTGAAATAAGTCGATATAAATCATATTGTCACATAAAAATACAATAATTTAATATAGATTAGATTAGAAATAGATTGATGAACTGTATCATTGTAACTGATTATATTTTATATTTTCAACTTACTTAACAATGTTAAAAAATGCATAGGTTTGGCATTATGATAAGTTAGTCCGATTACAAAGGAGCGGAATATAAAATATTCATAGGATTTTTGATTTTATTCAATGAGGTAAATTTTTATTGATGTCTCATTATTGATCGTTTGGATCGATTTCGGCCGGGTTTTTAATCTCCGCTCCGCCGTATTATCCCTGACCCGACCAAAGAGAGAGAAGAGGGAGTCGTGATTGGCGTGATGGTCGCAATTATGATAATGCTCTCCTCCTCCCTATCGTCTTGGCGAATTTGCAATCTAGATCATGGTTGCCGTTTTTGTGTGCCCGACTGGCCGAACGCTATCTACCGCCTCTGCAGCCACAGTCTAGTATAACACAATATTACAATTAGTTATATTCGTCGTATGGATGAGCTGATTAGAGCTGCATACACAAACCTATACTTACTTTTTAAAAGGGATTCGAACTATGACGGAATGATTTGCTACAACAAGTAGTAATAAAAAAATATGCTGGGAAGGAAAAATGCCCCAATGTAAGAATCAGTTCAAATTATATCTCATTGAAAGAGAATTGTACGATATTATAATAACGATCTCTAAAATCTGTGCAACTTGACTATTTCTATTTCTATAATAAGTTATTAATCGATTTTCTCTTTGATTAAAATATATTGACTATTTCTATTGTTAGGTAGGTACATAATTAAGAACATATTGACTATTTTTATTTGCAATGTAATCACTTAATACATTTTATTATACTTTTTACCAATCATTTTTTTTCGCTATTGCGATTTTATAAAAAAATATATTATCATTTTTATCGTTATTTTAAATAGGTGATGTAACATGTTCATAATTACTTTCTTATTTTAATTTAATTACATTATTCATTTTATTTAATGTAATAGAATCACAACATATGAAGATAAAAAGTCTGATAATTTCTCCTTGGCGTTCCAAGCGGTATATTTTATAAATACCTGAAAAACATCAAGCTTTTTGAATTCGGTGCATTCCAAATCAGTCGTATAGGAATGACTTACTGAAATGACTCTATGATGAATGTCTACGCCTTCATTGCAGGCTTGATTGTCGCATCCAAAGCACCCCCCCCCCCCATATATTTAATACCATATGTAACAATAATTAATAGGTGTGTCATGAAAAGCAGGATAAGAGATAGCCTGAGGATATTTGCAGCGTTTGTAGTTTTATTACATATTCTTTGTCTATTTACAGTTTTAATTTTAGAGCTGCGTGTTTTTGTTTTTTTGTTTATGTTTTTTGTAACAACAGCTGCAAATAAATATTCCTCATTTTCATTTCAAGATCGGGTACACTAACAGACTCTTTGACATCTGTAAATCACGCGCGTTGTATAGATCCGAAGTGTTGTAAACCATTTGAGGAATGCGCTTATCCAAGTATCCACGGAGTGCCTTATAAATGGAGATTTGTGATCGTAACCATTTAATCGGAAAATCCAAGTGGTGTGTCTATCTAAGGTTGCAATCTATATTTGCGCGATTTGATCTATATCCCCAAGCGATTTGATTACTTTAACGTGTTCTAGAGGCCCACACTGACATTTGATCTTATAGTTAGACTATACGACTATTTGTAAAAACCACCAAATATTTCATTATAAACAAAAAAAATTAATCTCTTAAAGCTTTGAACTCGTTTGTTAACAAAAGAAACGGTAGACGTCCCTACGCATTCGAGCAATCTTATAGGCGCAGTCGTCTGAGCGGACTGCATTAAATTAGTTGACTGTGTGGCAGCTCGCGCCACGACCGACCTCTCCGTGCCAATCGGCCAACTATTTTTACCCTAATTTTAGGACCTAACTTCCACCTGAATATTCGCACGCCGGTTTGGTGTCATAAGATGGGAGCAAATCGAAGTTCAATGTTAAATTAAGAGGAAACGAATTTACGCATTCTTCCTGTTTGGTAGATGACCGCTGCCACGCAAAATGCAATGAGAAAAATATTACCAAGTAATACTCGGAAATACGCAGGCGTCAACAAGGTTAAGGTATATACCGCGGACTTTGGTCCATACGCATGAATTAACATGTCGCGTAATGGTGTTGGCGTGACGGTAATTACCGCGTCGTAATGTTAAAACATAATGATATTTCATTACGTCGCGACCTTGGGGTCACGTAGTAGTGGCCACGGAGGGCCACTACTACGTGCTGTACTCACGTGGCCTCGCTGAGTTGGCCACGAAGACCCATTTTGTCCAGGGTTGGTCACACTCACGGGTCAACACCCATCCGGCGGCCTCCACGCATGAAGTGCGAACACGGGCAGGACTCTGGCCTTAGGGCTAGTTTCTCCTAGGAGTCAACCATCTGACGCTCCTGGACGGTCTGCGCACCGTGCGACGTAAGCCAATCGATTGTGCACTCTGACTAACAGTTAACAGTTTTAACCCCGCCCACCGCCCGGGCAGTTATAACGACGAGGGTCGTCATGCCTGCCCGGGATGCCGTGCAACGAAATAGGTTAAACCCCCCCCCCCCCCCGTACCGCCCCAAGAACCCATTTATTCGAAATAAGTATTTACAAAAAAAATTACAAAATTTTACAAAGTTTAACATATTCACAATAAATACAAAAAGAAAAATACAAAAAATAGCTTAAATTAGGAGCCGGTAAGCGGGGTAGAGGACGCTCTAGGACGGAGATGGTGAAAGCGCACGATCCGTGGGCAGGTCTCGGAGCAGCCACGGAGGAGAGGAATACTGGATCCTGCAAGAGAACGAAGCGCCCCTCGAAAGGCGGTAAAGAGACGGACACAATGACGGGCACTTCGGGCTGGAAGCAGCCCCCGAATCTCGCCACCAAAGAAGAGGGTACCCCCTAGGGGGTATCCCGAGGCCTCATGCTTTCCCAAGAAGCCACCCAGTGCACCACAAACTCGCCAAACGACTGGAAGCAGCTCCTACAACCGACCAGATCCGGGTACCAAATCGGAGAACGCCCAACGCACGCGCCTACCGCATCCATCAATCTCCCACGTGCAGCCGCGAAAATAGGGCAAGACCAAATTACGTGTTCCGCAGTTTGGCGACCATGATCACAGGCGCACCGGGGGTCACCGGCAAGTCCAAAGTCAAATATCGGGTCGAGACTACCGGCTCGCCCCGGCGGTACCGCGACAACGCTGCACGCTCCAGAATCTCCAGGTCAATCGGCAGAACGCCAGCGATGACGGGTAACGCAAGAGTGGACGTCGTTCTGTACGCCCCGGTCAGGGCCACAAAAGGGATGCGCTGTCCGCGCAGCAGCGCGACACGCGTTGCCTCAGGAACAGCAGTCTCCGAGGGACGAAGTCGCACGCGGGACGAAGACGCCCTTACAGATAGTCATGACCGCCGGGAAACGAATTCCCCAGTCGGCCCGACTCACTCTGCGGAGCGCAAAGAATAGATCCCGGGATCTATTCTTTGCGCTCTGACTAACAGTCGGGGAGTCTGGAAGCAGTACTGTTTCCTATAGAGGGGAGGTGGTTGCGGACATTACGGCGACTGCTCTTGAAATGACCATCGGCTACACGATCCTATGTGAATAGCCGGGCAAAGGATGCCGTGGTCCGCGATAGATTCGGTTTACACCGTTTCACCGCTTCGTAAGGGAGAAGACCGCGCAAGCGACCTCGAACTCGTAACCGGTCGAGAGACCGGAGTAATCTGGTCGCAATTGGAAGGAAGGGCGTGAGTGTAAGCCCGCTGGGTAACATACCTGGTTATCTCGCGGATAAGGCGTTGGCCTCTTATGGGCATGTGGCGGAGCTTGACGGTGGACTGTTTTGTCCAAGTCTTCTGCGCTCACTTCACGTGAGATAGAACGATCAATCGTTAAAACTTTCTGAGGTAACGGGTTCGCCCGTTGTAGTTGACAACTCTATTTATAGCACGTAGTAGTATACGTACAGTTATAATCGGACACATGAATCATGTTGAAACTACAGTATACTGTTAGTATTAACCGTAAGAAAAATGTTGATACATATAATCGAGTAATGGAGTTTCAACAAAAATTCTTGTAATTCAACAAAATTACGATTGAAACATCGCTATTCTGTATAAAACCGTAATAATGAAATATAAGAAGCAATCCAATATTTTTCTCAGTGTGAGCAAGTAGGTACAGAAAAGCAGAATATTAAGCGCAATTTCGTCATTTATTTTATTAGGTATCATTTAACCAATTAAATTTCGTGGCCAGACCTACTATGTACCTACATTGATTTTAAAGGTATTATTTCTCTACCAATAACGAAGGGAAGAGAGGAATGGACCCACACGAACCGTTCTCACAATAGCTAAGACACGCTGCCATCAAGCTGTCATAACGCGGTTCAGAAGCATTATTATTAAACTGCCACTATTTAGTTTAGCACGCTATCGATACCCTAATTCGAAGTAAAAAGCGAAATGGCCATAATCGATTTGGCAAACTATAATGCTGCGACTCTTCGCAGAAGTGGATCCCAGCGGAATAATATTATTTTAGATTTTTATATGGAAATACTTAATAGGAAGCTGGATATCGAACGCCAGTGAATTAGATGAAGCATAGAAATGTGATAGACATAGCACTGGTGGGATGACAGAGATAGAGACAATCTGTATAATCATCTGTTTTGGAAATTGTTAACTTCGCCAAAAGAGATTGTCCACAATATTATATAAGGAAATACTTTGCCGATAGTACAGTATATCGAGAGAATAGTAGACGCACTCGCGACCGACAGGGAATTTCGGGGATAGGTTACAAGGAAAGTGAGCAGAGAAACGCCTTTGGTTGGCGCTACGCGTGCGAAGGTTGGCGAATTTCTCAAACGTTTGATCATCTGCGTCGGCGTAGTAATAATAGACATGTGGCGGCCATATGCGAGCCCTTGGACTCGTGACGTAGCTTACGTCGTTTTCAATTGTGTTCTAAGAGAGGATAGTGTCTGGTATACTGTACAGTTAGTGTCAAACAGTTTTATTTTTTTTCTTGATTATTTTAATATCAACAAAACTCAAAAATTATCAATAAAACAACTTTATTCCAAATGCATATATATATATATATATATATATATATATATATATATATATATATATATATATATATATATATATATATATATATATATATATATATATATATATATATATATATATAAATATAAATATATATATATATATATATATATATATATATATATATATATATATATATATATATATATATATATATATATATATATATATATATATATATATATATATATATATATATATATATATATATATATATATATATCACTCAATTCTATCTTAGTGTCGAGCAACATAAACATCAAAGTAAATTGCTTCAAAAAGCAATAACTTAAATATAAAACTATCGACACGTGCATCAAATAAAAGTGGGGAAGAGAGCGAAAGGGGGGATAATAAGCTTTTTTCCTTCTGTAGTGGACAATCGTCTTATGGAACCATATTTCACAAAGGATCAAATCCCCGCAGCATATGTCAAACGACACGATATTATTTATTACGAATCGGAGAAAAAATACGCAATGAAAATATATTCGACTACCAGGGTTGGTCAAGTTTTCACTCACATTTTTATGTTACACGGAATTGAGAAAATAAATTTTGCGCAAATTTACAGCAATATTATTTTCTTAAAATGGACGACATTCTTTTTAGTGAATTAATTGAGATTTTAATTTTCCATCAACTTTGTTTTGAATAGGAGGGTAACTACATGTGAACACGGCTCTATGTCTGTTTTAAAATCAAAACCACTTTCTTAGAGTTCATTTTATACGGATTCTTAATGATAGATTGAAGTCTTATTTTTAGGATTTAAAAAAAAATAGCGAGAGAATTATCTAGCGAAGAGCTATGGAAAAGCAAAAAAGGTTTTCCTAACTTAGTTGACGGAGATGAGAAATTTACGTATCTACCGTTTAAATCAGGGGTCTTCAACCCTATTGAAATCAAGGGCCGTCAATACTTTGATTTTGCTTCGGCAGACCGCAACACAAAGAAAACATACAATTATAACGTAAGTAATTGAAAATCAATAATCATTGAAGGTTTACAATAATGAAATTTTGAATAATGAATGATGAAATTTTACAAACAGGAAATTATTTCAATAAAATTCAATCAATGACATGTTTTACATTGTTTACTCTTAAGTAATTAATCAATATCTGCCCCTATAATGATCGTTTTAATTCTTAAACTGTTCTCAAGGTGAACATCGGTGATTCTGGTTCTTGCCTTGGACTTTAGGTTTTTAATTCGAGAAAATAACTGTTCGCATAGATGTGAGGTGCCGAAAAGAGATGTCATTTTCTGTGTTTTCAGTGTTTTGAGAATGATTTAAACTTTAAATGATTGGCGGAAGTAGCTTTTTTGGGAAAATCGCGGCTAGAATGGCTGCGGACGACCAGGGCATTGTATACTGTGACCAGGGTCATCCGCCCGCGCCGATATTCATCCAAGAAAAGGGTAGAGCTCGATACTAAAGAAAATGGTCGCTGATTCGTGTCTAGCCGGTGCAAAAACAGGCGTTTTTGCAGTAATAGAAGCACAACTGTTTATCCTAGAATTAATTTAATTTATTTTGATTCGAGAAGAAACAGTGTATAAGAATAAGAAGACAAACATATTAAATATATTGCTACACCAAAAAAATATATTCCGATAAATAATAACATTTAAAAAAAAGATATACCACGGAAACTGGGAGTAGGATAAAAAGGGGGAAAGAACCAGGTAGGGCATAAAATATATCCACAACAATATATACCCTTATACACTACACAATATATACAGATATGGCAGATAGGTACATTCATAAATACAAATAATAATTAATACACATGAAAATATGATAAATAGAAATATGACAGAGATACATATTACTTATACGTGATTTTAAATATATACATTAAGGTTATAAGTCCCTTTAACATTAAATATTGCTTTATTCAACAAGCTTTTGAATCCGTTGTTCGATTCAACGAATATATCGATTGATGCATAACGATCGTCGTACACCCTGAGCACGCGTTTGGTGAATGAGTGCTGCCTGTAATTGTTGTTGCAACGACGATGAAATAATTTAGACTGCCTTGTTCTGAAAAAGGGCCCGAATTGTATTATCTGGACTAGATTCACGAAGTTTAATTCTTTAAAAATGATTTTGTGAAGTAAGACTACATCATGGTGTTTCCTTCGATCTGCCAGTGAAATAATACTATGGAAATTAGCGCTATCTGTATGACTGTCAAATGTCACCTGTAATTCTAATACCGTATGAATTTATTCTGAATACGTTCTATTCTGTTTCTGTATGTCATTAAGGGGTTCCCCACTTGCGAGCAATAAATCAAGGCGCGGGCGGACATCGCGAAAAAGCATTTTAATGGTATAAAATTAGAAAATTATTCGTGATAAAAATAGATGTGTCAAATTTAGACATAACAATGGTACCGTACGAAAACTGTACACCGCATAGTACTGCACTACTTCGATGCTCGCCCTACTGTCGTCTTCCGGCGAGGTGTGGGCCTCGCAGTCTTCAATCCCGTAGCGTAATGGTAAGCGGACTGATTGTTTTTTTTCGAAATTCGAGACCAGATGCCTAATTTTTAATTTTTTATTAAGTTTTAACCTTTTTTAAAATTATTGTATTATTAGAACCTTGCCCAACCTAGAAGTTAAGGTTTTGCCATTCTGTTCCTGATTTCTTTTAAGCAAAATGAATGTTTTATGAAATTCAACACTTCAAAAAATAAAATCAATATTACGCTGATTTGGTTGTACTAGTAGTGGTCTTCGGTTTACGGATCTTATTCTGTAGACGTGTCCTATTATTTCGTCGTCAGATAGAATGTTAGTGGGTTTCTGCACTAGTATTCTGAACTGGTCGGTGGATGCGGAATGCTTTGTGGCTATCTGGTACTTCGTGGCACACTGGTTGTCATGATTGGAGGATCTAAGTCACATTTTTTCCCCATAAAAATCCCTTATCATAATTTCCCATCCGTTAATCGTGAATTTAAATTTAGTCAACCGCTTTGTCGGAACGGCTTTTAGCATTGACGTTGTCCCTTGCGGGTGTTTTCCTCACATTTTAAAGTCCTCTTCGAACCTTGTTATCACCTTTTTCCTCCCCAGTAAAACCGGTTTCATATATAAAATACAATTATTAGCCGTAGATAGACAATTCAAGTGATCGCAGGCCAAATTGGACAGCCCTGTGCCGCAAGCGCGTCCGCGGGTACGCTGCGCGGCGGTGGCGCCGGACACGACTCGGGGTGGAAATTCGCCTTTGCAACGAGGGCAGTCGTAAAGAGCAGCTTTCTGCTCATTACCGACGGTTTTGTGGGCCGCAGGAGGCCCCGGGGACCGCGCCGGATTACCAAGACGCGTCGCTTTATATCAGGGGGCCGTAAAGCCGCGAATACATCCGCACGTCGTGCGCGGATCTCTTCCCGAGCAGGATGGCGCGCGCGAAGGCCCGACCGGAATGACCAGTGTCCTCGCGCGCTAACGAGGCTGTCCCGCAGCTGACGCACACTTTTATTAGGCGTTTATTGCTCGAATCAGTGATGGCAATTGATTTTAACTCTGCTTACACGGCAATAGTCTAAGAGCTCACTGCAAATAACCATTCATTATAAGGCTATATAGAAATTAAGGTATGTAGCTTCCTGGATTTGCTCACCAATATAAAGAATTAATTCGCAATTTTTACTCGTGTTCATTATGTCTAATATCTTACTACAAAGTTTCGCTGGCCAATTAAGTGTTTCCTATTGTAGTCTAACATTATTTTCTTATACGATAATTATCAAAATTTTATCGAATTAAATAATAACTATCGATCTAGTATTAGGATAGAAAAGGAGAGGGATTGGATATACGATAGGATATAGGCATTTATATTACAGTCCATTGCTATGTCTCATTTTCTTTCTGTTCGTATACAAACTCTTCATATATGTATATTATATACCTATTGCGTAATTGCCAAGCGATCTATGAGAAGCCTCATTGAATATAGTTTTGCTCATGTGAAATCTTGAAATCGACCGTTGTATGTGGTCATCAAGCGGTATAAAGTGATAGAGTTTTGGGCGTAGCTAGAGTTTACACCAGTGACGTACAAGGAGAGCGAACCATTAGCGGCGATACAAAGAATGACTATTTCTCTACCAAACGAGGTGTTACAGAAAGTAAACTACAAAGTGATGATAAAACAGGAAAATTGATTGTGGTGAAGCTAATGACCCGATGGACAACAATTCCAGAACCTATAGACATGAATGAGTATAAGAGGTCAAGTAACAAGGGTGAAATAAAGGTATCAGGTAACCGGTTAACTAACTCAATCATTTCAGTGATCTCACCTCGGCCCATTCGAAGTCCCTTCATCATTATCACATTCCATTTAATTTCAGCTACGTTAAGATGGGGATTTACTTCAGTAGAAAACTATGCCGCTATGACCGGTGTTCTCGCGCGCTAACGAGGCTGTCCCGCGGCTGACGCACACTTTTATTAGGCATTTATTGCTCGAATCAGTGATGCCAATTGATTTTAACTCTGCTTACACGGCAACATTAGATAGGTACTACGGTAAATGCAGAATGCAGAGATCAACAACAACTTTCTGAAGCAAGCGCATGCAACATTGCAGTATAACGTGAATAATTGGAAATAATCACAAACAAAATCGATTGGCATGAAAAAAATCGTTTTTTGAGAAACAGAGATTTTAAAACATTACATTAGATTAGATCGCACCAATGTGCACAAGCTTGCTCAAAATCAAGGATTGAAAATCAATTAAGTAAGAAATAAGAAATAAGAAATAAGAAAAATTTATTTTCATAAACCCGATCTGGGTATAGAAATTACTTTACAAAAAATTATTATATATATAATAACATTACGAAATTACAACAAATAGTATTTCTACAAATGAAATTACATTTTAAATTATAAAAAAGTGTATAAAAAGTTCTGCGATCTAAGCTAACAGTGTATAAAAAAAGTGTATAAAAGTTCTGCGATCCAAGCAAAGCATTCGACTGTATAAACATCAATACCCTGGTAGACAAGCTAAACCATCATGGAATTAGAGGAGCGGCCAATTCACTCATTAAATCGTACCCACAAAACAGGCAGCAAGTGGTGGAGATTAAAATAATTGATGGAATTGAGGAAAAGGCTGAGCAATCGAGTTGTGAAATAGTAAACACCGGTGTGCATCACGGCTCAACATTAGGACCTCTCCTCTTCAAACTCTATTGTAACGATTTAGCCGACAACATAACATGTGCCTAGACTGTCCAACTCGCAGACGACACCACGCGCATTCTTGAAAGTGACTATAGAGCAAAAATGGAGGATCCAACAAGCGAAACACTTTTTGAAGTCAATGACTAGTTTAGAGTGAACCCGATGTCGCCAATTTAAGCAAAGCAGTGTTGATAAACTTCTCAAATAAAAAAGAAAAACAGTTAAATTACTCTATTGAGATTGCCAAGTCCACTAAATTTCCAGGAACTTACACCGACTAAAACATGTCACGGAAAACCCACATAGACCAGCCCAAACCAAAATTGTGTTAAGCCCGCTATGCGGTATCCAGATCGAAAAGGATATTGGACGAAAAGGAAATTGAGAGTGCATACCATTCTCCGGCCGAATCCCGCTTGGGACATCGGATCCTATTGCTGGCAAATGCCACTGATATTAAAGAGGTATTTATTTTACAAAAAAGAGCCGTGAGAGCAATACGCGGATTAAATAGGAGAGAATCCTGCAAACCACCATTTCGTGAACTAAAGATCCCCACCGCTTATGTCATACCTACCCACGAAAGCCCGCGCGAGTTCCACAAAAACAAAAATAAAGGAAAGCACCAAGCTCTTGCCCAATTACATTCCCATACAGCTCTTGCCCAATTACATATACACATACATATACATATATATATATATATATTAAAATTCCTTAAGGTCATATAAGGATTTCTCAATTAAATATTTTTTCGTCTCTTTCCTGAATTTGTCATAATTTTCAATATCTTTCATGTTTTCTGGTAATTTATTATAAAAATTGAGGCTTATGTAATGAGAAGTACGCTGGAATTCAGTAGTTGATGGGTGCAATGCCTGGACGTATAGGGACTTATTCCTTGTATTGTGGTAATGCATGTCAGCGTGAGTTACATAACTGTTTCTGTGTTTGTAAAACTCGCACAAACACTCATGAACATATATACCAAAAACGGTGAGAATACGCAGTGTTTTAGAAAGAGGTTTGCATGATTCTCTTTGTCCTATGCCTCTGATTTGTCTCACCGCCCTTTTTTGCAGTATGAAAATATCCGTTATATTTATAGAATTACCCCACAACAATATACCATATCTCAAATGAGATTCCACCAATGCATAATATGCTCCAATAACCTCCCTTTCTTCCATAATGTTTCTTATCTTAGATATAGCATAGCAGGCGGAAGATAGCTTGGCCCTAAGCTGGTCCCTGTGTACTCCCCAAGACATATTCTCATCCATATAAATACCTAGGAATCTAGTAGATTCTACTTTCTCTATAGGGAAATTGAGTTTTATGTTGGTTGTTTCTTTTTTACTTGAAAAATTAACCAAGGCGGTCTTATCAATATTTAAAGACATTTTATTTGCCCTAAACCAGTCTTCTAACTCGTGAAGGGTAACGTTAATTCGCTCCTCCATGTTTGCTAATGTATCACTTTCAAGTACGCACGCTGTATCGTCAGCAAATTGTATGGTCTTGGCTATGCTTATATTCATAGATAAGTCATTGGTGTATAATGTAAAGAGTAATGGACCCAAGATCGAACCCTGAGGCACACCCATGTTTATCAGTTTTACTTGGGATCGACTTATAATTTCATTATAGCCATTGATAGTCCTGATTTCCACGATTTGCTGTCTATTTTGCAAATAAGACTTTAACAGGGAACTAGCCACTCCTCGAATGCCATAGTGATGCAGCTTCTCCAGCAATAGCTCGATGTCAACGCAATCAAACGCTCTGCTTAAGTCACAGAAAATACCAGAAGAAAACATCTTGTCATTGCGACTAATTTGAATAATTCTACATGCGGACAACACTGCATCTTGTGTAGATTTGTTTTTCCTAAATCCGTATTGGTTGTCCGTCAGTACCGCAAATTTTTCCATGAATTTGTTTAATCTATTTTCTATAATTTTTTCAAGAATCTTTGAAAAATTATTTAATAACGCCACAGGACGATAGTTTTCGATATTACTTGCCTCTCCTTTTTTAAACAAAGGTACAATTTTTGCCACTTTATAAACGTCGGGAAATACTCCGTTAGCAAAACTTAGATTAAATAGGCGCGTTAGGCATGGTGCAAAGATGTTTTTATAAGATTTAATAATACAGGTTGGAATTTCATCTAAACCCGCTGACTTTTTGTTCTTAAGAGAATCTATGCACTTGTCTACCTCCTCAGTCGATACAGGATATAGATATATGGAGCCGTTAATTTTGGTGTTTTTGAAATATTTCTGAGAAGCAGAGTTAATTGGTGGTGGTATTTGTGATGCGAGTTGAACTGGTTTAGAAATAAAAAATGTGTTGAAAGATTCACATATTTTATCTGGATTGATAATCACGTCTCCATTTATTGTCAAGGTTATGTTTTTTTTAATTGTCCTGTTTTTCCTATTTAATTCATTATTTATTATCTGCCATGATTGTCTAGTTTTATTTGAAGAGGTTTTTAATAATTTTGAATAATATTGCTTTTTAGCTAATTTAATTTCATTCCGTAGCTCTTTTGTCATTTTTAATATGTATGTTCTGGTCGTTGATATGCTTTTTATATAACGATTCCTGTAGTATTTTCTTTTCAATTTACATTTAGCTTTTAGTTCATTCGTGATGTAGGTTTTATTTTTTGAGTTAAAATATATTCTTTTTTTTAACGATGGGAAAGAATTATTGAAGCAGTTGGTAACTTTCGATTGAAACCAATTAAATGCCTCGTTGACGTCATCGAATTTTTCCAAATATTTCCAATTTATTGTATTTAGCCATGTATTAAAGAGAATGTGACTTTTGTTATCAAATATTCTGACTTTTTTATAATAGAAATCTTTAGTATGCTTGAATATATTATTAATAGTAATGCGGTGGAAAGCATGGTCTGAAAGGCTGTTGCTGATTGTATCTGAAATTATGACATTCTTACGTGGAAAATTAACAAACATATTATCTAGTAAAGAAGCAGATGCTTCTCTCGATGGATGCTCTCTAAATATATGACTAAAATTATGTGATTTAGCAATATTTACAATTTCGTTTTTGTGTTTTGAATTGCGTAAAAAATTTATGTTGTAATCGCCACAAACGCATACATATTTATTATTGCTAATTGATTTTAAAAAATCATTAAATATACTTAAAAATATGTCTACATTTTTAGCTTGACTTTTTGATCGATAAACACATGCTATAATAAGGTTTAATTCTTTTATTTTTATTGCAGAGCCTTCAAAGTTATTTTCATCGTTGAATCGTGCGATGTCCAAAATTTCCGTTGTATACTTGTTTCCCACATATATCGCAGTACCACCGTGTTCCCTCGTTGTTCTATATTGGCAGGCCGCCATATAGTAATTATTTATGTGTGCCATAGAATGATTGACCGAATTTAGCCAGGTTTCGCTAAAACAGAGGACATCTGGTTTTTTCTCCATTTTTGCTAAAAGCATTTCCAGGTGGGGTGTCTTGTTCAGTAAGCTACGAATATTGGCATGGAAGACGGAGATTTCTGAACTATTTACAGTATTTTTCAGTTTTTTAATAAGTCTCTGTCATATATGATAGAGTGAGGCCCAGAGTTGTTCGCATCGATCGCATCAGAAAATTGAGTAGTTGATTCATTTGAAGTGATAGTTTTTTTGACCCGGTCCATTACGGTATTTGAGTTTACTTTTTTTTGAGGCAAATTCGAGGTTTTCAGCACCGCATTGCGAGTTACGATGACTTTCTTGTTCGTCAGTGTGCGCTGCTGCGTGCGACCACTCCGAAGATGACGCGGACGTTCTGTCGGTTGCTCTTCTTGATTCACATTAAACATGGCATTTGGGGTGGATGTTGTTTTTGAATGAGAATTGCCATTAGTTAGTAAGCAAGCAAGCAAGCCAAGGGAAAAAGCGAATACAGCCAACAGCGTATTTTCACGACGCGGGACCCCAGCTACCACAAGGCGAGGGAACTAACATTGAAAAATGCCACTTAAGGGATCCCATCAATTATCATTTTGGCAGGGGTCATCGCAACGCGGGGGAGAGGGAAACGGCGTCAACCGCCGATTTCCGGTTGCGGCGACGCCGTGACGCACGTTCGCTCGCCGGGCACACCATAGCGTTATGACGCGTGACATCAAACAACCCTCCGCCACAAACTGGCACTTTCAAACCCCACTTCCGCGACGAGCAATCAAAAGCCCTCGCAGGATACGGGAATTTATTGCTTGTGTACATTTAGCACTATCACTCGCCCTCTCCACTTACTCATTGTGTAATCATAAACATAATAAGCAGTGTGTATGAGTGTTTTCTTTCGTCAAGCAAACCTCGATTATCCTTGGACGTATCGTAAAAAAATTGGACAACATTAAATGCGGTTGATCACAACGACGATACTTAAGAGGCCGTGCCGGCCGTGGCGGCCAAAAGCTATATGAAGCATAATTTTGTGGCCTGGTTGTGAGAACACGAAAAATAATTTTTAATACAATTGTGCCGGATTTTTTAAAAACCCGGTCCATAAGCTATCATCTCGCCAAAACGAAATTGGTAAATTATATCCATATTAAATTGTAAATTATCTTTATCTATTATTGTTTTCCACGGTAATTTCAACGAGCGAGATTTGTCTTCAGTTTTTAAAAACCTAGAGATGATTCTCAATATTAAAAAAATACTATTTACACCAGCGGTATGGTCTATTTTGCATAGTACCAAGACAGTTTTTAGAACTTCCATACAAAAAATATTAGAAAAAAATGTTTGAAATTACTTAATTTCCAGAAATGTTATGGCCAAACATTATCTTTTTTCTATTTATTAAAGATACTTTTGAGTGATTTAAAAAATAACACAGTGAATCCTTAAGTTATTTTATTATTGTAATCTAATTTTTACTTTATAAAAAACTATTCATTTGATAATTATTATATTATAATTGAAAAGCCAAATCGA
>OX155980.1:17724832-17782535 GCA_944548615.1 Micropterix aruncella
GAATATTATTTACTTATTCAGCCCATTTTCCGAAAGTCGTTATTCGTAAAACGCTCGGAAGGCAAACTTTGAGCTCCTTAATACAGTAATATCACTACAACGAAAACCGTATTACTATTTTTTTTTATGTCCGTCATGTATTCTTGATGTACACTACGGCTTTATTTTTGCGTTTTTTGACCACATATCCAAGGTATACATTACTTACAATTACACAAAATTAAAAAAAAATCTTCCTGTATCATTCTAATTTTCTCAGAAATAAAATAAGATTCTTATATAATACTTATACTATATTAAAGTTCACTCTTTTAGCAATACGACATAATATAAATTATTGTCATTAGAAAGGAGAAAACACTGCAAAAAACAATTAGAAATTGTGTATATATTTGCTTGCGCAAGAGAAGAGCGCTCAGTGCCGCGGTTTTCTCCCAGGGTTGAATAGTTATTTATTTATTTATTTATTTATTTATCCTATCTTTTATAGTTACATCCAAAAAAAAATGCGTTCATTTTTTCAACTCATTTTAAAAGAATACCTACGCTATTTTGTAATAAGGCTCTTAATCATAATTGAAGGTCCTGAAAAAAAATGTGAAACCATGAAACTCTAATTACCGTCCCCTGTCCCCTTTCTCCATTTTTCGACTTTCGAGTGAATGGCATTCCACACTTGTAAATAATAGAGCTGTTTAACTTATGTATCCATAAACTACGATTCCAAAGCTTTATTTTATATGGTTTTAATAAATCATATTTCATATTTTATACCGTTTATAACGTTCCGAACCGATGTCACCACAATTTCTCAAATTACCGTTGCCAGTTTTCAAAACGTCGCACATCACTAATTATTACGCCAATCACTAGAAGGCGTTTGCTATAAAGTTTACCCCAGTGTGCCCTTTGCACTGATCTAGAGCGGACCTATCGGCTGCGCCTACTTTTGTCGATAAATTGCACGGTACGTCTAATTTTGGAGAAAAGTTGCAATTTGCGGTTATTTCATAATTACCTTCGCAGCGAAATTAAAGTGCGTGTTACTTGGTGGAGTTGTGGTGAATATTACTTATTATTAAGTTTGTTGACGTTAACATTTTTCTAGCATTACTTTTTAGTTTTATAGTAAAAGTAGCCCTAAAAAAAATAAAAACCATCAAATCATAATTACCGTTATCCTAATTACCCTCGCCACGATTTCAAATTACCGTCGCCAATTTGTATTTCAAAGGCGTTTATCTTTTTTTCTATGACAGATATTTAAAAAACTTTTACACTGTTATACAGTGCTCTTCAATATCTACAAAAAAAAATAAAAAAAAATAAGAATAAAAAATTACATTCTTTGAAATCAGTGAAAGGACGCCGGATTTCCACATTTCTGGAGAACGACCCAGCGGAATGTGCGGACGCGTTATCGTGGTGAAGGACGGCATTGCTTTGAGGACGCCTTTCGCGATCTTTTTATAACTCTGGGCAAGCAAGTGTTGAAGTACCAATCTGCAGTCAGTGTCCTTTGGTCTTTAAGTGACACTGTTGTGTAATATCCTAATTTGCTGAAAAAAGAAGCAACGAATTTCGAAGCAGTCGAAGCAACTAATGCTTCGACTTTTCTTAACTTTCGTTGGCAAATATTCAAAGCGAAAGAACTATTCCGCCGATTGGCATTTTCACTCAGGTTTCGTCACCTGTCACAATATTATAGACAGCGAATCCATCAAACTTTGCTATCATTTTACGACACCATTCTACACGCAGTCGTTTCTGGTGTTCCGTCAAATCAAGCGGTATCCATTGTGTGCAAAGCTTGCGTACCTTCAGATACACATATAAAATCTTTTGGACTTGACTCATTCCAATGCCTAATACAGTACCAATTTGCTGATCAGTATTTTTTTGTGTCAGTCTCAATTAATTTCAGTGATTAAAACATATAAAAACATTCACATCGTCGACCCAAATTTTACAATTGGCAACGTTTGGTGATATTCTCAGGGAATACACTCTAGTGCTAGAGACGTGTTCTCTTTTTAGCATTAAGAGGCATACGATAAGGCGTAATACAGTTCCTCAAGTACGTTCGTAGGTCGACTTTGTCGTTAGTTTCTTTTTAAGTGCCCTGTCTGAACCGGACGAATGCAACCATGACTGCAAATCTCACTTTCATTTTGTGCCTTTTTCATTGCCTCCTACACCAATATTAACCCTCCCCGTTTGAACTAACCATTGTTGGTTAGACAATTACACGTCCAAGATGGTCTCTAATCAATATTGGTTAGGGCGCTCCGCGCTGCGTAAAATGCGATTTATTACTCGAATTGCGATCCTATCCGCGTATAAAGTATGCGATATCGAATACGTCGAACGGGCGAACTCTAATCGACGACTGTTGGCCAATAAATTACTTACAATAATCAGTTTTGGCTAGTCTCCCGCCGCGCGCCCGCCGCGACTCTCCGAGCCGCCGGGCGGCCGTTGTGCAACGCCCGACGGGTCTGTGATTTTGTGATTTTCGTGTTATTTTTGTGCTATTTCCTGCAAAACCGTAAGTAATTTGCATTCTAGGAAGGTTTCCGAAAGAGAATTTCTAATTTGGGACAGCTCATCTGCTTTTTTTCACGAATTATCGTGTAAAATAGTTCGACATACGAACGCGTTGCAAAAAATCTTCGTTTGTTTTTCGCGAATTATGACGAAAAAACGCGAATTATGACGTAATATTCGTTTAATGAAATGGCTATTATTTCATTTACATCGTATATAATCACAAAATTGGCTATATTTTGCTCAATTCAACTTGATTTCTAATTCGACATCGGACTTTTTTTTATCCCCCGCTCTTCGTTACCACATTTTGATTGGGTTTTTTTTATTGTTTTTCTATGAAATGTGACTCTCTGGGGTATAATATTTAGTTACTAGACATATAATAAGCATATAATAAGACATATTATTTGCAAATCCTTAACCATTTTTGTATTATCAAAGTTTCCGTCAAAGTTATCAAGGTTACAATGCTAACTCAAAAAAGTTTAGATTTTTCTGTAATATCAGACAAAGCTGAAAGTTTTGGTGTGTTTTCCAAGAAGAATGATATAGTGGAAAAGTTATTTTGAAAGAATTGCATATAAAAAAACAACTTTTAAGTAATCAAAAAAATAAAATTTTTTTTTTTTTTTTCGAGAATACATCGATTTTTTCGTGGCTGAGTAACTAAATATTTTTGTATGCAAATAAGTAAAACAAAATATAAGTTTTGGTAAAGTATTTATTAAAGAACATAACCGTATTTACAATTTTTGCATATTTTACGTATTTTGTGATAAAAACATCGAAATGAATTGAATAGGCGACTTTTTTTCAGTTCGTCAACTTTGTAATATTTATTCATTATTTATTATCTTAATTGTTTTACGAGATAATGTTATAACGTTTTATATTTCAAATTTCAATGCGATCATTTTACAGTTATTCTTTTTATGATCGGTATAGTGGTTTAAAAGTTATGGTCGTTTTTTTCAAGACCATCGACTTATCGCCCAAAACTGTCCGGTCAGAAGTGACAGCTAAATTTCACCCCGCAATAGGAGGGGTTAAAATGCCCTAACCTTGGATTACACTGAACCGTTTCATTTGTTCGATCGCTCGGTGCTGGTCTTTGGGGCTATTCGGACTCTCTTTTCTTCTGATTGCCGTTACCTTTAAACTAACCTTATTTTAGTATCACATATGCTGAATTCTGTGTAAAGTTTTGATTTTTCAAATTTGAATATTTAACTGGAATAAAAAAGGTTATTGTCGTTCGGTTATTGTTGTTAAATCCGATATCAGCAGGTTCAAGTAGATTCTATCGCTTTCTAACGACACCTCGAGGGTATCCTAGCTCCACTCGTCCGCAAGACAGACTACTTGCAACGTATGTCTACCTTTATCGCTCGCAGCATCCAGAGATTGCGTCTAACGTAAACAAATGCACAACACTGTGCTGCAGCTTGATCACTTACCGTTTATTCTGGCCTTGCTGACCACACTCGATTGAATATAAAGGTCATTGGGAGTCAAAAAGTGTGGCGAGGCGTGAAATCGTGCAATGGACAATATCGTGAAGCAGTAGCTCACTTGCCGTACGTGGCGAAAATAACATAGTGTTTGGCGCGGACGCGTCACACCAATTTGGCGCCGCAAACGCTCGGTTGGTGTTTATGAACGGGCGGTGACAAATTAAACCACACCACCGCAGTACAGGGTGGTCACAAATAAAATTCCGTATACGACGTGTTGGGGCTGATTATTTTGGACCACCAGCGCAACCCCAATGTTAAAAATCTTGTGTCAAAACATTATTCCGAGTTGTGCCGGACGGTTCGTTATAATACTGCAACAGTGGGACTACCCACACTTCTACTTGACTTTCAAAATAGGCTATGTCTCCACTGGATATATTCACTCCATATAGTAATTGGACATAGTCTTAATAATAAATACATTAAAACTGTCAATAACTAGAACATTCAAAAGGGAATTTCCTATAAAGAGGAATTTTATATAAGCCGATGAAAGCGACGGCGAATCCAACCATACACCTATCAATTTTTACCACATCGATAGTGGAAAACCAGACAATCAAAGAAAAAATAAATCATAGCGAGAATTTTAGCCCTAGTAAGATATATCGGTTGTATACCTATACAACTGAGTTAGAATATAATTCCATTAACAAAGGGCAATAAAACATAGTTTCCATATGTAGTAATTTATATTCAAATTCATCTTTCTTCGGCCAGGTCATCGTCATTTACTGAGCTAGGGACTTCTCATGGCTGTTATATCGACTACATAGATACCTACGTGAGCAGTAGTTTCATGTATACTATAGTAATTATGTATACTACAGTATGTATACTCATGTATACTACAGTATACTATAGTAATTGTAATTTGGCAATTATTATTTTATTTATTGGTGGACAAAAGAGTGATTTTTCATGAATCGATTTGGACCACTGTTACGTATTTTTTATATGAAATTCATGTATAAATAAAAAAAATCATCAGTAGGTAGGTAAAAAAGTTTTTTTGTTTTTTTTTTAACTTATCAAAATGTAGTGTTTCTGTATATTTAGCACATATAGCTCTTTTAGGTAACTGTGAGCGCATTTTCATCAAACTGAGGTAGCAGATTTGTACAAAGTCTAATAATTTCGAGATAAATAAGATCAGGTTAGTCAATAGTTGTCGAAATACCGAAATTACTTCATGTTAATATTGTCATTAAAATTTAGTAGAATAAAACAGTATCATCCGTCAGTATTTACTTTCTCGTATTTTACTAACGCCCCATAGAGTATCTGTTCAGGTCAGAATAGAAGATGAGATACTGCATTGCCTTGCCTGACTACTCTTATCGTTCATATTTTCTTATAGGGCAACTTTTACTTTGACTGCTGTATGTCTCTGTTGTCAAAATCATTACCGTCGCGTTTAAATCGTGGCTCTTTTTTCAGGGGCGTTGCTTGGGTCGATAAGCGGTGATTAATGGCAGCTGGCGGTCGGCAGTGATACTTTTCCAAGTGGTGCATTGTGAGGATACACGCGCGCTCGTTTACAAGTGTCAAGTATTTTGAAGAGGTTACGACAACTGCCCGAGTCATCGATGGAGGCCCGCTTCAGATCGAATGCCCGATTGCGACATTCCGTTCACTTCGTGCAATAAATTCATTTGTTTTCGTCTTTGTATCGCACGGTGTTTAAAGGGGTTTCCTAGTTCCCTAGTGCTGTTGCCAAAGGCTGGAGCGGCGACCGGCGCCAGATTTTCCTTGGCACACCAGAACTAGTTAAACAGGAAGATGCAATTTAAATGGTACTGATTTAAGTAAAAAAAAATCGCCATTAAAATATTAATTTTGAATAAAATCATTTCTAATTCTACGGCCTGGTGGCATAGTGGTTAGGTAGCCTGATCTTACATTGTAAGGTTCCGGGTTCGATTCCCGGCTGGGTCACCATTTTCCGTTAGGATCAAATTAACGGATTTGCATTTTCAATTCTGTCGATCGAATGCAATAACAAGACACACACTTACAGACATATTACACGCACACGCACACGCACATGTTATAACACGTAATAGTAGGGTTGGTTGTAAGAGATTTTCATATGACAATAAACCCGCCCATTGTGACATTTTCACAATAAAGAGTATAAACAAACAAACAAACAAACAATGATAGGTACACGCCTTAATACGTTCGATTATACATTATTTAAATAGACCTGGCGCATTCGTGTGACCTTATGAAGGAGTAACTAGGCTGTGCAAACGCGATTGTATTTCTATCCCTTTCTTCGAGTGGGCCCTTAATTGTAATTAGTATAAAACCATGCAGCTATAGGTATGATTATAGCGATAGATCTTGGATTTAGGTCATTAGCTCTAAACAACTAAATCTATCCAGCAAGCCGAAAAAAACCATAACTATTTTATTATTTTAACATTCTGGTAGAACAGATACTATTTTCAGTCATAATTATAGTTTTGCAAAATTAAATGTAGTGGTTCCAACCTTCGATCATGTAACTACTTGTTTCACGCGCATATATATGCGAATTGCCTTGGCTAGGATACATATATATATATATATATATATATATATATATATATATATATATATATATATATATATATATATATATATATATATATATATATATATATATATATATATATATATATATATATATATATATATATATATATATATATATATATATATATATATATATATATATATATATATATATATATATATATATATATATATATATATATATATATATATATATATACATATATATAGTATATATATATATATATATATATATATATATATATATATATATATATATATATATATATATATATATATATATATATATATATATATATATATATATATATATATATATATATATATATATATATATATATATATATATATATATTATATATATATATATATATATATATATATATATATATATATATATATATATATATATATATATATATATATATATATATATATATATATATATATATAATATATATATGTATATATATATGTCATGACACTAAACGCAAAACTACCATATCTCTCGTCAAAGTCCGTCAGACGCGAATCCAAAATTTAATCCAATATTTAGCGTTTAAACTATATGATTCTAAAGTCTATCCAGGATTGGGAACCAAAGGCGTTCAAAATTAGGATTAAGCATGAACTTGTTACATATGTTATATATAAAATTGTTGATTTCCGCAGCGTGTTGGATAAACTTTAAACCAAAATTGGTTTTAGGATACCTGCCAACACATATTTAATGTATTTATTAATGTTTTGTTTGATAGGTAACTAACATCTCAATTGATTGTAACTGCAATCTTAGATGTCAATTTGAATTTGAATAGATGAAAATTTGAATAAATGACAATTTGACTATAAAGTGAAAGCATTTAACAGTGCACTACAAGAGCACAGTATACCGCGAGAATGAGACTGATATAGCGCGCACGATCGCTTCGTCTCCAGTTTCTGTCACTTAAATAGCAAATATACATGCGAAAGCTATGCCAGCTAGGCTGCTGTTATTGGCGGGATCCTCATTCTTGGAATTTCTGTTAACTAGCTTTACTAATTTGTAGGTTCATTAATTTTCTGTAGCTTTAGGTCTTGCTGATTTCAGAAGCGATGACGCAAAAGGTAGCTGATTTTTAACATTAACGGCAAGATGTCTATGTTTTTCTTCAAAACTGTGCAAAATATTGAACATTTAAAAACTCTAATGCGAAGTTTAAATTTCTAGTTCTTTACATTTTGGGCACTAGCCATACGTGTATTAAAAATAAAGGTTTTGGATAGAAATTCGGGTTTGTATGAAAGCCAGCCATTAACTAGTATAGGTGCCTGGCAGATTTTAGAAATAACTAATATAAAATGGAGAAACCTTTTATTGTCTCTGTGTATCTATGCGGTGAATACAAGCCAGTACAATAATGGAAGATTTCAACATAAAAATAGCTCCGGAGCTTTATGCCCCACAGAACCAGGCCTGAAATCCTTAGCCGTGATGATGATCTATCTGATATCAGAGAGGAATCACAAGAGTAAGCCCGCTAGTGATACGTTTACAAGTCGCACAGACTGAAAATACCCGCGCAGGCAACAGCATGTACAATCCGAATCTACAATCGATTCGGTGTGACTTTTGACGATCGAAGTTTGCTCCGTCGGGCGCGCGCTGCGAGGCGATGACATAGCAACATCGGCGGGTCGGCCAGCTCGACTTGACTCCTCAGGATGAGTGGCACAAATCTGACGAGCGAGCGGGACGGCGATAGAGCGACGCGCCAGCGAGCGAGCGAGATGACGACACGCCACAATAGAAGGGACCGTAGATCCTAATCTGGTAAATTAAACAAACATTACTGTGGTGTATTTGTGGGTTAACACGAATACCTACACGCATAATTTATTCATTCTGACTAAGAGTCAGTTTATGTGTGGGCGATTAACCTATGGTTAACAATGCGCGTTATAGTGCGCTCTCAGTGAAGCGCCGTTATTAACTCTCGGAAGACTACAGAGAGACGACTAAATATCATGAAGTAATATGGGAGCAATATATGTAGATGGGTTTGTAGCCTTATGCTGATATTAGCTAGACGAAGACTCGAGATAACGACGAGAGTGGTTCAGAAAGACGACACGTCACTCTCAACCGAAAACTTGCGATAATGGCACGGTGGAGGTATGTCAATATCACAGTAGGAAATATTCTGTTACAAGCGGATCTGAAGTCTCACACAATACTTCATAGCAAATAGACTTACTCTCAACGCAGCTAAATGCCACAGAGTTTCCTTCGCGAAAACATACTAAGGTACAGTTTTGGCTATGAAGTAGGCGGAGTGATTGTATAGGTGATAAGAGCTTAGTGCGTGATCGGAGAGTATATCTCCATAGCACACTTTTGTTGACAAGCACATTGAACACATTGTGGTTAAATCATATAGAGCACTGGGATTTGTTCTGAGAACTTGCAGGCCTTTCGGCAATGATGATGAGTTATACTCGTTGCACAACGCCTATCCACGAAGTATATTACAGTTTGTTTCGCAAATAAGGTCACCACGATATTACATTTATACCGAAAGAATTGAGCGCATACAGAAAATATCCATAAGGCACCACTGTTATCGATAAAGTGTGAATGCAACCTATGAGGAGAGCCAGAAACGTTTTAAATTACAGAGCCTGGAGGTTACAGGCAGTGTCGGACGTGGCCCCCTCCTGCACGATATCCTGTCTAATAAGATCGACAGCCCGTATAAATATTATTGAACGGTATACGGGTCCATGTTCCCGCGTGAGTGACTTGAAACATTTTACACTCAGTTTTACGAAAGTTAAAACCAACCAGCCCAAAAACTCCAGATTGAAGCGTAATCTTGGGTCGAATAACGCCTCATATATCGACATCGATATTTTTCTGACATAAGAACTGACTTTATAAGAGCAGTAAAAATGATTTCGTAAAATAATCAACGATTATTATATTAGGTACCCAGATAGGTACGTGAAATTTGTTGTTTTTTGGGAGAACCCTTACTGAGAAATGGTAATGTCAACGATTTTATTTTATTTATGTTATTATTCTTAACTTTTTCCGATGAGTTACGTAAACCTTATATTTTGAAAAATATAAGGTCAGTACTCTATTATTCTGGTCAGGCTAGAAACGGAATCAGTATTCCGTTTCTAGCCGTTATTGAGAAGCCACCTGCTATTGTTTTTCCAAAATGGGATTTTAGTGGAATTTAATACACTAAAGGGCTGTACCGAGGCCTCGAAGTGGGGCTAAAAGTATTTCGGTATGACCTTAATGGCGTTGGTTACCCCGACGTCACCACAAAAGTGTTATCTTTGAACCATGTAGTAACAACCTTTCTAACTGAAGGTGATAAATACCCAAAACGGTTTTGACGGACCTTTCTAAAAGTTTCGAAGAGTTCCAGGGTTACACCACCCAGAACTTTTAGCACAAATCACATTCGCACTGCTAATTTAGTGTCGATAGTTCTTTAAAGCAAAGAAACTTTCTCTCAAAGTGCATATTTTTTCTATGAGAACGCCACACACCCGCCAACGTTACACAGGGACCCTTGCAGGATAGCTCTCGGCATATTCATTACCACGACGTAAATTTAAATCACAGTAGGGTATACAGTGTACATATGCAACCTTCTGACTTTCTTATTTTCAGGATCGTCCATGGCATAGGGCCATCCCTCTGCTAAAGTGAGATTCTACAGAGCCACAGAGTCTATTTTATTACTATTAGAAGGATGACCTGTTCAAAATTCAAGTTCAGCTTCAGTTAACCCGTTACCGATCGGTTAACCGAATCGATTTTATGAAACGATTCGCTCGGCTCGAAGTGCCGGCCGTACAAATTGATTTCGAACACATGCGCTGTATCATTCATCAGTCCCACAAAAACAAAGGTCCGTCGAGTTAAAGGTTACGCGGTGTGATTGACAGGCCGCTCGCGTCATCTAATGACGAAACCAGCTTGAATGGATGGAGAGCGAGATCGATTTTCGTGGCGCACTATTTCACGACGCAGGCCGTTGCCACACTTCTTCTCGGAAGATAGCGGTTGCTCCGGAGCCAGCTGCTTCGCAGAACTGCGAACACGATCAGTCAATTCAAACATTCAACCACTATTTAATACACCATTAAATCAACAACTTGGCGACTGTTCTACTCTAAGTCTTCCTTAAAACGATGAGCGCGTTGGTAGTACCTAGACGACAACGATTAGGTAGATGTTAGAATAAAAGTTATAACTAAACAAAGATAGAAGTAATGTTGGCGAACCTCTCTAGACATAACACACTTAATGAAACGACAAAACTAAACGTAGTTGAAGTCAACGTTCAAACCATCAAAACAAAGAAAATGTTTAGAGCTTCATCTGAAAGGATACTCTTAAGACACGTTGCAGGATCAAAAGCTGGATAGCGACGTGTATGGACTGAGTAACCGCACTATCTACCTACTTGTCGATGAACTGGTGCTGGTCCCTCTACACTTAACGGGGACAATTTCACCTCGCGAGCTGTGTAGTGACGTGATATAGTACGGTCGAAGAAACCGCGATACATCTACTCACTGATGAGGTGGTCTAGGAACCGCTATGCATATTCCACTCAAGTATGCAGTAACTTTCCATCATCACTAAACATAAAAGAACGAGTTCTATGGCGAGCTTTTCCGAGAATCGGATGCTCGAGTTTATGTGAATCACAATATTTCTAATTCTCATATTGTGTAAGGACTCTTGTTTCCCCTGCCACTCGGCAGGTAGGTTAGTTTCTTGGGTGATGCCATTCGGGCGCAGTTGAGCGGTTTGCGCATCGTGCGGGGTCAGCTAGTCGAATGTGCCCTTCCGCGAATAATCGAGGGAGTCTGGTTGTTGACCTAATGTCAGCCGTTCTTGAAACCACTCGATGTTGAGAGAAAGACTGGCAAAGGACGCCACGGTAAGCGATAAATATAAACCAAATTACCGCTAACATTTGGTTTAGGACGCGCAAGCGACATCGGACCCGGTCCCAGACGGAGGGACAGAGAAATCCGGCCAAACCTGGTAGTCAGGGCGGGAGACTGCCCGCCGGGACAACTTCCCAGTGCCACGCGGTGAGGCGCTGGTCTCTTACCGGCTAGTTAGCTTAGCTAGATGGCGGACTGTCTTCGTCCCCCAGTATCTACTTTTATCCCAGGGTGAAAGAAATATCAATATATTTATACCTTCCTGGGGTAACGGATCGCCCGTTGTAGTTGACATCACCTCACTGACCTCTATAGGCAGCTAACGGTTCCGTGCAGCTTGGGCCATATAACCTGTTACTTACCTTGGGTCGGCTCAACTCACTGTTCACCTCCCGTGCCGTAGCCTCCTCGAAGAGGGACGAGCCTGGATAGGACTCTGTGATTCCTGTCGCAGCTGTTTCGTGGACAGGTGTGATCGAATCCTCTGGGAAAGATCTCGGGCGCTGCTGTGCGGCTTGCGCATCGTGCGGTGTTAGCAAATCGACTGAGCATTTCAGCGAACAACCGGGGAGGGGGGGGGGTGTCTGGAAACGGTCTTATACGTTTCCTAACAGCAGGGATGGTTATTGAACTGATGTCAGCTACTATTGAAACGACCTGTTGGCTATACTCTATCCCGTGTGAATTATCGGGCAAAGCAGGCCGCGATAAATTCGAACTGAATTACCGCTAATATCAGGTAGAGGCCGAGCAAGCGACATCGAATCTGCTAGCAGACTGGAGAACAGAGAAATCTGGCCAAGTCTGGTATGGAGGGTATGCAGTCAGCCCGCTGGGTTCACTTCTCAGTGCCTCGCGGTAAGGCGTTGGTCTCTCACGGGCTTGTTGGTAGATCTAGAGAGTGGACTGTCTATGTTCACTAAGTATTCACGGTCACTTCATGGGAGATATAGAATGACCTGATGTCGTTGAAACTTTCTGGGGTGACTAGGTCGTCTGTTGTCTTGACACCTATAGACGCTCTTTATTTTATAGTTGGCAAGCATTCATATATGAAAAAAAAAATCAACAACGAAGAATATCTTGATAGCTTCAGAGCTTGTTTAAATGTTATCGGTTCGAATTTCACAAGAAAGACACGATCGAAAATTGCTGAAATTTTTCACTACTTCGACAATGAAGTACGAGAGCTCGTCAGTAGACAATCGCAAGAGCCAGATTAGAGAGAGAGAAAGATCTGTAAAATCCCCCAAGCGTTCAATGTGTTGTCTGTGGAATGCTTGAGACGATTTCGAAAAGTGCCACAAAGTCGAGGAGTCAGGTGCGGGGAGCAAGCGGGGCGGCGAGGCGGTCGGACGGAGATAGACCCAAAGAGAGATGCGGCCATCCGAATGGAGGTCGAGGGTGGACGAGCTGCTCGAACCAAGTCCACAGGGCAACATAGGTTAACTGTAAGAGATTGAACGAGTAGTCAATACAACCGCGAATTGTACGCATACCATTAAGTTCAACAAAGATGAACTTCTGGATTTTTCCTCGCGTCAACTTCTGTCATTGCTTACCTAGTAAGTATAATATGTTTTTTTCTTTTATATACGGCGTTAGGTTAATTAAAAAACCGTGTTAATTTCGAAGCAGATTCACAATCTTTTCAGTACGCCGCGCCCTAGCGTATGAGGTAGTAGGGTTGGGTCGTCCGGGCGCACTACGATGGCGTGCCAGCGCGCCGTAAAGCTGAATACCAAGTGGTCCGTGCATTCCGGCCCCTGCGCCGCAATACAATCAGAACTAATTGATGTCGCTTTGCACTACAAGCGAAACACGTGTAACATACCACCCAAACGGTCATGGACGCAAACGTAAGGTGCAATCTCAAGAAATAACTCCCCCGGCAGCCGCACGCTAAGGCGCCGTTGCAACGTACACCTTTCTTCGAACGACCGACCACTTCAACTTTCAACAAGTACTTTTCGCCGAAAACTGCCTATATCACACGAGTCAAATCACCTCATTCCATTATTGGGAAAAGGCGACAACAACGTTTAAAGGGCAGAATACTGCTAATTGTAGCCTCATGTATACCAGTATGATGTTACTCAGGAGGGCTGTTAGGTCGAATTCGGAGTAGGTTCTAGGAACACACTGCGAGAACTTTATTTGAAAATAAAATGTATGCTCGCAAAAACCTAATACATTTTTTAAAAATCGGTTGTGTCACGCCAAGTCGGTCCCGGTAAGTAACCAAGGACTGACTTCATCTACAATAATACCTTTTTTATTCTTACGAGTAACCTTTTATGTTTTGATTATTAATAGAAGAATTTGATCATTTATGAAGAATTCAATCATATCACGGCCAAATATAAATGTAATTCAACTGTCTATACAACTATGTATTAGTTTTTAGGACAATAAATTATTTGATTTGATTTGATTGATTTGATCTGAATATTAATTTCATAAGATGAGCGCCCTCTCTCGGCCGGCGGACGAACCCGGTTTGGTTTCGTTGCAACCGCTTCGGGCTGCACGGTTAATTTCTCAGCTAGCCTCGGGCGGCTCAGCGTTAAAATTTTAATTAAAATAAATGGCAGAATTTCGGCTTTTGGTGTTGGTATGGAGAATAATAAATTGTTGGTGACAGGGCCTCTTAATACGTCGTAGCGGGAGCCTTGGTGTTCTGATGAAATGCGGTGGCAGGCAGCAGGTTCCGTCTTTTACATAATTATTGCTTTTTCAGGTTGCGTGTGCTTCACATCGACCCCCAAGCACGTGAGCGGAGTAATTAAGGGGGAAATGTCATGTGTGGACACGAACAGTCTTCTGGCGTACAGCGACCAACAAAGTGCATCTTGTTGGTGTAATAATTGTGTAATAATAAATGCAATTAGGTATTTTTACTACTTAAATACGATTCTTTTATTGAATCATGTAATTTCAGTTAGAGTTATAATCGTGTATATATGAAACATTGAAATGTCTATGCATTTAGGTTAATATAAAGAGCATGGTACATTATTCTGTAGTATATATAAAAATAAATACAAACGGAGCTGCCATGGAATTCACCGACCGGAGTCGGGCCCATCATAATACTATTTTTTTACACTTCTGGGGGGTGAGCAGTGGATTCCGGACTTACGAACCGGCTGTGGTAGGTTTAGGACAGCTGTCTTGCCACATGTGAGCGTTCACCTTACCACCCATTCACTCCCCCTTCGAAGCCATAGAATTTGAGATGCGCAAATCGCAGTTTTAGATAATTTTTCTAAGAATGAGTTGATTATTTTTCTGGAAAGGCCAAGATCTTTAAAGAGGTGAAATAGAGATTTAGCTGGCAGGCCACGAGCGCCAACTTACACCGCGTGAAGGTGAACAGTGAAGCCGTTCCGGGTTACGGCATTTGCAAGATCATGGTATTTATTTAATTTGTACTCGTGGTCTTTTGGGATATTTGATTCCCATGGAACAGTTAATTCTACAATAAGAGCCACCTTCCGAGATAGAGAGTAAAGAGTTATATCTGGACGGAGGGCTGTGCATCCGAGACTTTCAGGGAATTTATACTGCTTAGAGGCCGAATCAACCTCCAGAATCCAATCTGTAGCTTTCTCGATTATTGAGAAAGGTTTTGTAGTTAAATGTTTTTTGCCTTTAGAGCCATCCCGCACAAACTGTATTGGGGGTTTGGAGGATACTGTCAAACCCTTGTTGGCACGAGCCACTGAGAGACTAATTACCTCGCGAATAACAGCGAGAACTTTGTCATGGCGGTAAGTGTACCGTCCTTGATCTAAGGCCACCTTGCAGCCAGCTAGAATGTGTCTAGCTGTGCAAGGGGTATTGCTACAGAGGGGACAAGAACTATCCTCGGCAAAGCTCCAACGAGCGAGGTTACTGGGGTCTGGAAGTGTATGCTGAAAGGCATTCAAATAAAATTTCAGCATCTCTGGCGTCCAGTCATAGAGCATTACCTTCCAGTGCATTAGAGGCGGAATGCAAAAGTCCCCAATTGTTGTCCAATCATTCTGGCATTGAAGGCCAATAGCATGAGCCATACTCTTGCTGTCGTAATCTCCCGGCAAAAGAGACTTCTTCAAGTCCACGTCGCTCGTGGTTGTACTGCCATACCCCAGACCAGTGCCATTCTGGCTGATTCCAGTAAGGAACTTTTTGTGGAAGTCTACGCGGGCTTGTAGATCATTTGAATCACTACGGCCACTTATTACGTGCTTCGATATTGCCGGATCTTTGGAATTGCACAGAATCGAATTTTTGGTTATTCTGGAGTATATACTATATATATATATATATATATATATATATATATATATAGCGAATTCTTGTCCTTCAAATCTCCAACTTTAGGTTATTTATACACTGCGAAAAAAATATGTACGTGGGACAAATAAGGACACGGTTTCATAGAGACGCTACGCCATGTGTGATAATGTATGAAGCTTAATGGTGTAGGTCTCTTGCATGTGTATCGAACGCCGTTGAAGAATTTGCGTTTCTAGCAGTAGTATACGCTCTCGTGTCTACAGTAGTCTGACTGCCAAAACTCTAAAAGCCGTCATTTGTCTTACTAGTAAGTGGCCGTGTCTTTATCGATTGTATGTTTGAAGCGTCATTTTCGACCATTATGTAAGTATGGCATTCCTTTGCGTTTCCACGGACGATACCACAGTCTTTTCTGGACTATCACTGGTTCAGATATTTCGTGCTACAGTGGAATGATTATTAATGACGTTTCCACATTTTACAATACGTTGGAATCCGATGCAACGGTCTATTAAAATAAGAGGTCGGATATATGTCAGGAGGAAGTACATCGGCATGACACCAGGTATAGGACATTAACTCCAACCGTTCATACCACGTAGGGCCATAATTCCCGGCGGCTAAGTTTCAGGCCAAGTTCCCTCTCTACATAGGACTTATTTCTTTATAATAAATTGTCTTTTAAATTAAAAACGATTAAAAACGCTGATAGTTTTAAGAGATCCATCCAGGAGTATCTGCCTAAAATAAACATGTAGGCGGATGCCATTTTAAAATTATTCGAAAACACCATTGTACACCTACCAATGTAATTTATTGTACTATGTTTTTATATTGTCAATTGTTATATTATAGTTGTTTTTGGTTAATTGGAATGATTTTAAAGTCATTTACCGTAAATGATTCTTTGTTAAATAGAGTAACTAGTTCAAGTTTAATTTAATATACTTCTAATATAATATAATATATGTCATTCCTATACAATTGGTTGTAATCAACCATTAGGTTGTCATAGAAATAAATGCTCTTTTATTTATTTGTACCTACGTGTAATGGCGATATATCTAATCAAATTTGACGATACGTGGTTTTCTTACGTGAGTGAACATGGCGTAAAATACAGATTTACCTAAAAAAGTCACGAAAAGTCTAGCGATTTCCGTATCACCAATGCTAAAATATTTTTTCCCTGTTTTATCACTTATATTCACTTTATGGCATATTCGCTTGGAGTTAAAAACACGCCAAATAGTCGAAAAGGTATAACATATTTATTCAGAGATAGGGTTTAAAAAGTTACTTATCCTTTAGCTAGCAATAAAATTTAAATAAAACAGCATTTAAATTCATTCTTCCTGTGCTCCGCATATACCTATGATTATTAAAACGTTTCTGCGAGCCATTTTCGTATATGAGTGATCCGAACAACAGCAGTACATCAACAGATAGTATCGCCGCTGAATATAAGACAGAGGTCGAGCGCTGCATTTTTCCTCGCAAATCTGCCAACAAAGAGGCGCCGAGCTTCGATCCCATGTCGGATGTGTGAGTAGATACGTCGGGCTGTGCGGCCGCGATACGAGAACAATGTGACGAACGGCGCGCAGATACACTGTGCGGCTCATCTGCATTTTAATCAGCCTCGTTATTAAAACTAAACTCAAATAATGAGTGGTGTGTTGTTATTATGAAAATTGTAATCTCCTTAGCGCTGCTACTGCTTCGCACAATGCTATGCGGCGCGCGGTGCGGCGCGGCGGTCCCCGCGCAGGCCTTTGTTCCCCTGGGCTGGGATTCTATTCTGCGACGGCTGATTTATGTTTGCGCGCACTTTTTCACTTAACCCTAGACAGCTGATGACCCCTGGTGCGTGGGTCAGTAGTTTCTTCATAGCGAATTGTTTGAGCAGTCACATCACCTCGCGGTACCCTGAGTTGGCCTTGCATATTTATTACAAAACTTCAGGCCATTTACAAATAAATATATTTAAAAGAATAAATCAATAGTTTTGAAAAAACACTAAAAACACGCTTTTATAAATGCACGTAAAAACCCAAAAAGGTTTGTTATAACCTTGAAACCTGATCGTGTTCAAAGTCCATTACGTGACCTTTCTCACAAGTGCAAATACGACTATGATACGATATTCCATCATGGAATGCCAGTTCCTGTCTTCCGGTTTCATCATCAGACCTTGAAACTTAATCGTGGTCAAAGTTCATTACAAGACCTTTCTAACAAGTCCAAACACGGCTATGATACGATATTCTATCATGAAATGCCAGTGTCTATCTTCCGGCTTCATCATCAGACCTTGGAACCTAATCGTGGTCAAAGTTCATTCCAAGACTTTTCTAACAAGTCCAAACACAGTTATGATACGATTTTCCATCACGAAGTTCCAGTTCATATCATCCGTCTCCATCATCAGTCCAGTTCGACAGTACCATATTTTTGTATTGTCATCAGAACTACATACAGCTGCCAATTTTCATAACGCTACGTTCCTTGGAAGATAGTTAAATTAGTTACCTTAGATTCCATTACATAGTTACATACAGGTCGACCTAATAAAAGCGTGTTAAAAACACGACTGCCGTTACAGAAAGTAAACTATTGTATTTATAATCACTTTTACTACGGTTTTTTTATTAAATATTGTTGGTTTATGTATTTATCCATATAGATACATGTATATTTCCGGAATAAACTTAATCAGACTATCATTTGAAACTAAACACGATATATTTAAGTTAATTTATTGCCATTTAAACAAATCTACAACTGCTTGCTTAATATTTGGACAGTTAAGGCACAGTATACCAACCAGTATCTTTACTCTCGAACTACAGGGATTTGCGGAAGGAGGGTGAGAGGAATGTGGGCAGAGGAGTACGTCCCGACGAACGCCCTTAGCTAGCATTACGCGCAGGTAAAGGCTGGCGACGTTTTCGAACGTCTGGCTATCTGCGTGGGCAGAGTAGCGGGATATCTGGCGGCGATATCCAAGCCCTTACAACTCGTGACGTATACTTCGCTTCGTTTTCGCTTCAATTTTGTTCTAAGAGAAGCTACTGTCTGGTATACTGTGGTTAATGTAAACTATGATACTCGGGATGACATAACGATTATATCAATACCACACACTTTTAAATCGGTTGAAGCGTTTAGAAGTTATGGTCGAATAAAGAAACGGAAAACATACATAGATAAAACCTGAACAAAGCACTCTCCTTTTTTGTTGGGCAGTCGTGTAGAATGCTGCTCTATTAATTAGGTTTATTTGCTGGTCACAAAAAAAAAATATGTTTGAAAGTAAATCATAAAATCGGTCGTTTAGCGGATTGCTGTTTCCAGATATCGCGGTTAGCTGACTGGCGCGGTAGCATATAAGAAACTGACCTGTTGGGTGGAGCCGCTGGCAGCTCGTGCATCTAATCACCAGACGACTACTTATAGACACAAAAATAAAAATAATAGTTGTCCCTCTCGCACACAGAACTCTCACCGGATTCTAAAGAAAAAGAGCTATGCGCGAGGAGAATATGTATGCGTAAGAATGGGATGGAGCCATTAACACAATTTTAGTGCATTTTAAACTTGCCGTAAGTACACAATTAGGAAATAAATACTAGTGAATAAGTACCATTACTCATGAAAAACTAATTCTCGCGTTGAAACTTTTATCTATCCATTTACGTAAAAACGAGTTTTTAGTCCCGAAATAAAACACTTACCCTGCTTTTAAGCTATTGCATAGCTTTTATCGCGGGCCTAGGCCAGCGCGGCGACCGAATGAAGAAATTTCTTAACGAAAATTAATGATTTTAAACTGATAATTATGTCTAAACGAGTACTGCTTACGATTCGAAAAAAATATATGTTAAACAAGAACATTTTCCTAATATTCTTAGCTTTGAATATTTTAGATTTTGTTTATATTACATAGTGTAATTAATTTGTGAAATTAGGTCTAACCGAACACAAAAACGACTACTACGCAAATACTATCTGGCATATTATTATGAAACCTGCACCATTTTAAAGATAATTTAATTATCTATCTTTTTATCTACGATTTTTTTCGAATAATTCGTTTTTTTTGCTTTATTGAATAAAAAATTCGGGCGCGGCGCTCTATCGAAAGACGTTTAAATTATTCCGAATCATTTGCTTCCGCAGCCGCAAATGATTCGGAATAATTTCAACGTTTTCCGATAGAGCGCAGTTATCTGATATCAGAAAAAATAAAATAAATAAATAATTATAATTGCATAAGTTGTTAAAAATGCTATGCAATAGCTTTATTGTGGCAGTCCCCGAGTGCCACACGTATTTTTTATTAGTAGATACTTTCTTAAACGAGTGGAATGAGGACATAATATGTCAAGATATGCAGAACTTGGAACCAACACAAATATATGTCTATGGCTTAGTGACGATAATATATTTATCTAATCATATTTTTAAAGAATTTAGTATGAAGTTGAAAAAGGAAATTATTGAAAAGACGGTAATTTAAAGTTAAGAAAAGTCTTATTTCAATGTCGAACGAAAATTCGTAGATTCGATTAGATCAGATCGTACCACCTTATAGTCAATAGTCGCTTCGACTCGGTCCCACAGTATATCAGGGGACGAATTGAGGGCGTGAGATGAGACCCATTTTAGCCAATATTGCAGGACGCTAACCATAGCGTATTTTGCATTATGTGAAACCCTTATTAACTATGGTATAATTGGGTGGGGTGGGTGCTGCAAAACCCTCCTGACACCACTTCTAACAGCGCAAAAATGTATTTTTAAAATCATGCGTAGCAAACCATAACAATATTCTTTCTAATGAACTCTTTAAAGAGGCTCAAGTTTTGAATGATAGGTTATTATTTATTAAAAAAGCACTACGTTGGGTTTTCGTGGCCAAACAAAATAAATATTTTATTATTACGCACACGAAACCCACTAGACAACTCCTGAGTGATAATTTGAATGTACCTAGGCTTTCGGACAGCGACACTACTCTTTCATAGCTACAAGACTTTATAATAAATTAAGCAGTGACATAAGAACCAGCCCCAATGGTAATTTCTTTAAAAGCAAAATGGCTGTTGCAAGAAGAGCGTTTATCTATCCATGCCATGATCGATGTAGTAGAATAAGTTGAAGTTGACCTAACATATATTGTGTTTATATGTATGTATGTGTGTATATGTGTATTCTAATGTATTATTTCTATTTCCTATATAATATTGTAATTTTTATTATCATATATATATATATATATATATATATATATATATATATATATATATATATATATATATATATATATATATATATATATATATATATATATATATATATATATATATATATATATATATATATATATATATATATATATATAAATTACTATTATTATTATTGTGTTTGGTTGGTTCATCGTCCCTCGTTTTAAATGTAAAAATATAAAATGCTTGCCCTGGAACGGGTATATCCCAGTTGAGCAGCACTAGCCAGTGAATGAAAGAGGATAGTTTTTGCCATTTGTTTTAATATTATACTTATTGTAAATGGTTAATTTGATAATTCCAATAAAATAAATAAATAAAAAAAAATTAAAATGGGAGGAATGGAGGTATAATATTTTTCTTGTTTCAGTGTCAATCGCTTTTTGCGCAGTGTCACCACTTTTGTCATGCCACTCTTCCAATTTTTAGATGTTGTGACATTCGTGTACAGTTTCCTTTTACTTGCTATTCTTCGCATTCCGGACGGCAAAATAGGCACACTGGATGTCGACTTGCGGAGGAACGCCCAGTATAACTAACTAACTACATCCAACCTATCATACCAGGTGCGATCATGTTCCAGGCGACTAATCTTTACATAGGATTTGAGTTTAATAAATTACCTGATAAATTAAAGGCGATTAAAAAAAAACATATTTTTAGGATATCTATTCTGGTGTTAATGATCTGTTCAAAATCAACATGTATGCGATTAACGTCATTAAAAAATACTTTGAAAACAACATCGTACTTAACAATGTAATTAAATGTACATTTTTTATTGCCAATTATTATGTTGTAGTCGTCTTGGTTAATTAGAATAATTTTGGAATAATTTACTGTATATCATTCTTTGTTAAATTGAGTACACAATTCATTCGCATTCCTACACAATTTTGAAGTTTAATGGAGATAAATCTTCTGTGTTATCTGTATTATTATAGCAAATCTCAAATAATGGCTAGCAAAGTAAATGCAACTATGTGAAATAAAATAAGTGTTTATAGGATGGCCACCTGCCTATAGGGTTAATTTGTGCGGATCGCGTACGCTGGGGCCGAACGGCGAGCGAGTGACGAGCCTCATGCGCGCGTTTTTTCATAATTAACCGCGTTAATTGCTACACCGGCGATGATTTTATTGCGCGCTAACTATTTTACATCGCTTTAATTGCATTGCGCCGCACAAAGACATATCGCGCACAATTGCCAGTGTTTGTTATGCGGTATTTCGCGCCTCGAGCAATAATAATTTAAGAAAGATGAGAAGATTGCGAGTCGCTTAGCGGCGCTTTTGTGGCCACGATGAATAAAATCGTTGAATATTATAGCAAAATAAATCAAGGGTAATAAGAAGCAATGATACAATTTAGTTCAATATAGTTCATTGTATAATAATATTGCACCACAGCAATACACCAATATTTTTATTTCTGTAGTGATATTGACATGTTTGGCCATTTTTTGACAACTTTTTTTAGTAGGTATTTTTAAATTATTTTGACCCTTTTTTAATTTATATTATCTCGATTACTTTATTTGTATGTTGCCGAGTATATTTTAATGATGATTTTTGAGTAGTGGTGGTGATGATATATTTTTTTTATTGTGCATTTTCTATAAAGTGCTTAATGTTGTCATTGCGGTTATGCACCTCCATACAAAATATACATGATGTACCCAATTGTGTAACTAACAAGTAGTATAGTTCCAGGTGTTGTAACTAGCATAAAATATTGTATGCCTATGGGCAATTATAATGTTTTAAATTATAAAGCAATGAAGAAATAAATAGGATCTATTTCAGTTTTCACATTGTGTGTAATGGCGAATAGGTTTAGCTAGAGGTACTAACTTGTAAATTGAAACTTTTTTTAAATCGCCTGTAACAATTTTGTTAGTTTTGCTAAAATTGGTTCATAATCGTAATTAGCAACATGATCAGCAAGATATTATTCCTAAGATAATCCTTTTCGAAAGTTGTGTTAAATTGTGATGCGAAAAATTCTCATGTCCATCTATCGACACGTAAAATTCTAACAGTAATTGTTGGCTAACTATATACTTGCTGTCTTTAAATGACTATATATTGTTTGTCTTTAAATTACCTTAGGTAAATTAAAGAACAGTTTTGATTATCACTGATTGATGCGACTAACTTTTTTTTAAATAACTAACTTTAGATACTTCTTTGTTCAATTTAAATAATTGTAATAAAACGGCTCTATTTCAGTATACTGCCTTGTTCCATGGAAAAAATAATAAAGTAGTTAAATTTTTTTGGGTAGAGGGAGAATTTGACTTGCGTCTTACTATATTTATTGCTTCGAATAAAAAAAATTATAATAATAAGACGATTTATATAGCTTAAGTTCTAGTAGATAGACACTGGGTAACCTTTTCAAGGAAATTATTATCAGCACTGTAGCTTTTCAGTTTATTTTTGAAAATATAATGTATGTCCGTAAAAAATCTAAACCCAATAAAGTCAGTAAGCGCCAAAATATAAATACCAAAAATAGAACCAAGCTCCAAACTTCCGAAATTGCAATTAAAAATGGTCTAAACTTCTTATATGACTATGAATACATTTCTACATCAGAATTCGTCGGGAAGTTTTAAAGTTGGCAGTAAAACAATTTAAGCATCGTCTTAAAGATCGACTTTGTAAAAAAGGCATACCATAAGATTAACGACTACTTGAATGATAAAGATGCCTGGTGTTAATATACCTTAATATTTTTTTTTGATTCACCCGCTACATATAAATGCAATTGTACGAAAAGTAAAGGATTTATTTTGTTACCTTACCTATTTTCTATTTTTTTTAAAATCTATTTTTTCTGCTAAACTACTCGACGAAAATGAAAAAAAAATATGTACGTTTTAATAGTAGTAGATTCTGGTTTTAAACCTAAAACACTAGTGGTTTCATTTGACTGTTGTTTTAAAGGCAGATAGTCGAAGAATATTTCGGGAAAAAAAGGAATATTATTGATCAATGAAGTTCAGCGTGAATACGCAATGTACTCGTTTTTACGTTTAAATAAAAAAAACATTACATTTCATTTAATTACTAATATAACTTTGTTTTATCCTAGGATGTAACTCAATTAAATAGTAGTTACAGAGTGAATTTAGTAGCATAGATACTATGAGAATAAGGTACGTTATCAATAAAGTTATCAAAATGATGAAAAACAATATGTCTCGATTAGAAAAGTAATACAGGATAGGATACGGAGACGAATAGCGACGGAGCGTCAGAAAACAATCATGAGCATCTAGTAACAACCGTCGCCATTGTCCAAGTTGGAAAATAACATTAATTTCGCAGGAGATTGATTCACTCCAGCTGGTAGGAGTTTCTGTAACAATCAGAAGTTATGAAAGCCGCGAAAGAGAAGTTCACTAGTTTCACTGGTTTGTGCTTGCCAAGAAAAACGTTCGTCGATGGATATAAATTCTTAACGAGGTACTCTAGAATACTCTATGGCGTCATCATCTACTTGTAAGAGCGGCTGGGGTTTTCGATAATAATAGTTAATGTCCGCTAATAATGATAACTAGACTGGTATTTAGACGAATTAATAATTATTCCGTGCATCTTGACCCGATTGGAAATGTGTTCTAAATTTGCATTGTATTTATTTATTTATTTATTTATTTATTTTATTTATCCCTAGTATTACATGAATTAATTTCCTATAGTATATTTTACATGATTTAGTCGTACATACAAAATGTGAACCCTGGAAATTTATTAAAGGTGCGGCTTCGGCGGGATTTTATCACCTCACTAGGCAGAGCCTGTATTGAGGTGATATTTAGTACTGCGTTCATCTGCCGGGTGTATAGGTAATTTATGTAATCTTGGGAAATCCTACAAGTGTATATTGTATAACACAAAAAATCTTTATTAAATTAATGAGATATAATATATATGGGAGATATATGAATACAGTTATGAGGCTAATGAGATAATAATAACAATAATAATATAAGTCATCTGTGCACCTATTTAATAACGTTAGTTACTAACGACTCACAGTGCTCCCTCGTCGAGTGTAACAACCATAATGTTACCAGTCTTTTGTAGTGAGCGTCATTTTGAATGATTGTAGCTTGGCCTAATTGCGTGGTAAATATGTTATGGAGTTTTTTCGCTAGGTAAATATAGTGTCTTTGTCCAAAGGTCGTTCTCATTTTTGGTTGTATATGTCTGTCTTTATGTCTAGTGTCGTGTCTATGGGCGTTACTGGTCGGCTTGCTGTTGTCCCGTTGGAGTTCTTTCCTGTAGCATATCAAGACCTGTCGTACGTATAGCTGTCTTGCATCCAACACCATAAAATCCCTGTAGAGCTGGTCACTGGAGTAGCGATATGGCTTCCTGGCTATAACCCTAATCAAGGCCTTTTGGGCCTTTATCAGAGGATCCAGATTTGTTTTGGCCATACCACCCCAGCCTAGTTGTCCGTATATTAGCAGAGATTGAGCTAACGCGTAATATATCGTCCTCAAGACATTGATTTCAAAGACATTTCGAATATTTTTAAAGACATACATTAGTTTTCTCATTCTTGACGCTGTGATGTCAACATGGTCATACCATTTTAGGTTATTGTCGATAGTGATTCCTAGGTATTTTATTTGACATGCTTTTTCCAATGGGTGGCAGTTGCAGTAGTTATCATAATTGCATTCGTGCAGTATTAGTTGCAATTCAGGTGATGGCTGCTGCCTCCTGTCGATACTAAAGGTCAAATACTTCGTCTTTTCCCTATTGAGTGTTAGCAAGTTTTTGTCTAGCCATTGATGGGCTGCTTTTAATCCAGTCTCTGCCTGGCCGAATACTAACTCCCATGTGTCTGCTTGGAAAAGTAACACCGTATCATCAGCGAATGACAGAACACAGCCAGTTATTTCCAGTTGACAAAAGTTGTTGATGTACATGAGAAAAAGTAAAGGCCCCAACGTACTTCCCTGGGGAACACCGTAGTTGCATGGCAAGTCATCACTTATGACATCGTCAATTTTCACTCTTTGTGATCTTCCCGTAATGTAGCTAGTAAACCAACTTATCTCGGTGTCACCAAAACCAAGTTGTGTTAACTTTTCTAATAGTTTGTCATGTGGAACTGTATCGAATGCTTTAGCCAGGTCAAGAAAAATTCCTAGACATCGCTTATTTGCATCAATATTTTCTGTCACATACTTTGTGATAGCCAAGATTGCTTCAGACGTTCCTCGACCTGGTCTAAAGCCGTACTGACCGTCTGATAGAATACCGTTTTGTTCAAGATGGTGTGTCAGTTGTTTGGCTACAATTTTTTCCATGACTTTGCTTAAACTATTGAGCACAGATATAGGTCGGTAATTTTTGGGATCTGTTCTGACACCTGTTTTATATATCGGAGTTACATTAGCCACCTTAAATTGTTTTGGAAATTCGCCATTTTGAATTGATAAATTTACCAAGTATGTTAGGGGTTTTATTATGTAGCGGTGGATAGTTCGGAGTGAGCTGCCGCTAATAGCGTCAGGTCCCGGGGCTGAGTCACTTTTAAGATCGAGTAAAGTTTTACATATATCAGATTCTGTAATTAATTTAAATTTAAATATCGGAATATTATTTATTGTAGTTATATTATTTGTGATAGTGTTATTGCCTATACAGGAGTTCCTCCTATGCATGATGTCGTTAGATAAATTTACACCAACGTTTGTGAAGTAACCATTTAATGTATTTGCAATTTTCAGTTTGTCGGATATAATTTCATTGTTTGAGATTAGTTCGGTAACTTTACTTTTTATTTCTGTATTGGAGCTCAGTTCCTTGACTGCCTTCCATATTACCTTTGGATGATATTTGTCTCTTTCGATCATTTCCTTGTAGTATTTTTCTTTTGTTTTTTTAATTATGCTTGCACATATATTTCTATATCGTTTATAATAGTTCAACAGTGTAATGTTTTTTGGAAAAGTTCTAGTTTGTTTGTGGAGCTTGTCTCGTTTTTTGATGCAGCTTATAATACCTGCATTTATCCATGGTTTCAGTATTCTGTGCTTACGTTTTTTCACTTTCGTCGTGGTGTTATTTTCAATGTGAATTTTCAGTGTGTTCACGAATTCTTCAGTAGCTGTATCTACCTTATCCGTGTAAATATTTTGCCACGTTTCGTTATTTAAGTCAATTTGTATTACCTACTATAAATTTGTAGATGAAAGATCACTAGGCAGAATGAGTGCAGATTTGAATGTCATTAGCGTATAAGTGGTAGAGTGCCGTTATCCTTATCACCATGGGATTGATGAACATCGAGACAAAAAAGAATATGCCAATTCGTCGTGGGACGCCTACAGCAACGCGTGTCATGTGTGATTTCCCATCATAAACTTGGACACACTGCAGCCGCCCCCACAAGTAAGAGTCGAAATACCCTAATATACTGTCGCAGATATTTAACGAACGCAACGAGTAGAAGAACGGATTTTAATGCGCTACTGAAATCCAATAGTGTGAGAATTTTAAATGTCTCTTCATTCATCGCACATATTATACCTTCTGTAATTTAACTACAACGGTGGTTGTCCTATGACCTGGACGGCACCCGGTCTGGTAAAAGTCTAGTTCTGCAAAATGAGGAAAAATGAGTTACTGACTCGTTTGTTGGGGGTATCGGGTGTCGTTGCCTCGCAACATGTGCAAATCACTGATTAAAATGTACAGAAATATCGACAACTGAATAAGTATTGTCCACAACAGTTACCTATCATTTTCAGTCAGTCTGTAATACTAAGGTGGTGCCGCGTCATCATGCTTAGGCCAGGAGTACGACGGCGTACAGAGGTCGGCTTTGTTATCTGGCGCAGAGTTTTTTTTATCGAATTGTAAACAAGTAAATGTAAGCTTACAAGTTCCGCGGAGGAGGGAAGGGACGGAATGGGGGGGGGGGGGGGGGTGAGGGAGGGGTAAGACACTATGACGAGTGCGCCAGATTTCCGCCCATATAAGTAGGGAAGGGATGCGATCGGTTTTGGCAGGCGCCGAGTGTCCGTTCCTTTAGTCTTCTTTGTTGTTCTGTGGTAAAACTCAGTGTCGTAGAGTACCTCTAATATATCACAAGCAAGCAAAAATCCCACATATTAGCAAGAAATTCATACATTCATAAGACATCCCGGTACAAAAGTAAAGTACACCACCCAACCAAGACAAAACTCATCCCAGCTCGAGATTTAAACCGAATCGAGTACCTCAATCCAGCTGGGTGGCATACTATGTTTACAAAATCTTTAAGATTTGGTGAATTTTTGCATCGGAGTTGCAACTGTCTGTGAAAGATCGGCAGGGTTAAGATGAGCTCCTCTAAGTAGCTATAGTGTTCCCTTTTTTCACAGCTAATCCATCAAATATCTTTGACATTTAAAAGCAGTAAGCCGAAATAGAGTAAAGCGTTTAAAAAAGCAAACCGTGAAATTTAAATCGATAATTCCTTTCTCATAAAGCGTTGTCAATCAGTTCTGGTCGAGCTTTGACAACTGGTATACTTACGTAGGTACTAAAGAAACAAATATATGAAATAAACCATGATATTGTATTAAGGAAGATCTCTGTTCTTATATTTGTAAAGAGAAAAGTGTTTTTTCATATACCTAATGATACTTTAATTATAATGCTATTTGGTGAAACAATTTTTTTTGGTGGTTTTTCAATCTTGTTTTAATTTTTATATAGTATTTATTTATAAATTATGTTTTTAAAGCCAAATTTACATGCATATGTTAAAGTGTGGATAACAAATTGGCGTAACTGCTTGTTATCCATGTGTACCTATTTGTTTTAATAAATTAATAAATATAATAAATAAAACATTTGATATCGAGCAATTTTTTTTTCATATCGTGGTATTTACTTGGGAGGGATTACCACGTCACTGGCTTTAGTCGAGCGTTCTACTACCTGCTTAGTACACTTTTTTTAGTCAAAGTCACAAGTGAAAATTATAAATATAATATTTTTTTTGATTTTATTAGTAAAAACATGCAACTCTGATAATTAAAATGCCGATCCTCACGAAAGCACTGAAAAATTAGACAAATTAAAGAAATAGACAGACTAAAACGTAAATAAATACAACACGACAATAAGTGGCTGAAATTTTGAATTTTGTATTTGTAACAAATTTAAGAAATAGATTTAAAAGAACACACAAACACACAACAAGAAGCGGAGATTCCCTCCTAGACCATATCAAGTCCTAATGCTTATAGTTTCGGAGGGACCGTCAGAAGGGAAAGTCGACCACCCCCACCAATCGACCAGGAGGGAAAGTATTGTGAAAGCGCAAAATTTTGTTTTCGAGATAAAGATCATTTTCTCCGTGAGACGATTAAGTTCATTTCCAGACTGGAGTCTGTCTCTGTGTGTTACTGTGTGTATGTATTCCTCCACGATAGCGCCCACGCGCTTAGAACGATTATGTTGAAATTTGGTATGTAGGCATCATTTGGTCATGGCAAGAGTTGAAGAGTTGAAATATAATCCTCGAAATATTGGACTTAAACTTGAATTTTGATACACAGATGGCTTCTTGGACCGAAATCACATTGTGAAATTTTGTTTGAAATATCTCATACACATGCTGCAGAAATAATATTTAAATTCCGCCAAACATTTTAATAAAATATTAACGCTGAGCCACGCGAGGCTAGCAGAGAAACGAACCGAGCTGCCTGAGGTGTCGCAATGGCACCCAACTGGGTTCGACCGCCGGTCGTGAGAGGGCGCTCATCGATTTTATTTATGAAATCAATATTTAGATAAATGTCAAAAATACTACTTAAATTCTGCCATACAAAGTATGGGGGAATCAGATATTTAAATTTGCGGCGTCGTGCGTTTGATAACGCGTAACCGACGTTCGAAATGTAAATCTTCATTGGGTTGTGTCGCTCGTTCGAAGTCCGAATGTTTAACGGCGAATTTTACGGCGACGCGCGTTCGCAATTCATATTTTTAATCGAATTAGATGACGTTCTTGTCTAATTGCCGGGTAAGTTTTGGGGGTTACACTAACAATTTTTTAAAAAAATAAAATGTCTAAATGTGACTTTTAATGTCTAATTTTAAAATGTGACCTCTGTGCGGCGGCGGCGGCGGAGGCAGCGGCGGCGGCGGCGGCTTGGCGCCTGCGGGGTGGGGCGGGTGGGGCGACCGAGTCGCGATTGGCGAGGGGAGGGGCGGGAGGCGTAACGGCAGTATTTTATCGCGGCACATACAATTCCCGCAGAACGACGCGGTCACAGCGGCCGCTACACGAAACCAATTAATCCGATATTCATTGCCTTATCTATTAGATGGCAGTTTTTCCACTGCGTCTCCCCTCTCGCTCTATTGGCGGCCACGCCCAGCGATCGCCGCCGACCACCGCAATAAAGACAATATCACACTCACTACACAAACAGTTTTAAAGCGTGCATGGTTTGTTTCTACACTATAAAGTGTATTGAAATTTCACAATGGACGGGTTTATTATCATATGACAATCTCTTACAGCCAACCCTACTATGACGTGTTTATATGTATCTGTCTTGTTATTGCATTCGATCAACAGATTTGAAATGCAATTGCGTTAATTTTATCCCAACGGAAAATCGGTGTTGTACAGGGTGTCTGGCGGCAGATTTATGATTTCAAAATTAAATAGCAAATTCATTATACAATAAATGTTTTTAATAATTATATAATTAGTTACACAAATCATGCGGATTTCATTTTTTTAAAATAATTTCATCCAAATGTCTTCCATTGAGATGTACACGTTGTTCGAAACGAAGCCTCGCGTTTCGTGCAACGTTCTGCAGCAATGCTGGTTGAATGCTTCGTATTTCGTGACGAATGTTATCTTTTAGGGCCTCGACAGTACGCGGATTGTTGTTGTAAACCCTTTCTTTGAGATATCCCCATAAAAAAACAACCATCGGGGTCAAATCAGGTGACCTTGGTGGCCATGGGATGTCCCCAAAGTGTCTAATCAATTTTTGAGGCATAGCTTTTCGCAGCAAATCCATTGAAGCTCTAGCCGTATGCGGGGCCGCCCCATCCTGCTGAAACCACGTGTGCGACGAGAACGATGGATGAGCTCGCAGATTCGGCAAGAAGAAATCCGATATCATTCTTCCATGATTGTCACTGTTGACATTTGTCGCTTGTCCTCGAGCATTCTCAAAGAAAAATGGGCCGATAATCCCATTCGTGGACAAAGCACACCAAACGGTGGCTCTCGGGCAATGCAGCGGTTTCTGGTGTTTAATTCATGGATTTAGAGTTCGTGGAGCCCAGTAACGACAGTTCTGTTTATTAACAAGGCCGTTTAAATGGAAATGAGCCTCGTCACTCCAAAAAATTTAATTCACAGTGCGAAACCTCTGCAACATTGTTTCACTGAACTGTTTGCGTAACAAAAAGTCATTCTCCTTCAATTCTTGGATGATTTGGATTTTAAATGAATGGAACTTCAAGTCTTTTTTCAAAATTTCATGGACAGCTGCTCTGGAGAGACCCAATGAGGCTGCCCTTTTCCGTATCGAAAGTTGGGGATTTTCACCTAAACTTTTTTCAACGAGTTCAATGTTTGTGGCGGTCCTTGTAGTCCGTCTAGGTCCCGGACATGGACTGTTCATAGCGGAACCAGTTGCACGGAATCTCTCCACCCAAAAACGAATTAAATTCACGCTTGGTCCATCACTTAACCGTCGGATATTAAATTTGGCACAAAACTGTCGACGAGCGATAACATAAGGCCTTTAAAGAACGCCTCGACAGCGAACGCGCGATGCTCACTCGACCACTGCGGCATTGTGACTGACAAATCCGCACGATTGGTGGTTCGAATGACACCACTCCCCCCCTTACCGTCTATTACTTTTGGAAATAATAGGATTTAAAAACATAAATCTGCCGCCAGACACCCTGTATATGAAGAGACGCTGAAGCTGAATATTTTTAACAGTTATTTCATTTTTCTTATTAGTCCTTAGCAATGCACAATGCTAGGAAAAATAAAAATCAACACGAAAATCAGAGAGCTAACGCAAATCCACTTCAGTACTATGCTGCTTGAATAGAATTTACAACACCCCTTCGGCACAGACATCCCGATCAGAGAAGACTGGGACCAAAATCGCATCGTCCCCCGAACGCAATCATCTGGTAAACGGACGGGTTAAAGTCGGACGAGGCAACCGGAGCTGAAATCAAAGGACCTAGGGTCAAAAAGCAATGGCCTTAGGATATCATGCAATAGTATTTCAATCCGAAGTATATGCCATTAATATGTATTATGTGCATGAAAAACTGAAGAGGAAATACAGCAGCCAGATTATATTCATATGCACAGACAGTGAAGCGGCTCTGAAAGCACTGCACGAGAGAAGAGTTATATCCAAACTAATCGGGGATTCCCTCAGAATACTCCTTGAACTGTCTTCCATAAGTATGTCTTTCATTCCTAGCGTGGGTCAGTGCACCCACGCGGACATAGTAATATACAAGGAAACGTGAAAGCAGATGCCTTGCAAATGGAATGGTTTTTGAATCCCTTCCTGCAACCAGAACCGGTCAGAGGAATGTCAGACTGTCTCGGCCACCAAAACGTGGCTAGAGAACAGGAAATCTACTGGAATCTACCAGAATGTCACAATCTACATCCCTCATAAAGCGGCCCTTCACAAATATGTCGAAAGCACTGCTCTAACTGGGCAATCACTAAATACAACAGTGTCAGGACTAATGACAGGACATATCGCTCTGAAAGAAATGTGAAGAGCAAGATGTGACGTAGCTAGGTGGCATAGTGGCTAGGTCGCCCGATCTTACATTGTAAGGCCCAGTGTTAGATTCCCGGCTGAGTCCGTTGGGATAACATTAACGAAATTCGCATCTTCAATTCCGTCAATCGAATGCAATAACAAGACATACTTACACCACAGTATACCGAGAGAACAGTAAACACACTCTCGAGCGAGAGGGCATTACGGGGATAAGGTGCGAGGAAAGTGGGCAGAGGGGTACGTCTCGACGAATGCCTTTGGTCAGCGTTACGCGCCAGTGACGGTTGGCGACTTTTTCGAATGTTTGGATATCTGCGTCGGCCGAGTAGCGAACATCTGGCGGCCATATACGAGCCCTTACAACACTAGACGTATTCGGTTCGATTTCAATTTTGTTCTAAGAGGAGCTACTGTCTGGTATACTGTGCTTTTACACATGTTCCACGCATACATACATGTGAACACGTCATAGTAGGGTTGGTTGTAAGAGATTGCCATGCGACAATAAAACCACCCATTGTAAAATAACACATTAAAGAGTAGAAACAACAAGTTTGTCATACAGCTTGTCAATGTGACGATCCAAACGTATGTTCGAGAACCAAGATATATTACGATTAGATGCAGCGAATACTTTTATATTATATAAAAATGCTTGCTTCTTTAACTCCGTTAGCTTTAAGTATACCCATATGTGTGACGGATTCCCCCTTTCGCCCCCTCCCCTTGTTTCCACCTGGGGTCGCTGAAATAATAGCTTGAAATTAAGAAAGAAATTATGTAATTATTACGGTCATTGTTTTAAAGAAAGGCAGCTTAAATACACGGTCTCTAATATTTTATAATCTTACATTTTTATTTCACAGGAAAGTTTAGAATTCTCAGCTGGATATTTTTTTAAATTTTACCTTTTGTTCTTGTGAAGAATTTAAATCGTACAAATTTAAATTAAGTAAAACTTGAAGATTGTAAAAATATTAAAATGATTAGCGTTCATACACACATAATTAAAGAAGTAAAATAAAAACTTTAATGCTAATAAAGATAATCATTGCATGTGGATTGTGTGTGTGTGCGTATACGCGGTGTAAGGGTGTGGGTAGGTACGGGTGTGCTGGTGTACTTGTGTAAGTGTAAGTGTTATGATATATTTAAATATTTTTATTCATATTAGGTGCTCTTATTTTACTATGTAATATTTTATTATTATATTATTAAATTTATTTTTGAGCCACAGTCTGCAGGATACAAATATTTTGTTATTATCTTATTTTATCTAATTGTGTCAAGTGGTAAAATAAGTATGTTCTGTAGATAAAAAAATAAACTCGTATTAACAAAGATTTTTTGGCGTAGTTGGTATACCATCTTGGCAGGCAGAAAGTGTTAAGATCGCGAGTCCGAAGGGAAGGAGCGTACAGGTTTACGTGCTCTAATAGATACGGGTTTGTGCAGGAAATATATATCCGAAATTTTCCGACGATTTACAAGGGATTCCTTGCCATAAAATTTCAACTCACTCTCGTATGTCGGAAAGGAATTGTAAAAGCTAAACCTCAAGTGCCGTAGAATAGCGATTTTTTGAAATTCATTCTACATCTATAGAATTAAATTGAAGCCAGTGTAATAAGTTCTTTAAGTACAAACAGTGCTCTTTCATTTTGATACGAAAGACCGGTTTAGCCGTATCTCCTTAGTTCTGTTATAAAGTAGCAACATCAACCGATTTCCATGGAAGCTTCAATGCACTAACTAATTCCACGCAATTTCCTTATATGACTTAGTTCTCCTTGCGGTCTTATTCGAAAGCATCGTATCACCTAGTTCAGCGGTCTTCCGACCTCAGATGGGAAGAGGGGAATCCATCACATATATGTGGATAATTGAAGAAAACGGTAGTAAATGCAGAATGCATTTATTCGAAGAGTATTCACTGCAACTAGAGTTTCTCGATCTCGAGTATTATTTGATCGCGGGGACCCAGATTAAAAAAAGCATTATTCCCGAGAATTCCCGGGAATCGGTAATTATGCAAAATATGTAGAAACGCTGCCGTTCCTAACACACATTTTGTTCGTTATGCGCCGCATCCCTTATAATAATAGAATACGTTTCGAAGCGTGGCGGATGCGCGAGTCGTAGTTAATATATTCTTTTTTTGCGTATTTGTGATTTGAGTCGAGAATAGTGGATGTTACTTAAAACTGATCTGCCCATTTTAATGCTCCATAGGCATTACTGGGAAACTAAGCAGATAAAATGATTATTATCAATGAATACATTTTCATATACAATAGATAATAAACATCATTGGAAAGCCCCTATTTCGTTCAGTATTTTAGGGATAGGTACGATTTAAAAACATCATTCACGAATATTCATTTTACAAGTTTCAGTCACATTTCGATATTTTTGAATTAATCATCCCAAGTTTAACCCCTAGAGCCCCAATTGGCCGATATCGGCCAAAATACGATTCAGCGTGACGGCCCCGTTTTAATTTAATTTTAATTGAATTTGTTTTGTTTTATTATGTTTTATTATGTTTATATGTTTTATTTTAATTATGGGTACAGTGGTTTGGCAGTAATTTATGTTTTGGTGGGACAGTGTCATAATTCAATTTTTCTACTAATTTTTAATAAAAAAATTTGGGACATCAACTTGTCAATCAGCCGAGGGGCCGAGGCCTGAAGGGTTAAAACCTCCTCTAGATACTATTACATAAAGAGTTGTTAAAAGAACACATTATTTCTTATCAGTTTGAAATATTTTTATTCAAACAATTGAGGAAGGTAGAAAACTACTACTAAATAAATGTTGAGGATAGATTTTGACGGAATGACTTAACAACAGAAAAATCTGAAATGTCTAACTAAATTATCCGTCTCAAAAAATCTATGCACTCAATTGTGAAAAAAAATAAAAAAAAACAATATAAAAACATGCTTACTATGCATAATGCGACACGGGGCGGAAAATATTTTTTTATGTTTTTCCGTTCTATTTTCCGAAGGCCGGGATTTCCTTCCTAAAATTTCCCGTGATAACGATCGACATTTTTCTCGGGGATACCCACATACCCACTGGATTAGGTGATCTTTTCGGTACAGCCATCACTTTAAAAACAGGGTTTATCAGGCTGGTCAAATACATAGTGCGCCGCCTTTGAAGACATGATTCTTAGACCAAATAATATTATGACCATATTTTGCGTGCGAGTGTTGTGCTTGGCCATGAACTTGTCCACTAGAGTAAGTCTAATCAAAATGTATTTTTTTTAATAAATAGTGATTAAAAAAGTAAACTGTAGGGGAGCTAATGGGCTCGGGGAGCTAATGGGCCCTTGATGGGCCATTTGTTCAGGGTCGGTCACAATCACGGGTCAACACCCATCCGTCGGCCTACACGCATGAAGTGCGAGCGCGGGTAGGCTCGCACTTCCTTGGGCTAGTTTCCCCTAGGAGTCAATCTTCTGGCGCTCCTGGACGGTCTGCGCACCGTGCGGCGAAGCCAATCGATTGTGCATTATGACTAACAGTCGGGAGAGTCTGGAAGCAGTACTTTTTCCTATAGAGCGGGGGTGGTTGCTGACCTTACGGCGATTGCTCTTGAAACGACCATCGGCTACCCGATTCCGGGTTAAGAACCGGGAAAAGGATGCCTTGGTCCGCGATAGATTCGGTTGACACCGTTTCACCGTTACGTAAGGGAGAGGACCGCGCAAGCGACCTCGAACTCGTAACCAATCGAGAGACCGGAGTAATCTGGTCGCAACTGGAAGTAAGGGCGTGAGTGTAACCCGCTGGGTAGCATTCCTGGCTATCTCGCGGATAAGGCGTTGGCCTCTTACGGGCATATTGCGGAGCTTGGCGGTGGACTGTTTTGTCCTAAGTCTTTTGCGCTCACTTCACGGGAGATAGAACGACTAATCGTTAAAACCTCCTGAGGTGACGGGCTCGCCCGTTGTAGTTGACAGCTCTAGTTTTGATGTGGGTAGCGCATCAGAGCTATATGTAATGTATCAATCAATAAAGAAAGGCAAAAAACAAGTCGACAAATCATGGCTATATCAAATGAAGCAATAATACCTATAATAATATCCGATGATCACAACATCTAAAATTTCTGAAGTCTGTCTGCAATGGCAATTTTAAGAAACAGAACGACCTGCGATGACCTCGTAACCCACAACCACGTCCATCATAATTATTAAAGTGTTCGCTCATCGCAATTGGGAATGCAAGATCCTAGTGCGAGAGTCAATTAACGTTTATTCTACGCCATCGGGAACGCGATTCAAACCAATTTGGCGATGTAGATAACAAAAGTAGTCAACAAAAAAATACCAACAACAAAAGTAATCAACAACAGAGTGTTACAGTACGGAAGCAAATAAAAATATAATTATTGTAAAAACGTCAGGTGTTAAGAATATATAATTTATCAATGTGATTCTGCAACTCAGCCAGTTTGTATTATTTCTGTGGGGCTAAAAATTAGAAGAAGTAATAGCGTTGCATAGACCCACGTAAATATTAGCTTACTACGACAAGCACCAAAATACCCTGCTTCTAAAACTATTTTGGGGCAGTATTAAGTCATCTGCGCATATTTTAAACCAATATTTCACATCTTATTCTTGAATTTATATACCCTAATAATAATACGAAGAGTATTCTATATTTCGAGGAATTACCATGTCAAAAACATAATACCTTACAATTTTCTTGATAGATAAAACTATTCAATTTTTAGATTGATAGATAAAACTATTCAATTTTTAGAAATCTTCCTCGCCTAGCATATATAAAAATTATATTTCAATATACCTTAACAACGGATCGAGAAACTGACTTGACGAATTTTCATTATATCGATTATTTTCGATCTATAGAATAATAAAGAAAATTTCCACATATGGCGCTTGGAAGAGCAGTGAGGTAAAGCAAACCCCTTAGCAGTCTCTGGCATAAACATTAGCTGCGCGCTATTTACATTGGTGTATATTATGCGCGAGAAAGAGGCGCTTAGATTGTTTAAGATAAATTAATTGACTTTATACGGGTCCTAAAACGCTCAAAACAAGCGATTTTTTGAGTTATGCCTATATTCTGGGTCATCTTCATTGCATCACATCGCATTATACTATTTAGCCCGTATAAATTTAATTGTACGAAACTTTGTATAGATTGCTGGCGGAGAGTATTTAAAAATGTGTCTTGACTGACTGATGTCAGAATGGCCAATGTCATTTTTATGTTTTTCTAAATAAGACATTTCACCTGAAGTTAGTTTATTTGTTCCATGTGGCTAATGCCATACGGTGTGTCTTTTCATAAAATATTATAAAAAATATATATCTGCTTAAATCAGGAATCTCGGCAGGTTCTGCCAAGGGGCAGAGGAAACTCCCCTGCATCTCATGGGCGAGTGTGGCCCGCTGATGCGTAAAAGATACACCCACTTGAGGGGTAATTACCTCCAACCTGAGGAGGTAAAACAATCTGGCGTCAAAAGCCTGTTAAGGTTCTTAAATGACACGAGGCTTGGCGCAGAACTATAATAGGTGGCGAACACAATAGATCAGCAATGGTTGCAGTGTTACAAGGCTCATAAAGACCTTAGAAAAGCCCCACTCAACAAATAAAAAAAAACAAAACCCACGGATAGAATGGCCTTGCTTTTCTTAGGAGTTGGAGATGATGGCCATATCCAGTGAGAGAGTTATGACATTATTTTTAGAAAATTCGATTACGAATGTGTACGGAATGAAAGAGCGCGTGACGTTGGTGTAATTTGTGATGGGCTGCCGGGCTGCGGTGGCTCGATCCGCGGCCGCGATGCGTTAATTGGCGGCTGCAGCGCGGGCGCCGCGAGCCGCGACGGACTTGAAGCTGCGTTGCGCGCGCCGAAAGCCCGCCCGTAATGAAATCATAAATCGCAGAAATAATTAAACGCGATAATGTGCGCCTCCGACTGGCAACGCTGGCGATCGACGATACGACCTGGCTCTGCTGCAATGGCTCCTTCCTCTCCTGCACAGGCTCTTAGATTGGACTGATTTTCGTTAATGAAATACTATATTTTCTGCTAAATATACGCGTAGATATTATATGAAAAAGGTGGTATACGAGGGGTTTAAAGCCAAAATATGTAGTTTCTTTAACGGAACCCTGTTAGTAAGACTCGTCGTCCGTCTGTCTGTCTGGATGTATGTCACCACCGATTATCTCGCCCGGTTTTAAAGCTATCGACAAAAAAAGGCATATTTAAATGGAACTTTAAATACACGAGCCCAAAAAATAAAAAAATATTGTTTTTACATTTGACGTATATCTTTTTTTACGACGAATGTTTGTATCTGTATAAATCTGTTTACCCAACCCAGTCGAGGCGGATAACATTTGAAAGAGCTAACCTTAAAAGAGCTAATCGAGCTAAAGAATAGACGAAAAGTGATACGAGTATATCTATATAACTTAATGTCCACTCCAGAGCAATGTATCTGAGTCATCAATATAAACCTTATGAATTGAAATGAAATATGAATAAACGAAAGCTTATTCGGCTACTAAGAATGCTAGCTTATTGCATAATCACCACAATAATAATGAATAGTGAATATAAGGTACGATCATATTATTTTGTAGATGAACAGAAACAAAAGCAAAAACAAATGCAGTGAATTCGTAGTTCGATTTTCAAATTATCATTTATTTCGTTTTTAGCCTTTATGATGGCATTACTTTACGGCAAACCAATAAGTTTTAATAAATTTATTTGAGTAGTATTAAATAGTCTATAAAACACTTTTTATTTGAATAAGCTAGCATTCTTAGTTCCCGAGATTTTAAGGTTTATGTTGGTGATCCGGATTCATTGCTCTGGAGTATAGTCTTTAGAGCCAAAAAGGGCTCAGAGGTTGAGCTGTATTGAAATCAAACAGTTTAGTAAATCAATTCTGCTCGCACGCCTATTGAAATGACAGCGTTATCACGTGTCGCACAGGAGTAAACCCGCCCATAAAACAGGTATCCGTCGTGGATTAAATTGTTTTCTGATCGATGAGTAGGTTGTCATGAGACAATTATTAATTAGCATCTCTCCTTGTTCGGCAATAATACATTGTTTTTGCAGCGTATACCTGCAACGTAATATCAATAAAAGGCCGTTGACATTAAATGGAGTGCGAGAGCCAATTAAGGTGGTCCTGCAGCATGAAATGAAGTTATTAATCAACGGTAGCAGTGGAGTATGAGCGTCGGAAGCAAAATTCCTCGACACCAGCGCGCGAGAGCAGCGAGCCGCCGCGGCCGCGTGCCCGCGGCTCCCCGGGGCACGGGGTTCGATTCCCACATTGCTGCATGCGAGTGTGAAAATATTACGCTATTATCGTCGAAACAAACCGGCGGCGGATGCCGGAGCGACAAAAACCGGCATGCGGGTAAGAATTCACTTTATACTCACGTACTGTCCGGGCGGCCGCACATGAAACAGCAGCGGGTACATGAAACAAAAAGAAAACGAAAACGGCTACAGTACAAATCATACCACAAATACGTCTGGGAATTAGCAGCGCCGCGTCGGAAACAAAACGAAGGCAGGTGCCTTAGACGAGTGTGAGTTATCAAATACTAATGGAAAGCTTCCGGTCGTTCCATCAATCATATTTATGTATATTTAATGTGATTTATTAAAAAGGGTTTGCAGTAAAACAAGAAGTTAAAACCATAATATTTTAAAGAGTACTTATGCAAATGTGGACATTGAAAAATCAATAAGTACACGGTACACTGGATGTCCTTCACACATGTCTGGAACAAAAAAACTGGATTGTCCTTTGACGTATTGTAGAAAAAAAAGACGAATTAAATGAATATAAGTACCACAACGACGACAATCTTCTAAAATTAATAAGCATTTTTTCCTTATTTAATTAGTTATCATCAAATTAATTTCGCGTTGTTCTCTAACCAGCATATTGACGAGAGCGTGAAAGAGATAACATAGATTATTTGTTATGCGTTGCTGCCGCATTATTTACATTGCCAATTGATGTAGTAGTGTAGATACTGTAGTAGTAGATGTATCAGATGTAATAGTGTAGGTCGACTGTAAGATATCGCTACAGTAATACGTCCGCCATTTCTGCATACAATGCCTTTTTTTAAATGAAACCAGTGTAATATTCACTAAGTAATGTTTTTTCTAGGACAATAAATATATTCTATTCTATTGTATTCTATACATTCAGCAGGTAAAAGTATGAACCTATTAACACCGCTTAAATATCACAGTTGGCAACAGTCGACTAATTTATGTTTTACGTAATATTTAAAGGGTGGCAACGTTAGTACGCGTTCTGCAAAAACACTAATCAACCATCCAGCAAGTCAATAAGTAGAAGGACGACGCGCCGATAAGGTCGTTTTAATGTGTCGCTCAGACCCTTATTTTTACCTGAATAGCACGTGAAGAGCAAAGACCCGAATGACCCGATGACCCCTTCCAATGACCCGAATGCTTAGTAAATGTACCTACAGAATTACTATTATAAAATGGTAACACAACGCGTATTCAAAAGACACTACAATATTTTGTATTTTTAGCCTCAGGGAATAGTTACAAAAACATAAAGTAGTCGTAAAAGACTAACAGCTCAACTCGAATTTGATGAAAAACTTATGACAATATGACATAATTGCATAATTACTCGACTAAACAAGAAGAATCACTTTCGAGATTTTTTGTAAGTAAAATATGTATATCTAACAGACGAATAGTACCTACAATATAATTCTACTAATATAATAGAAATAAATATATTACAAATAGATCTTAGGTCTTGAAAAGCTGGCTCTTAATTTAATATAGCAATATGTTGACCCTGGTATTAATAATACCGGTACCTCTTTAATAAGTCGGTGCAATTACTGGCGTAAACCAATGTCGATAAAATCATTCCACGATCTCCATGACCCATTAAGGAGGCCGAGCATTGGATAGAGCTGAAAAACGTTTGGGCTTGCAGGTAAATTACGATAAAACCAAATATATGGCTGCCCTTAATAAATGAATCCTGATTCACCTCTTGTTTTTGGCACCATTTGAAATTGTGGGTATCCCACCTAGCATAGCAACCTAGTAAGCTAAAAAATGCTTGGCTCATTAGTTATAAGTGAAGAGGGGATTATACGTATAAATCTGCAAATAGATGTTACTATGGACGTCAGCCTCAAAACGAATCCCGTCTGATTTCGCCGAGGATGAAGGCAACCATTTAAATGCACTCATCAGACTATAGACCCTACTTAAAGATGATGAAAATGCACTATGTCCTTGAACGCCAAATAAGCCGTTGAATCATCGGTGTCGTGGAGAACGATAACAAGTGGGAAATTCGAACCATAGGAAGAACTGTATAATCTGTAGTGCGTATTGTGAGATTCCTAAAAATCGGAAGGCTCAGTGGTTAGGGAATATAAAAAAATGGAAAATTAACAGATTTTGAAACGCATTTCTTGTGGAAAGCCTGAATGACATATCGTAAAGTCGGACGACTAAAACTGCGAAAGTTTTTTCAGTTAAGGACCTTCATGCAGTTAGCCCGTTAAGCCCAGGATGAAGTGAAAGAAAAGAAGATGACAAAGCTAACTCATAATTAATTTACCGCAAATGATGTTGATGAGTAGATAATTGAAATTATTGCTAGAAAAATCTTGGAAAACGATTGAGATTAGAAAGAAATATACACATGTATTATAAAATATAATTCAATAGGATGATTCGCAATGTGGATGTAAATAAGCCAAATAGTCAAAAACAAATAAGCAGCTTAATGCGCTACCTCTCTCAAAAAGTGAAAAATTGACATTTTGTTATCAATTTTAAGTGACCTTGCGTACATTTCATTAATAATAAAAACATTTATCTTGTAGCGATTTTTTTAGTCTTTCGTACTATGATGCACACTTTCAATATTTTGTTTTTTTCCCTAAAAAAATGAAATAAAATCTAAAGTCATCACCTTTTGGTAATTTGCCTTTTTTTGTAATCTGTCGTGGCAAACAACTTGAAACTATATTGGTAAAACATACCAATTAAATGATGAAAATGTGATGATGCGATATAATTTTTTTTTTTAATTTTCAAAATCTTTCAAAAAACCAAATAAGTAATATGTTACGATTTCAAAAGAATGGTATGTACGCCCAAATAATTATTTTTAAGCTTAGAGTAATATACCTCTGGAATCAGCGATTATTTTCACGTCTAATGAACCATCGCAGTCTGAGTATATTTTTGGCTTTTTGTAGTTTTGTTTTTGGTCTTTAATATTGATGTTAAAAGACCAAAAAAGGACCTATTTTTCATTCTTAAGTCCGCTTAAGAATCGTCGATTTGCTCTTTAGAAGTTAAGCATTGCTCATGATATTTAGCTTATAAACAATTATTTGAGCTGACAGTCATTTAAAATCGCCCTTGACAAATGTTACCTTTTTTTTTAAAAAAAATCGTTTTTTTTCGTTAATTAAATCGTCGTCATCATATTTTAATTATTTACTTGATACATATTACCAATCTAGTTTCGAGTTGTTTGGTCAGATAAATTACAAGAAAATTGCAATTTTCAAAAGGGTGATGACTTCAGACTTCAGAATTATTTTTATTAAAAAAAAAATTACAAAAAAAAACGCATCATAGTACCAAATACTAAGAAATTATCTACATGATTCATATTTTTATATTATTATTTAAATGCATGAGGGAGTCACCAAAACTTGATTGCAACATGCCAATTTTTCACGGTTTGAGAGGGGGGTAGTCGACTTCCGTATATTATGCACTTCCCTCAAACAGTACATTGCCATCCTAAGTAAAAAATCCGCATCTCATCAGTAAGAAACTCATACTAAGATAAGGCATTATGGCAAAGGATGGCAGACTATCCAACCAAGACAAAAGGACTCATCCTAGCATAAGATTTATACCCATACGAGTCCATCAATCCAACTTGGCAGCTTACTTTTCTAATAAATCTCCAAGAGTTCGCGAATGTTTGCAGTAGACTTACAACCACAGTATACCGAGACAACAGTAGATTCTCTCTCGAGCGACAAGGCATTCGGGGAAGAGGGTGCGAGGAATGTGCGCAGAGGGGTACGTCTCGGCGAACGCCTTTGGTTAGCGTTACGCGCTGGCAACATTTTCGAACGTTTGCATATCCGCGTGGGTATACTGTGCTTACAACTGTCGGTTGAACACCGGTAACTTAAATCTGTTGCGATAGCGTTCTCCTTAAGGCCCATACAAATGTTTCCATCTTTCCATGTTTTCCATCTCTCCGTCTCGGTCGAACGCGTCCAGAAATGCCAAAACGCTAATGCCAGAAAATGCATGTTTTTTTATTATAAGAAAGTGGTTCAAAATATCTAAAATCCATTTTATAATAAAACTTCGTATATTAAATGTTTCTATCTTATTTGTTTAAGTAAGTATTGCCATTTCCGAGCATCATCGACCATAGAATAAATACAGACTTTAGTTTTTACTTATTTTCGTAATAAGATTTTAAAAAACTTACTCTGTATGTAACTCGGCAAGGATTCAAAAATTTCAATTCAGATTATTAATTACTGTGCTATTCAGATATCACTAAGTGCATTCTTTTTAAAATCTGTAAAAGCAGTGGCTCACAGCGATAGTCGTCTTAACAAATACTCCAACAATACTATCTTTCAAATTTTAATTATTAATTCAAATAACAGCAGCAAAGCCAAAATAAGCGAATAAAAATCAAACCGTGAAAAAAGCCTTATGCGGGAGGACATTCCTAAATATCTAAAGCTGCCAGAAGATAATTGAAAAATTAAAATTATTTTCATATGAAGCGATCATAAACATTATCAGGCCAGTTCCGTTCAGTTACGGTCGTTAACATATTCACGCAGGTAGGTACTAGAGAAACAAAAATGAACAATATAACAAATAAAGACTCAGCGAAATTGCAACTACTGAACTACATACTACAATATTGAAAACTGGGTCCAATTGCGTTTCTTCGGCGGTTTAAAATAAAGTAAAAAAATGCTCTAAATTTATTACAAAATTCGTAATAAAATTTTTATGTCACATTGGTATTGCGATTCGTGTGTCAGATTTTGGTGCCAACGTGTTTAATGCATTTTGTATAAAATTTCTTTCATTCTCGCGGAAACGCCATTCCGTTTCTCAAAATTTGACAGTTGTCCGAATAAAAACCGGCTTGAACATACAATTTTAAAACGCGCGTTTTCGGTGCGACTTAGTGGGTGACGCTTGTGTTTTTACGTACGAATTCGCCGTTTTTGCTGTTACTGCTGAAAAATTCCCGTATGATGGGATATTACAAAGGAGATTGATTGAATAACGACAACGGTACGTACTTAAGTGTATTATACTTTTCGATTTCGAACAAAATTCGTCTTCCGTCATAACCTGTAAATTATATGTTGTCTTTTAGTACGAGAAGGTGGTTAGAACACCGCCACATCAGATATCATTCGGATCAAAAGAAATGCCAAACAAACCTGCCGCGAAAATTGGATTCAGAGCGCCGATTTTGACGTTTCGAAAAACCTGTGTTTACAGTTTTTTAGGACATTACCATAGACATAGAACGAAGTCGCAGATTTTGTTACGTGTGTTAAATCTGACAGAAACGCGATAGCTATTATTTTAATGCACGTGCTAATCCTACTTATTTTTGAAGCGACTTAATTTAAACTCAATAGAAGCGAAATTAGACCCGCTATGTCAATACACACGTCTAATTTTAATTTAATTAATTTGCATTGATATGATGTTCTGATAAGAATATTGCCGAGTTGATGTATAAGAGTATTCCTGAGTTTGTGCCTATTATAAATGGAATATAATAATCGTGCAATATATATACATCATAATTGACGAAGAGTCAGTGTGCCGGATCGGGCAGAGCGGTGAGCGAGTGCTTTGCTTGGAATATTGTATTCTACAAAATCAGATTGTACTATTCTTTATGTACCTATTATACTGTAAAGCGCAGTAGTAACGTCAACATAGTTCATCGTGTAATAAATATTTTAGTCACGATAAATATAGAGTTTGCCGTTATTAATACAATTGATTATATAGTGTTAGATTGCTCAACGCCGTACTACGTTTTGGGTGCTAGGATTTTACTAAGAAATGCAACGTGTAGATGGTTCTCAAAGTTCCAAACATTAAAATTTCTAAAATCGAAAACTATCGCGGTTGCTTGACATTATAAATGGGATAGAAACGAATTTACCGCGTGAAATTTGTAGCAACCGACGTTTCGGTGACGTTGCAGCCGCCGTTGTCCAGGGTAGACTGAAAGAGCTGTCAATCCGTTGTTTTGCGGGTAGGCCGCATACCGCTGCCGCCACTGCATAGGTTATAACAGTGGTGGGGGGGGGGGGGGGGGGGCGGGCTCGGAGCGCGAGAATTTCGAAAATCCGTCTTGCACACAACACTCACTGTATCCTGTCTTACGTCCTTGCGTACGGAGTTCGGCGGCGGGAACATTTTAAGAAGGGGGTTCCACGTAGAAGAGAGTTTGTAACCGTCGTCTCTATTGAAGTTCGGGGTTCTTCTTATTTAAATGGCTTCCCGGATCATGCGAGGAAAGTAGAATTGTTCCTTGGATAGCACAATGGGACTTTGGAACTGCATCCAGTGGTTACTTTCGCTATCCAATATATGTTAGCAGATCGCCGATTTTTCTCGCTGAACGTTTTTAACAGCTTTGATGTGTTTTGTCAGCCGCGTGGCTATGGGTCGTTTCGTTTGTCCAAGGTAGGCTAAACCGCAGCTGCATTCGACTTTCTATACACCCGGGTTTGCAGTGGCATTACATCCTTTACAGGCCTCAAAAATCGAGCTATATTTTGGGGTCAGCTTGAAGATCGTTTTTATATCGAATCTGTTTAGCATCTTACTTATTCGATCAGTCACGCCCTTGACGTATGGTAAAAATGCTCTTGATCTGCTCGATTTCTGAGTTTCGTCTGTATTAGATCGTGTATGTGTCTCGTGATATTTTCCGTATCCATTCCTCCTAAGGACATCATTGGCATGTTCCATCTCCTGCTGAAAAAGCTCAGCGTCGCATAGATCGCGTGCTCGATTCACGAGCGACGTTTGCACTGAACGTAGATGGTAGGGATGATGGTGTGAGTTTGCATGCAAATATCTGTCCGTATGTGTGGGCTTCCGATATACCGATGTCCGAGAGTATTGTCACTTCTTTAGACCCTCGTCATCATATGTAATGGAAAGTAGGGGAGACCGGGTATGGTTGTCTCACGGGTTGGTTGTCACAGCGGTCGTAATAGAAAACTGAACGAACAAATAAGCTCATTAATCGCCGTCGAAGGAGCGCGAGAGCAACACCTTCCCCCCTATTTCACTTCAGTCCGCTCTGGCATGCCGTGACGGAGACACGTGCGTTCTTTTTTTTCGCACAGCGAAAGTATTTTTATGTGCATCTGTGTCCAGTCTCGTAAGTATTCTTAAATTTTGCATAGTAATATACCTTTCTGTGTATTTATAATGTTAAATATATATTACATAATATCGCTTTATGGTTTCTAAAATAAAAATTGATTTCAATTTATTTTGGGAGGTTATTTTCTTAAAACTAGGTTAGGGGCAGGTTGTCTCAGATTGAAGGGGGATGGTTGTGACATGCTCGTATGCTGCCTTTTTAGTTGGCTCTTTGGGATTTTTCTACATGAATGTTTGTTTCAGAGCTAGTCATAAAAATGCCACGACATCACATGAGAAAATCAACTCGAGGGCTTGTTTCACCAGCATTGTTGTTGCGTGCTGCAAGAAAAGTGAAAAACCATGGTAAATCCATAGGGTCTGTTGCAAAGGATTTCGGAAATAATTATCGTTCTTTAACAAGGTATTGTAACAAATTTACTACAGAAGAGATAAGCAACACGGCCGTATCAACACCAGGTACAAAAATAGGCTACCAAAGGAATCTACAGATTTTTACCGATGAACAGGAAGAAGAATTAAAAATATATATACTTCTGGCTTCAAGTATTTATTTCGGTTTGTCTCCCAAGGATATTCGGAAAATAGCATTCGAACTTGCTATTTCCAATAAACTGAAAGTTCCAAAGTCTTGGGAATTGAACAAGCTAGCTGGCTGCGATTGGTTTACGTCATTTTTGTAAAGACACTCTTCTCTGTCCATTAGAACACCTAAAGCCACAAGTTTGGCTAGAGCCACCAGCTTTAACCCACATAATGTCAACCATTTTTTTGATAACCTTGAATAAAGAAGTTTTCTGATAGTATCGCCACAAGTTTTGAAGCCTCTACTTCAACGAGCTGATAAAAAAATGTAAATCAGAAATTTTAACAGATACACCGGAGAAGACCTATTTAGAAAAGAAAAAAAAGCAAACAGCGAAGAAGAAGAAACTGGCGAAATGTGTATTGAGTGAGAATAAGGAAGACAAAAGTGTTATAAAGGAAAGAAAATTAAAAAGAAAGCAGTTGACAGCGACGAAGACGAGAAAGAGGATGAAGAGTTTTGCTTAGTCTACTTATTACCATACTCAGCTAGTAAGTCTAGGGAAGTCTGGATTCAGTGCCAGGATTGCAGGTTATGGGCACACGAAGCATGCACTATTGTGATTCTGAATATTCAGACTGATTTTTAGGCTGACTAAAAATAATTTCCTTAGGTAAGATATTTTCAATTTAAAAAACAATGCGTCGAAAGATATTTTTGTTACCGTAATTCTATGTAAGTTTGTTAAATTGAATTTAATACCTTAAGTAATTTTGGTCTAAATAAGACATTTTTCTTTTTTTTTCTTGGGTACAATTAGATACCTAAAAGATTTTATCTTAATTAAAAATATTCGTTTCATTTCCATAAGTGTTTATTTTAATATTCCCCTATTACATTACTATGTGACTACCTACCCCAGACACTGTATACGGGGTTAAAAGTCACACTTTTCTTTTTCACAAAAAAAATTATATTTCCTGAATAAATAATGTTAGAGAAAAAGTCGTTATTTATTTTTAAACTAGAATAAATACACTATCCATTGATATAAAAATGTCATTGCTAAACGAATAAAATAGCCACTAAAAATGCAAAAGAAAATAAATGTGACTTTCAACCCCGGTCTCCCCTACTCATGATAACAAAATAAACTAGCTCAAATTCGACTGTCCTACCATTTGCCATCAGGGAGTTCCAGTCTCTACATCCCGGCTCCATCATCAAATCAGCTCGTTGGTACCATAACATTGCATTGTCACCGAACTTACATAAGTAGGTATGCCAAATTTTCGATCAATCGGATACAAGCAAGGTTGAAAAATGGTGCGCACATTTTGAAACGGACAACTTACATACGAACATTACAAGTTAATATAAAGCTTGTAATAACAAACGAATTTTAAACCATAGCTCAATACTTTAATATTATTTATAAACAGATTCCAATTTTTAAGCTATTGCATAGCTTTTATCGCGGGCAGGCCAGCGCGGCGACCGAATGAAGAAATTTCTTAACGAAAATTAATGATTTTAAACTGATAATTACGTCTAAACGAGTACTGCTTACGATTCGAAAAAAATATATGGTAAACAAGATCATTTTCCTAATATTCTTAGCTTTGAATATTTTAGATTTTGTTTATATTACATAATGTAATTAATCTGTGAAATTAGGTCTAACCGAACACAAAAACGACTACTACGCAAATACTATCTGGCGTATTATTATAAAACCTGCACCATTTTAAAGATAATTTAGTTATCTATCTTTTTATCTACGATTTTTTTCGAATAATCCGTTTTTTTTGCATTATCGAATAAAAAATTCGTGCGCGGCGCTCTATCGGAAGACGTTTAAATTATTCCGAATCATTTGCTACCGCAGCCGCAAATGATTCCGAATAATTTCAACGTTTTCCGATAAAGCGTAGTTATCTGATATCAGAAAAAAATACATGTGGCACTCGGAGACTGCCGCGGTAAAGCTATTGCATAGCTTTTTTTAACAACTTATGCAATTATAATTATTTATTTATTTTATTTATGCAGTATCAAGAATTTTTTTTCTGATATCAGATAACTGCGCTCTATCGGAAAACGTTGAAATTATTCCGAATCGATTCGGAATAATTTAAACGTCTTCCGATAGAGCGCACGAATTTTATTCGATAAAGCAAAAAAAACGGATATTATTCTTTGACTATTCGAAAAAATTCGTAGATAAAAAGATAGATAATTAAATTATCTTTAAAATGGTGCAGGTTTCATAATAATACGCCCGATAGTATTTGCGTAGTAGTCGTTTTTGTGTTCGGTTAGACCTAATTTCACAAATTAATTACACTATGTAATATAAACAAAATCTAAAATAATTAAACGTAACTATATTACGAAAATGTTCTTGTTTAACATATATTTTTTTCGAATCGTAATCAGTACTCGTTTAGACGTAATTATCAGTTTAAAATAATTAAATTTCGTTAAGAAATTTCTTCATTCGGTCGCCGCGCTGGCCTAGGCCCGCGATAAAAGCTATGCAATAGCTTAAAAATAAAATAAATAAATAATTATAATTGCATAAGTTGTTAAAAATGCTATGCAATAATAGCTTTACCGCGGTAGTCCCCGAGTGCCACACGTATTTTTTATTTCGTGTACAGGTCTCCACGCGAAATAATTACGCACTTTGAAGTTCAAATAGATTAATAGATGGCATTCTATCTCTCCTATTATTTCTGAGATGTAATCAGCCTATACGTAAATAAATGTGATAGATGGTACTAGTAATCAAATGTTATTTTTGTTATCATTGGTTAAATTATTGGGTTTTTCTAATCAACCAGTCCTTTATTATAAAAAAAAAAACATTCATTATCAATGCTATTATAGACAGCCAAATAATTTATATTAGTTTCGCCGAACAATGCTATCAGCGCCACTTGCATGTCGCCACCTGCATGTCGCCAGTGCAGAAGGGTTGCCAAAACGTACTTTGATGTTAGAAAATCTATTATGATATGTAATTAATAATAATACTAACTATGTGTTACTTTTAAAGATCGATTTCGAGGTTGTCTGCACTCTATAGAGTGTAGTTAAACTTTGCGGCTATGAAGGATAAACAACTTTATTTAAACGGCCTCACTCGATCGCTTATACCGGAACCAATGGAGGCGGAGCTTTTAAAGAGTTAATATGTTGTTTTACGTGTATGAAAAAGTCCATCGTTGAGTGCGCGTCAACTGCCGATAAGCGATCGACATGATCGGTCTCCCTGCACCTGTCTTCTGGCACGCACGCAAGTAGGTATATCTCCTTCCTATCTACCAACACAACGTTCGACACGCGCACCTCAATCGGAATCCCTATCATCTGTTACTCGTCAGCCCATTAGAATCCAGTCATATCGAAAAAAAGGAGCATTTTCACACATTGAGGGTGTTCGAGATTTGAGAGTTTGTGACATTACCATCTGCTACTAAAGATTTTAGACAGCCCGCGCATCTGCGGTAGGGATCGAGAGAAATACTATTACTATTTCAAAAGTCTACCTTAGTACGGGCATTACTCCAGCAAGGTAGATTTTAATCTTATTAATCTAGTATTATAAATGTGTGTGAAATATTAATAAATAAATAAATAAATAAATATTGAAATAGTTGTTGAAAACTAAATATATAGAAATCTTCAAAAAATGCGGTATCTGCCAACGGACAAAAAAAAATGCCGCGTTTAATTACCCGAGGTCAATATGACAGGCAAACAAAATGGAGTTGAAAGACTTGATTCCGTTGGAAAAATGGCACGATCCACGACAAAAGACCACTTCAGAATTACAGAATATAATAAAGTATATGAAAAAAAATGTTGTATATTACAGTATCGGATGTACATTAATAAACTGCCTGCCGTAGACAAAAAGTAACAAATAGAGTTGTCAACTACAACGGGCGAACCTGTCACCTCAGGAAGTTTTAACGATTGTTCGTTCTATCTCCCGTGAAGTGAGCGCAGAGCTCCGCCACATGCCCGCAAGAGGCCAACGCCTTATCCGCGAGATAACCGGGTATGTTACCCAGCGGGCATACACTCACGCCCTTACTTCCAATTGCGACCAGATTACTCCGGTCTCTCGATTGGTTACGAGTTCGAGGTCGCTTGCGCGGTCCTCTCCCTCACGAAACGGTGAAACGGTGTAACCGAATCTATCGCGGATCACGGTATCCTTTTCCCGGCTGTTCGGGTAGCCGATGGTCGTTTCAAGAGCAGTCGCCGTAAGGTCCGGTTGCGGACCTAACCTAACCCCCGCTCTATAGGAAACAGTACTGCTTTCAGACTCCCCCGACTGTTAGTCATAATGCACAATCGATTGGCTTACACCGCACGGTGCGCAGGTACGGTACTTTTAATAAGTGACTAAATAAATTTGAATTTGTAAAAACTCTACATAGCCATCAACATGCACAAGGACGAAAGATTATAGAGCGACCATCACCACCAAATCCTACTGATATAGGATGCATATATATTTAAGCGTGAAATCCACGAAGCTGCAACTGATCGGTAGACTGGCTCGCTGGCTGGGATAATTTCTCATTGTTTGGTCGTCGATATAAAGCCGCGGCGCTGAATTTATCGGTGCGCCGCGCCGTGCCGCGGTATGGCGACTATAGGGCCTGTCCTGCTCCCGCTTATACCAGCACGGTATGATAAATAGCCGATGTTGTACCCTTATCGTAGTGGCAAAACACCGCCTCTTACCGTTAGTCTCCCTCCCCCCCCCCCCCCCCCCCCCCCCCGCCCGGTAGCGCCGCGCGGCGCGGCGGTCCTTCCTAATTAAGGTGAATTTCCATATTAAAAGGGTGATGCTAATATTTTTTTCTGCCTCTCTCCGGCCGGCCTAACGTTTTCGCTCGCCTCTAATAAATATTTATTATTGCGCCACTGGCGCGATGGCGGGGACACGCCAGCGCGCGAGAGGACTCTGCCCTCGTCGTTGTCCCTGTGACCTTTAGTCATTTTCCCAAAATGCCCTACACCCGACACCCGGACACCCAACACCCTAATATGAAAGCCCAAAAGGTGGGCCCTTTGGGTAATTAACGGCGACCCAATTTGATAGACTTTGCCATCGCTGCCCAATTACAAGAATTTATTTTAAACGCTCCGTGTTCAAGCAGAGGCGCCTTCTAAGATAGCTGTTAATGTGCGAGACCGTCTGAGATCCACGTAATTAAAAAAAATCGGTTGATACACGGCATCATATACTTTCCCAAATTTCGCCTCGATGAAGCGACATACAATGCGTCGCTGTTCTAGAAATTTGATATATAATAAGCGCGATAATTATTTTCACTCGATTTTAAATAATAATAATAATAATAAAACTCTTTATTCTTAAGAAAAGGCGAGCTTGTTGCCTGCAGGCAATATTTTAGAGCTAACCTATACTATTGTAAGAATATTATTTGCGAGTAGACTACATAACTTAAGCTATATAAAGAGTATGACAAATAAAATAAAGGAGGATAGAAATAAATATATACTTTACTCTTTGTGGGCACAGAGTTGCCACATCAAAATAATGTAACACCTATAAGGACGCTAAAGTTTTAAAAGGAGGGGAATGGGAGAGAATGGGAATGGGAATTTTAAATCTGCAATGCTTACGTCTCTTCGATTTACCTAATTTATATGGGCTACAATAATCACATTTTTCAGATGTTAAGGCGACATGAGACCTGAGAAAAATAGCCGAAATAAGCGGATACGCGAAAAACTAGGCGGGGTCAATTTTGTAGGGTTTGACCGATAAAAAGCGTCAGGCACAGATTCCACGTCCGCTGTCGCTGGCGACCAGGCGAATACTAAGCTTTCTATCGCAGCGCTAGCTCATAATAACTAACTTTACGCAGTGGTAGTATAATGGTGTTAATGGCAAAACATATTTAGCGTAACTCTGAAAGCGCTATCACGTTTTAATTAATTGTAATTAGTGTAGGGCCTAAATAAAAAATGTGGCTAAGCGCGACATTAGAGTCCAGCGACCAGTCTGTATAATGAAATTAAAATAAAACACACTCACCGATTACATTATAGGAGTAATCGCGCCTGATAGTTTTCTAAGTCAGTTTAAAGCCTTAATGTCCAAGGCAATGAGCAACTTTTTTGACTCCAAATTTTAAATTGGTTCCTTTTCGAGGGATTTTCTCAGAAACTTTTTTAAATTAATGCTTATATTTAAAAAAAAACTCAAAACTAAAATTCTTTAGATATGGTCGTTCCCAGGTATCATGTCGCCTTAAGGAGGGCGGGAGGCGACCGGAGCCTCCCTAAGCGCCGCAGGCGGAAATACTTTAGGATTAGTTTCGTTAAACATACCTAAGCTTTATCGACTTTTATAGTAACTGGGAGGGTATTTATGTTTAACATGTATGTTCATCTTTTCAAATAGGTATAGCGATGCATGTAATAATTAATATTGTCAACAGAATTTGTCCCGATTTTTTCATTTTCAACGACCGTTGAAAATGCACATCAAAGAATAAAGACTAAAATATACAAAAAACCTTCGCTTAAAATGTTAAATCATAACGCAAACGAGAAATGATTGAAAAAGAAAAAACCTCATAATAAAGAAACAGTTAGTGCGATCTACCGTTTCATTTCTAAAATAGCGGCCGTCACGGTATGACACAGCAAAGATTCAAACCCTTGTCGATCGATTTCCACGGTATAATAAAAGCAGTGCTTGTTAATTTTATTAAAGTATAGCGCCTGATGATGTGAGTATGACACAAATCTTGCAAACGTGTATTTGCAAGAAAAATGCATTAAAAAAATATGCGTTATTTGTAAATGTATGCGTAATTTTCATGAGGCACCACTAGTACTGCCTTTATTACAACGAGCGCTGCAAGCGCTCGAGCACGGTGACCGCAAAGCTGCGACGCGCACCCTATATCTTATCTCTTATGTGACACGCCGAAAATGACAGTATAAGACCGTGACTGGGCGAGCGCGCGAATTGTGCGGCTGGGTAGGCAATGCCTTTATGCCTGCATGATGTGGGCGCCACTGCCTGCTCTAAAGTAAGTTTCAGCTTTTAGCAGGTATTGTTCCCAATACCGATCGGTTCTCAAGCCGGTTTCAACTTTTCCCACAAGAAGTTGAAGGGTTAGCCACCTGGCGTTCAGTGCAGCCAACTTCATCATCATAGCAGGACGGCCTGGCAAGTTGTTTTTTTATTTTCGTGTTTCATTCAGTATATACAGTCGGGCAAGTTTAAATCAATGTGGGTACGGGGTGGGTAGGGGCGACCGTACTGTCTTGCGGCTTGATATATGCGCGCGTGTGCACGGCCGCAGTAATTGCCCCGCGACAATTGTTTATATCGTAAACATGTGTCGCACGGCAAATTGATAGCGGGCGACACTTAAACGCACTCGCACGCGTCGCCTGCGGTTCCCAAAGTTCGCGTCTGAAACTTCGCAGGCGCCTTCGAGCCGCGCGCCAACCACCGAATGACCTACAAACAAACAGCAGGCATTATTCTATTTAATGCAAAAGTTAAATGCAGTTCCATATCTACTCTTATCAAAATTATCGTTTTAACTTTACTTGTTTCGCTAACCGATTGGCTGATCGTGGTGACGTTAAGAGCACCCATTATATAAATTTAAGAAATTTTCATTATAATTACATATAATTATTAGGAGTCTAAACTAAAACTTTGATAACCTGCTGATATAAGTTGATATGCTCTTTACGATATAAGTTGATTTTATTATGATATGGATGGACAATGGACCCTATCATCAAATAAACGGCTATAATATGATATATAGTTGCAATAATAGGAAGAAAAATGACGGCGTTGTAATATGTATTATTCAATGACTATTTTACACTACCAATGAATCTAGGCTAATCGATGCCAACTGACTGGAAGTAATTATTAACAATAGCATAGCGATATTAGGATTCAATAGTACGCCCTCAAGCCGAAATATCAAACCTTTCCTTACCTCACTCATCGGAACTATTTGATAGATACAAGAATGACAACTAAAGATGCGTCTATAGAACGGTCTGTAGACGCGACTATAGAATCACGACTATACTAGAAGGTGATCTTAACATTATTACTCTTGATATTACTGACAGTCAAGTGAATGACTATATATGTCACATAGCAGAGTACAGTTTGGATCCGATCATCAGAAGGCAACTAAAATTAACACTAATTTAGACCATGCATTTACAACAATCCGTAGAAATGTTCTAGGGATAGTCAATAACCAAATCACTATCTAACAATCCTATCTGCTAGTTTGAGCAGCCGCATAAATACAACAATTCCACTTAGAACCGTAACCTTCTTAGATATCGAGAACCACTCGTACACAATGAAGGATGATAATCAGACTTTGGCATTAAACTCTTAAGGCATTAATTAAGAAAAACACTAAAACAAAACGCATCTCTCATAAAAAAACTAAAACCTTGGATTACCGATAGCTTGCTTACAAGTGTTAGAAAGACGGACAACAAACTACATCGACGGCTTAAATCTGATCCCAGAAATAGTCTGCTGCAATATGAGTAAATCTGATATGGAAAGTTACTGAAATTAATCATTAATAAAATTCCGTCATTTAAAATACGTGATATCGAGATAAATTAAAGGAGGTATCACCTGACGCGAGAATGACTTGACAGATTGTTAAGGACATTGCTGGACAATACATGATATTCTCTAAAACCAGCAAGGGAATGCATCAAACACCTAGTAGACTATCCCTCACAGTACTCAAATGTAAGGACAGTCCATGAGATCTCTGTGGTTGCTCTACTCTAGACAAGGTGAGCACTATTAAATACGTAGGCTTGACTTTGGTCAATAGACTAACCTGGACTTATAATATTAACAATATAGCAGCCAAAATATGTAAACTAATCCATTCATTTAAGCTTTCACCAAACGTAATGTCGAAACCGGTTTTAAAAGTGGTTAAAAGCGCTTACACATATATTATAGCATATGGGATACTTGGTTGAAGTGGTGCAACACTATCGCACCTCGATCCCTTTATTAAAGCTTGGAGGCACTGTTAAGAGTTATTAAAAGTAAACCGTTAGGATACCCATCCGAACAAATATTTGGTGATTTCTCTGATTCTGAAGGCAAACATTTGCTAAAACAAAATTATCATATCAGATATAATTTTTGACTATTCTGATTGAAATAGTCTAATTACAAGAGTAATTAATTCCGAAAATTCAACTATATATTTTTTATATATAAGATTGTGTGTCTTTGTTTTGACGTCATTAAATTTGTTTCACTGTACGTCATACGACGTGACGAAGCTATGTAGTGTCGCAATGACGCCATTCCGAGAGGATTTGTAGGACATCGTAGTCTGGAGATCGTGTTGCACGTAAAACATATAGACTTGCAGTTTCTGTTCAATATGATATTTATTAGGGTGGGCGAGGGGCGTGGATTTTTATTTGTTACAGTGCAGTTACTGAAGAAGGGGCTTCAAAATTAGCATTGGAGGCATTTTATTTTAATTCATGGGCAACTCAAGAAGT
>OX155980.1:17782735-17822735 GCA_944548615.1 Micropterix aruncella
ATATATATATATATATATATATATATATATATATATATATATATATATATATATATATATATATATATATATATATATATATATATATATATATATATATATATATTATATATATATATATATATATATATATATATATATATATATATATATATATATATACATATATATATATATATATATATATATATATATATATATATATATATATATATATATATACTATAGAAAAGTGCAAATTAATACGGAAATTTTACGGTGCCTCTAATAATTTGACAACCCGCTGTAGACTATAAAATGAATGGGTGTAAAAGCTTGTGCCCCAAAGTTTTTTTTCTGTACATTTCTTATACGAGTATTATTATTATTATTATTGCTACTGTTAATGCAGAGACAGCATTTGATAGAACTCGGCGTTGACATCGTGAGGCTTGTTGTCCGTGTCCACTGGTTTTGTTCATTGATTCTGAGCAAATTTGCAATAATCGAAAGCGGCTTGGCGCCTGGTAAAAACATTACCGCTCGTAGCGCAGTCGAGGCGGAGCGCCCCGCAAAAAGAGACCCGCCTAAACAGCCGCGCTCTTACAGCGACTTTAAAAGTCGCTGGCGGCGCGGTGCGATCGGCGATAAAACGACCGCGCGACGATAAATAATGTGAAAAAAGCGAGCGCGTTTCGAAAAATATTGGGTAACGAGCAAATTTCGAAATCTGTTCCGCGCGGCATAATGTGTATCCGCGGTACGCCGCGGCCAATCCATCACATCAATGACAGCTGTCTGGTTATTTTTTGAGAAGGCAGAGCGGCGGAGACGGCCGAGCGGCCGCCGAGCCGCGCCGGACGGCGGAGGGCCGGCGTAACGGCGGACGCGTCGCCCGCCCGCCCGCGCCGCCCTCGCTCTAATATCCACTTTACACCGACGCACGGTCTTCCCGTGTAGAACATGCTACCTGGAATTACTAGTAGGTATATTTCAAGAAGTTAATGTTTCCTGAAATACATAGCCAGACATGATAGAGGGCTTTAAAAGGAATCATGAGCCATTATTTAAATATTTGTGTCGTGCCAAATATATGCGTATCATATTAAGAGTAATAGGTACACAGGAAAAACCGGCGTCATCCATCTGCCTTGTTATTTTCTCAATCTCATGGAATCCCATGACATTAAAAGGAATCATCAGCTAAACAGATATTCATTAAGCAAGCGCTTCTTGCATTCTACAAATCTAGAGATGACCATGCACGAACTCAAAACAATCTGTACACAAGAATGTCCGCGAGTTGCCCAGAGACATATATTCTACAAAGCCCCAAAATTATATAATTCCCTAGGTGAAGATATGAAAAATTATTCTAAAACAAAAATATTTAAACCAAACTTTAATAGATGGTTACTTAACAAGGGAAATGTAAAATCTGATGAACTTCTTCGCAACGCACGACAATTTATTTAGTATCACTTATCTATTATTCTTTATTAAATTGTATTAAATTTAAACTATAAATATATTTATTTATTACCTAACTATATATTTTATAAAATTGGTATATTTATGTGTATATACAGGTGGTGGGTCCAAATAAGTTATTGTTAAAAAAACATTTTATTTCTTAAAATGGCATAAAAATATGCACATCTAGAGACGGGCCAAATTATCGCCTAGTTAGATGTGCTATTGGCAGGAAAGGTATAGAATAGAATAGAATAGAATAACTTTATTGTGCTATAAAAACATAACTTAATGAATATTACGCTGGTTTTATAAAAAAAGACAATTTATGCACAAATGGCGGACTTATCGCTATAGCGATAACTTACAGTCAACCATTAGCGATATCTTACAGTCAACCATACAGTCAAAGGTCATGTAAGATGTGTTAAACCTCCCTATATTAATTATTAAATAATTTATATAATTATTATAAGAAGAAAACGTTACATGATCAATGAACTGTATACCTAATCATAAGTATCACAATAAAAAAATTTTTTTTTTTTACTAAAGGTCCGGTTTAGAACAGGCGGTCAGTTAGGTGAGCAGGAGGTTATAGCTTAGTTAGGTGACATTAAAATAGAATCACTAGGAACAGCTTCTAACACATCATGTTATCAGGTTTTTGCTACTGGATTTTTGTCTATAACATTATACTTGTACATGTCCATTTTACTGTACATTATTGTGAATTACGAATTAATTAAATAAATAAAGCTATGACATACAATTACTGTCGCAGTGCAACTCCATAGCACAGTATACATAGTCAGAACAGTGAGCGCACTTTCGGGTGGCAAGGGGCGGCGGGGATATGGTGCGAGAAACCGAGCAGAGTGATACGTGACGATAAACGCCTGTGGTTGTTGTCACGCGGATAGAAGTAGTAATTTTTTTCGAACGTTTGAGTATCTGCGGCGTTCGACGGCGGATTCGAGTGGCGGAAAGGCGACCATATATCGACGCGCTTCCGCGCGCCTGCTTCTGCGTATTTCGCTCAACGGCACTGACGACGCATGTGCAGAAGTATCATAAATCGATGGGAAGAAAAATATATCATATATTTCGATTTACGAAAGTATAACGTTTTAGAGCAAGGATGGATCTAGTCATGGTTTTATTTTTACTTTAAAACCAATACATTCAACTTTGCAATACTCATCATCATGCGGAAACGTGTATTATATGTGTGATTTTTTAACCACTTAAGGACCACGCCCTAGTATACTCGGGTGGCTATTATATGGGAAAATTCCCACACCCGAGAAAAGACGGGAAAAATGCTCCCGAATGTTTCGGGCGAAAATAAATACGATTGATGGTATGTGGAAACGAGACAAAAGACAGCTACGATGATTCAAACGAGGTACTACTCCCCCACTATCTCCCAATCTCTGCAAATCGGATGACATCACGCGATGTTAGTACTACCCAGTGATTTGAGCAGTGAGGTTGTTTGTTTTGAATGCACGTTTTAGAAATTACCACACCTAAGAACAATTTTGATGATGTTTTTTATATATTTTTATTATTTAATTAGTTCTTAATATATTATTATTATTTCCTAATATATTATATTATTATAAGGCTTAATTTTTATTTATGATGAAAACAAAATAATATTTTTTTATGAATTTCATTTATTTCTAAACCCACGCTATTTACCATAATATCAACATTCAATCAAATTTTGGTCCTGAAATGGCTTATATGAAGGATATATTATATGTTCAGTAAATAAAATTCATTCATAAATAAAATGTGTTTTTATTTCCATTTTTTTAATGATTACTGAATGGGTAAATGTTCGAGACACTGTATTCCACCGCAGACAACTGTTTGAACTATGGAGGATATATGACTAAAATCCAGGTGGTATTTGTAAACTTTCATAATAATTAAAAAATAATCCTTGAGAAATTTCTGCCTTTTAATCCTCTCTTTTAAAAATGCTTATTAGTTGAATCGCAAAACATACTTTAAAATATATTTTTTTTGATGGAGGGGGCGGATTTTTTAAATTATTTAATATGTTTTGTCACAAATTACTAAAATGCGCCTTCTGATATAAAAAAGTACTTGTAATGATTTTTGATATGCCATCAACTAACTAAATCCATATTGGTTAACATTTCAGAAAAGGCATTATGTAAAATTTAACTTTTTTGTCATTACAATTAAAATTCTATTACTTACTACATGTACCCAGCTACGCGTTCTGGCTCAGTCAGATGGCGCTGTTCTAAAAAAAATACATGTTTTTACCTGTCACAGGTGCGCCGTCTATATAATAGGTACATAAAAACACGCGCATAATCGAACGCAACAATGTGCCCAAATTTCAAAGCAACCGGTGAAGAATTTTCGGAAATTTAAGATTTTGAACAAACTAACTTTTAGGTATATTTATTGAGTGTAAAATAAGAAACATAATTAATTTTTCGTTGTAACTTCGTTATTATTATTAATTATTGTTATCTAAGTTATTTATGAGTTGCTATGTTATTAAATAAATAAAATTTAAAATAAAAATAAAAAAAATAAAAAAAAATTTACAATTATTTTTTGTGATTAAATTAAATTCAATATTATAAAATCGAAGACTATCGCGGTTGTTTGACATTATAAATAGGATAGAAAACGAATTTACCGCGTGAAATTTGTAGGACCCGACGTTTCGGTGACGTTGCAGCCGCCGTTGTCTAGGGTAGACTGATGCCTACCTGATGTCTACCCTAGACAACGGCGGCTGCAACGTCACCGAAACGTCGGGTCCTACAAATTTCACGCGGTAAATTCGTTTTCTATCCTATTTATAAATTCAATATTGTTTTTTGAAAAATACATGCAGAAATGTCGGTTATGATTTCAGAAGTTATGATGTTGGTCCAATCTCCACTTACATTCGAAGCACTGCGCGTGGGTGTGAAGTGGAGCTAAGGCCAAATCTGCATTGCAAAGCTCGGCGGGTGAACGCGCGGAGCGGAACCGCATTCAATTTGCGGCGCACAGGCCGCGTGCGGCCGGCCGCGCGACCGACGCGATTCGCGGCCGCCGCGGCCAGGAGAAACGCCGCTTAGCGTCCGCGCGGCGAGTATTAGCGGCGGTGATTGATGCTAATTGTTATTAGCGAAAGGTGAAAATGGACGGACGGCCGCGCGGCCAGGGTGATTGATGGCCGGGTTGAGTCGACCGGCCGGGAGGACAGATGGTCGGGCGGAACTCCTTCTAGGCGGCTACCCGACTTCAGCGCGTCGACATTGTCTTATGGTATACTCGAACGTCATTGCATTAGACCTACATAAAAGGAATTGCTTCGTGCATACGTATTTTTAGCGCGAGTCCATTTGAGTGGTAAGAAACCGCCGATCTCGAAAAAAGCGAAGGCGAAGCTAGACTTCGTATTTATACAAAGATTATTTCACGAGAAAAGTTCGAATCGCAGCTTTTTATTATCTGTAAACTGTTTACAAGCAGATTTTGAATATATAGATGTAGGTGCATAGTTATATACAAACGCAAACACCCACAAAAACATTTTTTAAATGAATGATCGCTAATAAATCATTCTCCATTTAGCAAAAACCTTTAGTACAAGTATCGAGTACCATAATTTCACAACAATAAGGACTCGCCTCAGCACACATTTCAATTTTGGCAAATGAGAGAGAAATACAAAGGTTCCATTGTGTGTAGATATAGAAGTAAGAATAGGTATAAAGACATTTTTGATTATTCTTTGGAAAAGACATCAGTCTTCGTAGGTACCTGTAAATGATGTATGTATGTATGTATATATGTATGTATGTACGTGTATATGTATGTACGTGGCTTGTATGCATGTACATATACAAGTCACGACTTCGCACGAGAAAGAGTATAAAATGTATTATTTGGTATGAGGTTTTAAATCGAACAAATGTTTGGTCGTAATTCTGACTAAAACCTTGCATACTCTACATAAAGAATACGAAACGAAAAAATATAGCTTAAATTCATAACAAAATTAGTTAGGTCGTTTAGCCTTAATATTTGCAATAATCCAACAAATATCGTAAAGTTGTCCATGTGAGAAAAAATCACAATACGCCGTTCTCACCACTTCTTATAGGCAGGCTCGTGAGCGCCAGTCCTTAATGCAGTGTTGCATAGGATTTCAAAGATAATAACTTTTCAACCAGTAATGATACTTAGACGCAGTAAGGGACCTATTCTATTTACATTAGATGCCAGAGCCAAAAAAAAGTATTTTTGTAAGGATTAATAGGTTGGTATAAAAATGTTTTTTACTTTAAAAGTTGTTTCGAAGAAGTCATGGATTTGTCTTATTTTTGGTAAATACACAATGTGACTTTAAATTATTCACCAGTCGATTCACCAATTTCGATTCAGAAATACATTTTTTTTATATCTGGGTTAACGCTTTTGATTTTAAGGCCGCTTTCTATGGACTTAATAAACTTAACTCGCCATTGTTCAGTCCTCTTTTTAGAGATATTATTTTTCTTTATGGTTTACCCTTTTTCGAAATATGACCAAGCCAACAGTGAACTCAATAAGAATCTGTCCAGTAGTTCTTGATTTTATCGCAGACAGGCGGTTTTTAGGGCTTTTTTATAATTGCTTAGATATTGGACAACGCTAATGTACTACAATGGGAATGACGTAATAGACTAGTAGGTACGTAGGCTCCTTAAATAAAAATATCCCAAATTGCAATAATGACCAAACGAGGACACGGTTTCATAAAGACGCTACGCCATGCTATGTATGGTGCATAATCACGGAGCAGCTAACTGCTCCGTGTGCATAATGGTGTAATGTAAGGTAAGACCAATGCCGGCATGTAAAACGTCGTTGTCGAAATCGCGGTTCTGGCAGTGGTATACGCAATGCATGTCTAGAGGAGTCTTACTGCCAAAACGCCAAAAGTCATTAGTTGACTTGTTAGAATGTAGCCGTGTCCATATGATTGTAAGAGGCTTAACTATCGTCCATTATGTAAATAAGTACCGCCTGGACTAGTTGCATTTCAAAGTGTAAGAAGCACACACGACAACAGTCTTTTCTGGACCACCGCTGACCACTAAGACTTTCCCCCTGTAGTAGCATCATAGATACTGGCGTTTCCACGTTACAATGCGTTAGTATACATTTCAATGGTGTTAATGTTACAGCATTACGTGTAATGGCGTTACGTTAATCGAAAATTTGAAGACACGTGTTTTTCTTAGGTAAACATGGCGTAATATACAGATTTACGAGTGCAATGCAATTAGTCTAGGAATTTTCGTTTCACGATTACAATTGGTAAAAATATGGACGGATAGAGTCACAAATAAGACGGTGCGGCAAAGAATGCACATAGGATTGGAATTCCTGAAGACCATAAAGAGAAGGAAATTACAATACATGGGCCACTTAATGCGTGGTAACAAATAGCACATTCTCCAATTAATCCTGCAAGGGACGATAAAAGGCCGCCGAAGACCTGGCCGAAGAAGAACCCACTGGCTACAAAACTTGTTGAATGGTTCAACTCAAGCACCACCGAGTTGTTCCGCGCCGCAACATCATGGGCCCAAGTGGCCATATTACCGCCGACCTCCGATATGAGATGGCACTTTAAGAAGAACAATATTTTACCAGAAATAAACTGAACCGAGCTGATAATGAAAGAGACATAAATTAGGCCAGCGACACAATATAATGGGCAAACCGTATTATTATGGTATGTTTATTAGGTTTCATCGATAATGTTACGTTAATTATTTATAAATAATTCAGGCGGCTGAATATTATTGTTGGGGCCGCAGGCGTCGGGTGTCGAGCTGCGTTGCCCGGTCCACCGTTGATTAAGATCTCGCATAATGATTGTTGTATGCATAACTTGGTGTAATAATGAATTTTGAATGGACATAACGTGCGTTAAGGCGACGTACTACTTAAAAAATAAACCGTATCTGAGTTTTTAAGCCCCGCCTACTTACCCCCTCCCCTCGCGACGGGGCAGGTGTTTATTATGTTGACTCATCTCGCAGCGATATTCACTCGCTATCGATGTCTGGACTAAACACACTAGGTATACACTATTGCAATGGGATTTATATTTTGGGATTATGCAAGTGTCATGTACCTACGCTGGTGAAGAAGGCTACGCTTTATCATCATCTAAACTTGAACATTATATTACTTTCCCGGCTGCCACTGGTAGGGAAGGTGTTGTGATCGTGCGGAAAAAAATGTTTAGATAACGATAGAGATGTCCATTTTGAGGTCCACCAAGATGATTAAGACCATTTTCAGAGAAATGTATGTCTGTTTGCCTGTATGTAATCTCTCACGATAACTGCCGAGCCGTTGAACCGATTTAGTTGAAATTTGGAACATAGGGATAGTATCACCCTGGAATGCGCCCATTAGATTTTGGCTGTCAACTGTTAAACCAAACTATCACTGTCAAAAATTGACAGAAGCCATATCTTACAGAATTTCATTTGCGATATGTCATTTGAAAGCCCCTGAAAAACTGTATTAAGAACAGTCACCTGTCACTAATTAATTTTCGACATTTTAAAATTATTTTAAATGGTGATAGATGACAATTGGAGAAATGCCGTTAACTGTTTTGGATACAGTTTTCCAAGGGCTTTTAAATGACATAAATCGCAATTCATGTTCCGTGAGATACAGCTTTAGTATTTTTTTTATAGTTGTAGTGACAGTTTTTGATAGTATTTTTTGGCAGAAAAAACATTTAGCATCGAATTAAAAAACAACATTGTGTATCGAACTATTTATTCGCGGTATAATAGTTCTTTGAGGAGGACATAACGACACCCATCGCCTTGTACATTATCATTAAATAATTATTTAATTAAAAAGTAATATAATTTATTTTTAGATACTGTAAGCACATCATTGTAAACTTTAAAGAAATACACATCATTAAAAATAAATAATTATTAATGAAAATATAAAATCATTAAGACAAAAAATCATGAAGACATTTCTGGTTGGCAAAGTAGTCTGTTATTTCTGAGTAGATACATACATATTAAATGTAAAGAGACGAATAAATACATTTAAAATTGCGCAGTACATTTGAGACTTCCTTTTTGTAGCCTTGACAATGTCGCTTTGTAGTGGTGCGCCGACTTTTGTAATTAAAATTCATCAAATGGTAATACATTTTCAAAAGCCTGTTCATCATTATTAATTAGATCTGTACTCAGCACAGATTTGGAATATCGTGTACTTTTCGGTGGCTCTATATTGCTTGTGCTTTGCTTTGGAGTGTTATTGGCAAGTACATTCTCTGTGAGTTCTTTGCTCACTTTGTGATGGAATCACTGAAAACTAACTACCGCTTAAGCGTTGGACAAGGGAGAGGAACCGATTTCTTTCGTTTTATCGTGTCATTTCTTTTATTTGCTTCTTTCAAAGTGTATTCAGGCTCCCTTAAATCCATATTCCTTCATACTCCTGGATCGATAATTTCAGGTAATACACAGTCCATATAAAAACAAACAAGTTTTTTCCATGACATTTGTCCAAATCAAATCATCCGTCTGTATATATTCGGTTTTGAGGAGATCGTTTTTACCAGACCAAAATGTAAATAGGCACACTTCCTTTCCAGTTATATCTATCGTTCCAGTTACAGTTTCTTTCCAGCACACTTTCTTTAAAGTTATCCACAATACCACAGATAGTTCATACCTTGTTGAAAACTTACGTTTTTTCGTTCCTCAGCGATTAATTCGCAATTCACGCACGTTTGAGGTCTCTCGTGCCAATACCAACTACGGGAAACATTCCATCGCTTATGGGCTGATATGCACGTACGACTCTTGTTTCTCCACCATCGACATTTTCAACCTCAACCAACCGACGTTCGTTAAAGAATTATTCAAATCAATTGCACCTAACGAGCTTGTTAATACCTATAGTAATTAGTTATATACTTTCTATACAACATATCAGTAGCTACCACAAATATTTACAAATATCTATAAATATTTATTATATATCTATAAATACCTATAAACATCAATAAATATCTGTATCTATATATCCACTATACGACCTATCTATATCTTTATTTATATCTATATACATATACACATACCATCATCGTCTAACTCCTTCTTCCTAATCACTTCCAATTCCCTACCTCTCCCATCGGTTTTCTATATATTTTTTATATTTAATATGAACTTTGTTTATTTTATAATTATTTTTTAAGTGTAATATGCTGAAATCCAAATGTGTAATAAACGATTATAGGCGTAATGTTTTTCTTTTTTTTCTACATTTATGCACACGTATGTATATTGTATGCGCTGTATTTTTCCAGAAATAAAATAAAAAATAAATAAATAAAAAGAAATTATATATGGACCTGTCCTTGAACTTGAACGTACCAGTGATGTTTGATGCTGATTTCAAGTTTTCCATCTTTCTGTTTCCAAAATGTCACTTTTCTTTTTCATGTCGCTTCCGTTAACCAGATTCTATGCGCTGTAATGGGAAATTTGACTTCAAAAATATAATCATCAGATATTCCATCTGGAGAAGCTCCCAAAAATGGAAATTTAGGGTCAATGAATAATCCACATTGCTGAATTTCCACTTTTTCTAGACATATTTTTCATTCTAGTGCAGTTGTTTCATTTTCTTTTCCATGGCAAATTGATGCTACGTTGCTCAAATCCCATTTTCAGTCATGGATTTAACTAAATTGGCGCATTTTGTGTGTTGTTAACTATTGACAATTTTGCCAAAGTTAGACGCAGTTACCATTTTTCTTCGTAATTCCAACCACTCGCTGCTTTCACCTTGAATAACCGTAAGTTTTTCAATTCGCAATCGATCATTTTTCTATTTTCCAATTCTTGAAATAACAGAGCTTTGCTTTTTTCGAATATTTCTGATGGAACATCGGGTTGGTTGCAATGTTCTCCATAATGCGAATTATTGTTTTTTTTTTCAAAAAAACTTTCTGCTTTTATTTCTTTTATAACGAATGGATTTACTTAAATGCCTCTGTCTTCTTTATTCCACTTTTGATATCCTGCCATAGGGACTTTTGCCTATATATTTTTTATGTAATCTTGACAGTGGCTGTTTTGTATTAAATGATATAACTGCCGCATTACATCGCGCTTGGTAAGACTGCTTTTGGATGTAATTTGTCCTCTTACCACCAATAAATTTTGCAATGATGCCCTTAAACCTTTCGAGAACATTACTATCTACATCATGAATTAGGCTTCTTGCATGTATTGCTACCTACGTTGTTATGTAACGTATTCTTTCCCAAATAATGTCACCCATCAAACAACTCATTGCATCCAGTGTTTCATTTTCCGACAAACAATTTTAAAAACTTCTACATTTATCATGGTTTCCAAATGCATCTATCGGGGCGTTCAAAATGTCATTATACAAGCAATCAATTTTCTCATCAATTGAAAAGTTTTGACATTTATTGTAAGCTACTGCTGATGTAATATTTCTTCGCATTTTTAGATTTTTTTTCACAGACATTACAAGTTGAATAAAAGCTTTTAAAAAGTAGATACCTACGTTTTGTTTTTTAAATTACAATTCTGCCTATCTGACGGTTTTCTATATTAGAACGGTCAGAATCGTAGCCTAATTGTATATTATATTTATACATGGTGTATAGCTCTGTCATATGGCTCTAACGCAAATGTATTGGCATTATTTACTGTCCCCTTATATACACACATTTTGACTCGCAGGAAGCAAGCTGAAGTGGCGCACTTGTTTTAAACTCGCATAAGATCACACCGGTCGTAGGTTCAAAACCTACCGATATGTATATATTTTTTTTGTTTTTATACATAAAGAAACATTGTTATCAAATAAATGAACACTTTTTATTAAAAAAAAGTAATATTGTAAATTAAAAAAAAAAATAAATAAATAAATATTATTTTAGTTATTATTGTTTCTATTTTTCAACATATGATTTATCATGTTTTTAAACCTCTTTCATTTACACGGTGAAATAGCCATCTAAAACCGATATTTTTTTAGTTTCACTCTCCGATCCATCGAAATGTCAATTTGGTAATAATAAGTCATGAAACAGAGCGTCGCGAACGCAACCGCATATGTCGGCCTTCGAAGCCGAAATGAACCACGTTTCTAAGAGCCAATAACATTTCACTATTAAAGGTTGGCTGTTATGCCATTTGAATCAGTAATTGATCCCCACATAAGAACCATATTGACCCAATGTCGCTTGCGGCATTTTGAATGCCAGCGCGTCGTCGCGAGAAGAGCGCGCTCATCTCATTGTATGACAAAAATAATATAAACGGGCTCTGCAAAATATTATTTTTAAAATATACTGATATTTTATTTGAAAAAAATAATCGTCAGTACTACAAGTTTATTGTACATAGTTTATGTAAAAAAAAACAAACTTGAAAAAAAACACACAGTAATAAGTAATATTTAACAGTGAATATGGATGAAAGTTACACTTTTTATATATTTTTTTTAACAAGAAAAACTTATTTTTTTAAATTTATGCGAAAGCATTCGTCTTTACAACTATTGTTAAAATGCCGTAGTATTTTTTTTGAGTTTCTTGATCGTGCAGTTTAGTGTGAGGCACGTTTCAAAAAATGCTCTAAAATGAAAATTTCCTGTATAGCTCCCAGATTTAATTATTTTCCTAAATTTTCCAATACTTTAAAAAAAATCTGAAATAGCTATCTACTTAAGAAAGGTACCGTGAGTTACGATATTTTTGTTTTGTTGGCTAACATCATCAGTTATTTCAGTATGACTGTTCAAAAATTGCCAAAAAATGTAATTTTAGAAATTTACCTACATCGTCGCCTTAATTGCAATAATTTGTCCCTAGGCTTATAGCGGGCACCCCGATGCACGTCGTGCAACGCACCGAGTCGCCACACCGCACTTTCGCTCGCAAAGTAGCAGTAGGTTGCCTATACAGAAATCATCCGACGAAAAACGAAGTAACTCAAAATATCCTATTTTTACAGGAGGTACAAAACAAAATGAGGACACTATGGAAAGAACGATGAAGGTAGTGTTTTTGTGAAACTGAGATAAACGGCTTTAATAGTTTGGAGCAAAGATATAAATGAATAAATGTTAATAATGTATGTTATTGTCTATTACTAATTTTAATAAAAATAGACGGTCCGACACTAATCGGACATACAATTCATACCTAAGAATATAGGTATGGCTTGAAAAACCCAGAATTAAATGAACTAATAAGGCCATTCTGTCTATCGAATGCAATAACAAGACACACACTTACACACATGTTACACGCATACAAACGTATAAACACTTCGTAGAAGAGTTGGTTGTAAGAGATTATCGTATGATAATAAATGACAATAAAGAGTAGAAACAAACAAACAAACCATGTTATAGGAATCTTCAAAGAATATCTGTAAACAAATTTTCATCAAAATCGGTGGAGCCGTTTTTAAGATAAAATATATTTTGCTTTAAGCCTATTTAATAACAATAAATCATTATTTATTTATTAAATGTATTTTTGCATTTATTTTTTTTTCATTACAGATTCTGCCTTATTAGGCCGAAACCCTTACTAAGATAGATTCAATGCATGACGATGATTTGCTTATACGTACGCAAACAGAGAATAAATTGAAGAAAAAGAATAAAACGGGTAATTGAAACAAAATTAAACATAATTATATTTGAAAATACTTATCAAAATAGCATCATCATAGATTTAAATTAATATAAAATATTGGAAGATAAAATTTGTAAGACAATTAATTGAAAAATAATATAAAATTTATTATCATGTATGACAATAATAATGTAAAGAAGTTTATTTCAAAATAATATAACACTATCTTTTCCACCTCATTTCTCCAAAGTTTAACTAGGAATTCCGTAATTTAAAATTTAATTGCATTGGCTTTATATTTCTGCATGATTTTAAATATTCGTTAAGTTTGTTATACATTTTGGGTACTATAAAGCCTAAGTGTCTTTGGCAAAGAAATTCGGGTTGTCTGTACAATAAGAGACTGTGGAGCCTGCAATTTTATGCTCAATCTTTAGTTTTTAAGTAGTCGAAAAAAACGGTTTATGAATATGTCTGCCGGATGTCTATACACATTACCTCTGCGAACAAGTCGTTTGAGGAGTACCTTTGGGGATTCTTGGCAATTATCCGGAGAAGCTCCTTTTGCGCTGTTGTAAGTGGATTTAAACTAGTACATGTAGATCCTCACCAACCCTATGCCAGCTATCGTTCATTTGTGCCCAAAACGACAATTTCAAAATGTTAAAGAGCCTAAAAGAACCACATTTTTTACCAAAACGGTCGAATAGTTTCATTTGATTGCTATCGCGTGACCGGGCGGGCATCGGACACACAATTATAAAATCCACTTTCATGGGTTCATAAGACCTCAAAACGTGATGACCGTTTATAATGTCATAATCAATTTTTTGCACGATCACTAATCTCCCCATATTATTTCGCATATGGATCATAAGAACTGATAAAGCTTATTAAAAAGTATAGCAATTTGATTTCTTTTGCCAAAAATTGGCAATTTTTTCCTACCAATCCAAAATTGCTACCTTTTTAGGTAAAAAGATGAATGGCACGATTGAGGATTTCTGGAAGTATGGATTACCTAAAAATGGATTGGTATTTTTTTTAATTTTATTATTATTAAGGAAACATACAGCTGTTACAATAAATTTGTTACAAAATTATTAAGTTAAAAAAATAAAGCTAATTACATGTTTCCACTTAAACATTCATAATTTAAACAAAACAATATCATTTTTTTTTCGAAACTTAACACACATAGGGAGAGGTGGGAACTGGGAAGCAAGGAGTCATAAGTAAATAAATTTTTATGTAAATACACGTTCCATAATATAGTCATACATATTATTTACAGATATTCTTGAATAAATATTATTTATAATATATTATATATTGCGATTACAATGATAAATCAATACCGTCATTGTTTTCTTAAGAGCTACTTTGATAATTGAAATTTTCTTAAGACGTAAGCTTTGATAATTGCTTTCTTAAGAGCGAATGATGACGTATTGAATACGTCAATACCGTCGAGCTGCGTATTACAAATTTTACATACCCTACACATGAAACAGTTTTGTGCATAAGTAGTACTAATCTGCGGAAGGTGGAATAACTCCGTTTGGCGAGTGAGTCGCGGTGGTACTCGGAAAGATACCATTTCAAGAAGATCAAAACAATCAATGTAACCTGCCAATAGTTTATGGAAAAACACCACGTCTGCGCATTTTCTTCTTGATTGTAAGGATTGAAGCCCATGAAAGGTAGTTGCTTCGTTGTAATTGGGAAAGGACAAGAAGGAGCGACAATTCAAATGTTTCAGGAAGACATTATGAATACGTTCAATTCTCTTTATGTGAACATTATAGCTAGGAGACCAGCTATATATTACAATATAAAAAAGAGAAATGAGAAGATCTGGCAAAAATAAAATGAAACTTCCAGGAATTGCCGTTGAAGCGGACTCGAGCACAATTTGAAAATTGACTCCACGTTGTTGAAAGGAAATGGTAAATAACAATAACGCGGATTATTCTCTAATTTAGTAGAAAACTTCCTGGCTGAGGTGTACTCAAGAGATCAATTCAAGGGGTGTAATTTGAGGTTAAATTCGTACTCAAAATAATGTCATGCACTTCGCACATCCTCGCCGATACATTCTAGTAACGCAGGGGCGCGGTTTCAAGATTTGGATACCAATAAGTGGAGTTGTATACCGACGTTTCCCCAAAAGATATAAAAGTTGCCCTTCAAGCCCCGCGACTTCGATATCGAAGTCAACTGAACGCGTCCAGGAAAAGTGATTCGATTGGGTTTTACGTGTCATTCCGTATTTAGTTGTATTTTATTTTAATGGACGATGATATTTTTATCATCGTGCATTTAAATAAAATACAACTGCGTACGGAATGACACGAAAAACCCAATCAAATCACTTTTCCTGGACGCGTTCAGTTGACTTCGATATCGAAGTCGCGGGGCTATATAAATGATATATTAACAGAATAATTGTTTTTTTTAAAGTTACGTAGAGTTGAAAATTTCGAAATGGAGAGTTACAACGTTATTGTGAGCGATGGTGATAAATTATGCCAATTTCATAGGTACTAAATTATTGTAGGGGGACACTTGCCCTTTATTCCTCCGTCCATTTATCTATTAATCTCTGGGTTATATAGGTCGTAACGACATTGTAAGTTTGTGACATGCCACTTACGTGTTGCTAACGCCTTAGTACTCCATACATTGAACTGATATTGATATCGACTAAAGTAAGCGATGGAATTGAATAAAACATGCTACTATGTTATGCATACGGAAGCGAACGGAATAAAACAATAAATAAAATCCGTTAAGAGAAGGTTTTTAAGACATTTCTACACACACACTCTTCTAAAGGAAAAACATATTATTTATAGGTTAGAAGTATAATTATAACAATAGCACTTGAAAGCGTTCAGACAGTTTCGTTTTAGCGTAGTTTAAATTTTTTCCCAACGGAAAAAATACAAACTATATACCTATATATAAAGTGCAAAAAAGAAAAACTTGAGAACGCACTAAAAAAAAACGAGATGAGGACGTAAATATCCATGTTGACCCCCCCCCCCCCCTCCCTCCCTGAGACCATTAGGACTGTTTCCAGATTGTAGTATGTCTGTGTGTCTGTGTGTGTGTGTATTCCTCCACGATAGCGCCCCGCTTTATCCGATTAAACTGATATTTGGCATGCAGGCTTCGTTTGGTCAAGGCAAGAGTTTAATAGATTTTGGTTGAAATCGGTCCACGGAAAAGGGGGAGCGCTACTCATACTATAATCTCAAAATATTGGACTTAGAGACTTGAAATTCGGTACACAGACGCGTCGTTGGGCCGAAGCCACGCTGTAAAATTAGTTGGTTAGAATATCTATTATACATGCGACAAATTGGAAAATAGCCATTTTAATACCACGAAAATACTACAAATATACTACATTTGCGATCATAACCACTTCACACAAATACTATCGGGGCGGGGGGAGCTTGGAGGGGGAAAGGGGGGGGGGGGGGGAGTAGAATGGAGGGGGTGGTTAGGTTAGGCAGGGGGGGAGGGAGGGCTTGTCTGCTTGTCGGGAAAGTCTTGGGGTGAAAACCGACTTTTTTAAAAGATTATCTTTATTTAAATCGAACTTTTTGACGAGTAGATCTCATTACGGTGTATTTAGTAGATATTTTTTTCAAAAAATACTTTCCATCGACGTAAAATCAATGACTATGTTTGTATATAGATTGGCTAACTTCTCAAAAACTATCATAGTATAGACTTAACCAACCCTCCCCCCCCCCCTATCCCCTCCCCCCTTTCGTTGGGTTGTTGACTGAATAGAAGCATAAGAACTTTGTAATATCTATCATTTTATATAAGCAGTTATTTTTATTATTATTTATCTGTAGTTTCTATGTATTTATTATTATAATATACATATACTATATTATAAATTATATTATTTATGTATGTATGTATATTTGGATATATGTATATGTATATTTATGTGTATATGTTTATGTATGTGAGCTGTATTGATACTTTTATTTAATATTACACGGTTGGCTGTAAGAAATCGTGAAACGATAAGCCCGCCGTTTGTACTAAGTCAAAATAGAATTTAAGTTTTCTTTACCCATGTAATTTTTTTTTTGTTAGTACAATAAAGGTATTTTTCATTTCATTTCATTTCATTTTCATTTCATTTCATTTCACTTAATTTAGTTTTTTTCTGCTATTATATCGTGATCAAACTATTCAACCACAAACGATCAACCAAAAAAACTATTATTTGGACTGAGATTTTTGATTTGAGATTTATGAGATTGAGATCGAGGGGGGGGGGAGGGGCATAATTTTCTAGTCCGATTTTGATATCTCTTAAACAAAGGTAGGTACGTAAAAATGAATGCTGATTCGCACGTTTAAAATGAGCCCTTACGAACGATTTCCAAAGAGACGAAAACTTGCAAAATATCTGGTTAAAACAAGATATATAGGTTGCTGAGAAAATTGAATCATCATTTTAGTTTGAGTGCATCGAGACCGTATAATCAATCTGCATCTTAAAGTAGAAATTATGTTTATATGAAAAAACTAAAAGAGTACAGAAAGACATTCCCATAATGGTATTTACGTACTTCACAGGAGTCTTGTCTTACCGCAACACTACAAATGTTAGGAGTAATAGTAGCCTTATTACGAGCATCCCATCGCTCTCGCAATTGCTTTATTCAATATTAATGAACACTCGTTTTTATTAGCCCCTATCTTCGATTAGGTGAACTTCTGACTCATGGCGAGAGTCGCTATAATTCGTTACTTCGTTTTATCAACGTCAATTTGTATCGAGTCTCGATCGCTAAAAGAGCAAGTCGAGGAGATAGTATTTTCGAACCAAATCTTGGTTTTTGCATAGTTATTAAGTGAAAATGGAAACTTTTAACTGTTTAATGTTTCTGGTGGTGAACGGTTTCGTGCAGCTTAGGCCATAAGATCCATTTTGTTCTCGGATCGGCTCAACTTACGATTCAGCTCCTATTCAGAAGCCTCCTTGAGTGGAAGGTCTTACCCTGGGTAAGACTCCCGTGTCTCAGGCCTCAGAGCTGGTGGACCGGTTTCTCCCGGCAGGATTGCATCCCGACGCCACTGGACGGTTTGCGCACCTGTCGGTGAAGCCAATCGGTTGTGCATTCTGACTAATTGCTGAAGTGGTCTGGATACTATGGAAATACACTGTTTCCTAAGCAGCGGGGGTGGATTTTCACCTGATGTCATGCCACTCTTGAAATGACATTGGGCCACTCGATCCTGTGTGGCACTACGGGCAAAGAACGCCCAGGTCCGCGATAAATTCAAACTGAATTATCGCTGTAATACAACAGGTAGAGGTTGCATAAGCGACTTCGGACACATAACCAATCGGGAGGATGGAGGTTTCCTGAAGGTTAATTCCAGGCGGAGATATCGTCCCAAAACTGGTAGTTAAGGGGTGAGGCTGCCCGCTGGTGACCTATCCCGGTGCCTCGCCGTAAGGCGTTGGTCTCTAACGGGTTGCTGGTGAACTAGACAGCAGATTAAAATGTCCCCAAGTCTTCGACATTCATCCCACGGCTGAAAGAATGATCTATATCGTTATACCAGCCTGAGGTGACGGGTTCGCCCGTTGTAGTCGACACCGCCATCCTGTTTCTTTAGAACGTTTCTTTAGAAGGAAAAAGGAAAATAAATCAGCATTGCAACATTCGTTCACGGAGTTGCGATGTGTGATCCCCTTCGTGCCGCTTTTGTCTCAAAAGTTGGAAAGTTACATTTGCAAAGATACTCACTTTGGAAAAATACGTTCGTGTTGTGCCCATAGAATATGTTTATTTATTTATATAATTAGGTTTTGTTCAAGAAATTGTATTTGATAACAAATGGATTTTTTTGTCATTATTATTACAGTCAGAACGCTTCAAATAGACGACGGCGGTCGTGTTTATGGTGATTACCTATGCCGAGCGACAAGCAGCGATATTGCAAAGATATTTTAATAACATTATATTCTATTTCAAATTAGTATTCAGCGTTGATTAATCAACATTAAACTTTAGAAATACAGAAACGAAAATATTTTTAAACATGAACTCACTTTTTAAAGTTATTGTTTCGAAAATTAGTGAATAGTATTTGCATTTTTTTGCAGAATGTAAGGCCCAAAAATCTCTATACAAAGCCCATTAGGAAAGACCTCAACATCTATAGACAACAGCGGACTTTGAAAGGTGTAAACGAAACGTGAAGTTATTTTAACCGAAAACCAATTACGAAAAGAATACCCACTCGCATGCAGTATCGTCAAATTGATATAACGTAATTACATTGTAATTAAATATATCTAAAATCAACAATAGCGTACGCGCAACATTGAAAAGCGAATTTCTAGTTACTCTTTTAGAAATGAAGATGAATCTGGTAGATATTGGCCCCGGGAGGTTGGCTGGTCGAAACGAAAGCAGTGTAGCGCGGTTAACGTAACTTGAAGTAGAGGATGCTAAATAATGTAATATTTTTTACAGTGTTTGTGCTAATTATAATTGTATTTTTGACATCTGATGAAATTTAGAGAAACCATACGTGGTGAATTTCTATACCCGATTCTACGCACGGTAGAAAACTTTATACCCTAGAGTACGACTAAATGGTTCTATTTTTGTATGAAAAGTTTTATTCGTATTCTTTTATTTATTTACTGAAACTGATGTTCTCACAATTTACACTGACATAACGATGTAATACGCACAAAAACGTATATTTCAAAAGGAATTACGTATATAACATGTCCTGTAGTCCGTACGTATGTATCAACATGACGCGTAACGGTGCAGTTACCATGTCAAAAAAATGTGATTGGAACATCATTATCCTGTATAAAACCGGTATAACAAAGCGGTAATGTAGGAATAAATCTAATATTTTTATTAGTGTACAAGAGACCAGGATATCAATGGGGAAATATTATTCTACAGTAGGTAGGTATATAGCTTTAATGACGAGGTTCGCTTAACTGGAATGAACCCCTTCCAGGGCAGGACATACATTTTGTTACAATTTTAGAACATAAATATATAAAACTACTTCTTCTTCTTCTCGAAGTGCCTCTCCATTACTGGAGGTTGGCCGTTAGCTCTGAATACTTTGTCGGTCTTGCGCAATTCGGAAAAGCTGTTCCATACTAGTGATCCCGGTCCAGTTTTCCACCCGGGGATTCTTAGCACCCCTGACCCATTAAAGGGCCGCCGGGTGTTCGGAGCCATGGCTATTTTTGACTTTCTATTGCTAACTACTAGGGATATATAGTGCAGTGGTTTCCCGTTGCCTTCTGCACCAGACATTTTAGGTCTATTTAGGACCTTAGACCACTAAGACCTCTTCAACCGGTTGCCCAGTTCGGTATGGTTATACCGCTATTGACTCGGTCTTTTGCTATATACTTTTGCTTCCCATTATAATTAGATCGATATGCAAACGGCGATCGAGTACATTCGGGATGCGTCCTGCGTCAACCGCAGTTTAATCTAGACTATATAATTGCACTTTAATCACTACATTTAATAATTATAATTAATATTTATTGTTGAGAATTTAAAAAAAATATGCTGTCACTATGAATTTAAATTTGGATTAGATAGACAAAAAAAAACTACACAAACATACATATAACCTCACCATTAAATATACAATCACACACACATAAATATACATTAAATACAGAGGTTTCATAATTATAAATGTCAACCGATAATAAAATTAGCTTACATGGGTGGAAATTAAGGTGAAGTAATTAAATAAACACAATCAAGCAATAAAGAAAGAAATGCGAGAAAACTTTTGTTAGCGTTTCCCTCGCCATACCTTGTCGAAAAAAGTTTTAGTGTCATTACAAGTCTATTAACAAAACAAAAGCAGATTGAACATCTTAGAACGGGGAGATTTCCGGTTATTGCTTACAAAACTGAAGCTAAATATTTATAATTTGCTGTCAATCCATCAAGTACATCCCTTCCATTAAAATTATGACCTTTTTTTAAAAATTGTTGATTTGCATTGTTGAAGTTACGGTAAGTTATTAACGTTTAATTTTAATTCTATTAAGTCTGTAATGATATTATTTTAATAAATAAAATACAAGAAAATATGCCATTTATTTTTTTACTTTACCACTCCGAATTTAGGGTTGGAACTTAGCCGCGACGCAAATTTTCATAGTTAGATATAATCTTCACATTTTTGTCGAGTTTTGGGAAAATGATAGATATATAGCAGCAAGGATCCACCGAAACCAGTAAAAATTTGAATGTGGTCTACAAAAAAAAAAGTTTGGGAACCTCTGATATATGTAGATAGATGTATATTTTCGGAATGCATTCAATCACACCTTTCATTTGGCACCAACCACGATATATTTATGTTAACATATTGACGTTTGGAGATATGGACATTTAGACAACTATTTACTTGACATTTGGACAGTTAAGGTACCATATGACACTCGGGATGACATAACGATTCTAACAATTCTACGTACCCACATATAAATCATTATGGTGGAATAAAGTAACGGTAAACATTCATAGATGAAACCTGAACACGTTACACTACTTTTTTGTTGGGCAGTCGTTTAAGTAAATATTACCCTGAGGTTGTCAATATGCAAAAGCCGATGTTGCACCTCAAATGTGGACAGAACGAGTAAAATATATATGAAACAGCCACTTCATAGGTTTAAAATCTCTAGTATTTTGAAGGTGTCCAAGTTTTTGTAATAACGCATTGGGCAATAGCCCCACTGGCAAAGAGTCGAACGTGGGACATTAATAACGAGAATACTCACGAAAACTATTAACGCACCATTGAAGAAATGAGTGGGCCAGGCAGGCAGCGCCGCTTGGCCCGATAGTGCGTCGTCATCGCGCCTTTATTAATAATCAAGCCCCGTCTTATTTGATTGCATCCGATTGTTTGGACGAAAAGTACGACGCGAAAGCGGTAGGTCGGCCCCGACCGCCGCCGTACACTTCTCACATAGTTAACAATGGGTGGAAACATTCTGTATCTCATTATCTCGAGGCCTACAACTCTATCTAAGCAGATAAGGCCTATTATGAGCGGTGTGTAGTTTTGAAAACCGTTTTGGCTAATGGATAATATTTTGTTGCCGCCGCCCGCGATATTAATCGTTCCGCGTAACGACGCGGACGCCGCGGAAGATATCATTGTGCTGGCGTATAACACGATTCACATTCAAGACGTTTCACGCCCAAATAAAAGTTGATATTATCGTAGCAACATATGTAAGTATTAGTCAGCTGCAGATCGTGAATACATACAACTGATATCTACATATTATAACTAACCAATTACACACAATTGAGAAAGAGAAGCAAATTTAACTCATTTAAAATTTTATTTAAAGTAATTCACAAATAAAATTAGAATTTATAATTTAAAACTTCAAATAAAAATATCACCTATGTTAGTTACAATTACCGTATCCACAGCAAGAAATTGAACTCAATTTATAAATGATGATTTTCTGTCCGATGTCGCCCAACTAAGCGAAGCTTGAGCTTATATTACTTAATATTTAGCAATTTTAATTATGACATTGTTAAAATTGAATCATATAAAGATTACAGCAGAGAAAAAAACCAAAATCACAAACAAAACGAATAAGTATTTATCAAAAATAAGAGGATCATAAAGAGAAGGAAATTACAATACATGGGCCACATAGCCAGAGAAAAACCCACTGCCTACAAAACCTCGTTGAATGGTTCAACTCAAGCAACACCGAGTTGTTCCGCGCCGCAACATCACGGGCCCAAGTGGCCATAACTACAACCGACCTCCGATAGGAGATGGCACTTTAAGAAGAAGAAGAAAAATAGTCATAGTTATAAAAAAGTTCATCATAACAAGAGTCATTCAAAAATCATAATAAGAGTCGTTCATGAAAAATAATAACAAAGAATAATAATTAAAAAAACAAACCATCCATCGCTTACCTATATTAAAAACCCTACAAATATCAGTAGCTCGACAGCTGCTATTCGTTAAATGAAGACTGGGATTAGTTAAAGGATACAATTCCATATAGAATAAACAAGAATCTGCAATATGAAAAAGATTCTCACTAGCAAAGACTTGAAATTTCCTTAAACAATGAGATTAGTAAACGCTATTTCTAGTTTTCTACATAACTCACTTTTCTACGTCGACTCTGACTCATGTTATATGTTTCAGGCATTCGAACACCGGGTATACCGATGAATGTTTAAGATTTCGCAAATTCATAAAATTCGAAATATATTAATAATCGAAAGAGTGGGGAAAATTGGAGCTGCTTACGACGATTAAACACCGGAAACTGAAATAACTTTGCCACGTTATGAGAGTCTTCAGATACTAACTTTGAAACTTTTTATCCAGGATAAAATGCCAGGACGGAGAGGCCCATGAAGACCACGGATTTCTCGGTTGGCGGTCTAAGATAATGGTTTGGAAGGTGCACCGGAACGAAATGTGCTGCATCTTGCAATCCGTATAATCCGCAACTCCCCCATTGAGTAAACAACCATGGTAGGAGCAAGAAGCATAACAAAGATAAACAAACTAAATATTAATCATGCATATTAAAATGTAATATAAAATATTTTATTACACTAGTGCCAAAATGTCAAACACATGTCAAATTATGTTTGTCTGTAAAGGACGTATGTTTATACTTCTTGATTCTGTTTTAGACGGTGGCCATTCTAATAGTTTTATTTTTGGACGCCAGGTCTACTGTTTACAGGACTAATCGATATTACTACTAGTAACATCGATATCCACCTACTATTTCATCAGCTGTCGCGCCTTATAATAACTAAATATATAAAAAGAATAAAAAACACGACTGCCGTTACATAAAGTGAAGTTCTGTACTTATAATTATTTTTAATACGGGTTTTTAATGAAATATTTGTGGTTTATGTATTTATCCATATATTATAGATAGACATATTTTTGAAAATTACTTAATTAGACCATTCATTTGTTACGAAACACGACATATTTATTTTAATTTATTACCATTTGGAGATTTGGACATTTAGGCAACTAATTACTTAATATTTTGACAATTAAGGTACCCTTTTGACACTAGGGATGGCATAACGATTCTAACGATACCCCATACTTCTAAATCGGATCGAGCGTTTAGAAGTAATGGCGGAATAAAGAAACGGAAAAATACATAGATGAACCCTGAACACATTGAAATTCAAATATTATTACACTACTTTTTTGTTGGGCAGTCGTGTAAGAACCCCCCCCCCTCTAATTCTACTACATTCTTCTCGTATTCAGGCAACACCAATTGTACGTGCGTGTCTTCGCTCAAATAAATTAAATTAAACAGTACATCTAAATTGTTTATTTTTTTCACCTTTATTATTTTTATAATTTATTTTAAAAAAATATATACATTTTGTACTTCCCCAATTTTCTATTAGAGTCTACTTTCTTTTTTTACTGTACCTTTGGCTACTTATCTACTTATTTAAACCTCTTCAAATAACGCACTAGGATAGACGGCTAGAGATCTAGATCCGACTAAACGTTGAGAAAAGTAAGCGAAATTAATACCGTCACAGCCCGTCTACATTGCTCATCTGCACGTGCACGTAAGCTTCAAGAGCACTGTTCAACTAGTACGGCAGACCACTTGCTTACTGCATCACAGCACAGCATCGCCACTTATGCAACGTCGTCGGGATCACACCCCCTCTCGCAAAGCACCTTAAAGCATCATCGCTTCGCGAAAGTGCATACTTAGTTCCCCGTACCCACGACTTAGTAGTCTTTCCCTATCCTCTCCACCCTTTCCCACTTCTATACATTATGTTATACACTTGTCAAAATATTCTATTGCACTTCTAAACCTCTAAATAACGTTGATTCCCGTATTCGAGTCGCAGAACGCTAGAAGAACCAAAATTTCATATTTTTCTAAAGTTGGCATAGCCATGATGATAGGAAACCTCCAAAGAGGTAAAGGCACTTGTAGAAGTGGAAACTTTTAACTGGCATTATAGTCTGTAAATAAAATTCAGATATTTCTACTGTAATAGCTGTAAGTTTCCTTAATAATAATAAAATAAAATAAAAATAAAATAGAAGAAGAAGAATAAAGCTATGCGTAACAGCATGATGCTCAGCTGTTATTCTCCCAGTTGACAACGATTCCTCGTGGCTCGGCTAAGGCTGGATGCAGTTCAGGATGAGGGTGGAATGAAAAGACCGTATGTCATAACGTTTATACTATACAAATAAAACAACGTAGTTTTTTACGGGAATTCTGGTATTAATTCATTATTTAAGTGTTGTTATAGGTTAGGATTCTACCACGTGTATGTAGACAAACGTATATTTCTTTGTATTTTTAAGCGTTATTAATGCAATAAAAATTGCGTGAAATAGCGAAACTTCTCGGTCCCGTGAAATCAGTACATTCGATGGAAAACCACATTAAATCGAAAAAACGATTCGCTTTTATACGGACGGTATGACTTTATTTATATAGTTTAAAGCAATGTAGGCAGATGAAATAATTATAGGAAAATAAAATTAAGATGTTTAAATTAGGCTTCAAGAAGAAACAAAGAGAGAGGGATAAAGGACGAATGTAAGTTTTTTATTTCCTATATCGGAATTTCTCTAAAAACGAACCTAAATCAGCAGCTCCACGTCTTTGAATATTACAGTGGTATAGTGTCTTTGAATAACATAATTCGACAATTAATTATGCTGTACGCGAATCTTGAGTTATGGAATTCCTTGTCTGGCCGAATACCAAAACCACAATGGAGGATAGACAGCGGTATTCGCCCACTTTCTCTCTATTTTCAGCGAACCTACTAGAGACAAGGACCTTACATACTCGCGCGATACTTTCTCATACAAAGTAAGAAGTGTTACCGATTAAATGAGTACTGACTGTGATGACAGCGAAATCGTCCAGTTTATGTACAAGTTAGGCGTAATGATAACGCATCTGTTGGCCATTACCACAACTACTCGGTATTGCAGGCTAATGGCGAAAAATTCGAATACGAAATACATTATTTTCTTTAGATTCTCAGCACATCACCAGTATATCGTGCTACAGTGAACCAGGAAATGAAAAAAAACAGACGGCGTCTAATTATCTTATTACACTGACTGAAAAAGTAAATACAAAGAAATCACACACAATTCATTTATAAATAATGAGACAAAAAGTCATAACTATAGTGGTTTTCCTTTTTGAAAATTGCGAAGCTCGGGAATTTCTAAAAACCGTAGTCATGCCTCCGAAAAAAGCATATCAACGTCATATTTGTGTTACATATGCCGTTTATTTTGCACTTTTCACACTAGAGTCGGTTCGAATGTTCCACAACCCAGCTCGGTTTGAAATACTAATAAAGTGAGTAGAGGTCAAAAATCCTTCATTCTCTTCTCCCTACTTTGGGTAAATTTGCATAACAGTCCGCAGAACGATAATAATATAACACAGGGTGAAGCCGCGGCGCCTATTAAAAATATAAACCGCATCGATAGAGAAGAACAAATTAATTCAAAGTGTTGTAATGCCGATTTTATGCGTCGTAAATATATCTGAAAGCACTAAAAGGTCAATTTTAATTTAATAACCGCAGCTGGATGTAAAATACTCCAAAGCGAGGCAAAGGCAAATAAAACAGGTCCACTTTGTCGCTCTCGGCTTATATGTCTGTGTCGCAGCGTGTCTCAATGCCCGTCGGCGAATATAAAACGAATGTCGTCCTTATCTGAACGTCATATCCAATCAATGAGAGGGAGATTTCGATCTCGGAAGACGCGGGGCACGTGGTATGTTAAAAGACTGCTCTAACGCCGCGAGAGGGAGACGCTTCTTGTTTGTTGACAAATTATTATAGAAGGCTGTTTAGAACCGTTAACTAGCCAACGGGAGGGTCTGAATAGACGTCGTGCTGTGAGGCGACTGGAGATAAATAAACTGAATGAATACAATGACATGTAACAATATTATGCATTATGTTGAAATGTTGAAAGACACACAATATTATTGATAAATATATTAGTCTTCTTTGGATAGCCTATCCATTTGGGATATGGCATCATAGCTATTTTAAGCTTATTCGCACTTAATTTGAAAAGTGCTATCGTAGCTTGGCTAAGCTCCTGCCTCAAAGAAGATTGGCAGATAATCCGTTGACTTATTTATTTATTTAAGAATTAATTACTATAAAACATTGATTTTGCTTACAAAAATAATAGGAACCGAATGGCAAAACCTTAACATTTTGCTTATTTGATTCTGTCTCCCAACTGGGACTAGCCCGTTCTAAGGTAGACAGGACTATAATAACAATAAATTATGTAAAATACAATGCTAATAAAACTAAATCGCCCTAAAATGTGGTCCTCAAAAAAACAAAATATAATAAATAAAACGCAATTCCATTATATAATCGGAATTAAATGGAATGGATAGAACATAACATTCAATTAAATAGAGGAAGGAGCCATACAATGCTAGGCTAGAAAAAAATATCCGTACAAGAATAGCAACTAGAGCTGTCAACTACAACGGGCGAGCCCGTCACCTCAGGAGGTTTAAACGATTAGTCGTTCTATCTCCCAGGAGTGAGCGCAGAAGATTTGGACAAAACAGTCCACCGTCAAGCTTCGCCACAAACCCGTAAGAGGCCAACGCCTTAACCGCGAGATAGCCAGGAGTGTTACCCAGCGGGCTTACACTCACGCCCTTACTTCCAATTGCGACCAGATTACTCCAGTCTCTCGATTGGTTGCGAGTTCGAGTTCGCTTGCGCGGTCATCTCCCTTACGAAGCGGTGAAACGGTGTATATCCAATCTATCGCGGACCACGACATCCTTTGCTCGTTTGTACACCCAGGATCGGGTAGTCGATGGTCGTTTTAAGAGCAGTCGCCGTAAGGTCCGCAACCACCCCCGCTCTATAGGAAACAGTACTGCTTCCAGACTCCCGGAAGTACTGCTTCCAGATACAAGAATAGCAGATGTTTCGAGGAATAGCTAACATCATCATAATCTAATAGTTATCATTTATATGCACCTACTAAGTGATATCCAATATTCGGCCGGCCAGCGTCGACTGTATTGTAAGTTTTTTAGGAAATTTCCATGTCGTCACGTCGACGCACCTGCGCCCGACGTACGTCGCAAAACATTAGAAAATCTATGCGAAACACCGTTGAAGGAGACAATGTGAAGAGGTTTAAGATACCCGATAAGAGGAGGTTAAGAGGTTCCGCTGCCTGTATCAACCTTTTCGGAGGCGTTGTGGCGTTATGTGGCGTTTGAAACGATAAAACTGTTTCGGAATTCACATTAAATGAGCGAGACTGCGTAGAATATAATTTTGTACCATAGAAAAATACTGTTTAATTATGGTCAGAAATCAATTAAAAAGCAAACGTTAGGGATTCAAAAAAACAATTTCTTATTCGTTTTTTATAGACTCATAGTTATTCCCAAAGTCGGTTATATCTATAAAATATATTAATGTAAAGGTAATGGCCACGTAACAAGGAGCGCATTTATCAGGCTACCCCACCTAGTTTTTTGTTGCTAAACGACGTATAATTAAAATATAAATATATAATTGTGGCCAGCCTAGAACGAGTGCATGCTCAGTTGGGTGGCACTATTGGTTATCGTTACTCAATCATCACTATGTATTACTGTTTATATTGCTAGTGCCCGAAATTGGATTGTGTATGACTTTATACCATAATGTGCCTTGCCGATTAAATTAAATAAATTTAAAATATTCTTCATAAAGGTTCTACATATTTACTCCATTCAAGCATCCTTCGCTGCTTAACTTCGGTAACTAACGAGAGCCGGTGTTTCAACGTGGCTACGAATGCTACTGGTGACTTGGCCGTGAACGCTCATTTAGCGGAAAATCAGATAAAGATTACAGATTGCATGGAATTTACGTTCTTGGTACATTAAGAATATTTGTTTTGTTTTCCCAATTAGCAGTTTAATATTTTATAACTTGTTGGTATTAACGTTCTATTACATTTCACCTAATTATTTCGTCGGTTGCACCTAGATGTTACTTCGCTTCGCTAATAAAATTACATTTACTAATCAGTCATTATCTAGGCATCACTTTTTTTTATTTTTGACTGAACGTGACAATCAACCAGCATGTATGTAGTTGATGTCGCTTATTCAGGATGGAGATGTTCGATCATATCATTATATCTAGCAACATGTATAAGAAAAAAAAAGAAATTCTTGTTGAATTGTTTTAATATAAAAAAAACCTTCGATATTCATATACCAATAAAATATTTATTTGAAGGTGACATGAAGGGTTGATAAAAGAAATACCTCTATAAAAAAAGTTTGGGCAACTAATCATATAGATTTTTTAGAAATGCACTTTTTTCAGAATCAAAACAAGTATTTGGATATTAGCTTTATTGTACAGAAGATAATTCCATATCCAGAAGTCATCTATAACTTTTTTGATAAAGGTCTTACTGATGAAACGTTTTCTTACGTTCAACTTTTGGATATTCAGATTATCCCTGTAACACTGCAATAATTAAAAAAACAGTTTGAAATCAGTTTTTCATATAAAAATAATAAAATATCCTTTTGTTTAGTTTAACATATATAGTTACCCTTGGATAGTCGTGCAGTCGGAAGCACCGCCTATTAAATTCATGGCTAATTCCTTGATAACACTTCGGGTTGATTAACAATTACCTAATATACAAATACACTGAAATAATAAATTCGTAATGTTGCACAACATCCCAAAATTAAGGTAGGTATAGGACAATTTAAAAACTGATGTAACCGGTTTTTCTAATAACAATAAAAGATATCAACGCATGGGCAATGACAAATATTCATTTTCAAATTCCTCTAACTTAAAGCCCTGGGAAGATCAGAAGTTTTGAGCCGATCGGGGATATCCACAAATTTGTTTCTTCTTCGCGAGAACTCAGTTCTCGGATGATGTTCAAGATGTTTTTATAATAATACTTATTATTTGTGCCTTTTCATATAATAGAGATGTCATAATGATAACCAAGCCTTCCCAGATTTTAGGCTCAATTTTCGAGTATTAAAAGCATACATAGATTGTTTATCTACGTTAAATATGGCATATGGATTCCAAACATACCTGTATCAGAAATCGAAATTTGAAAAAAGTATGGACAAAATTCAAATAGAAAGTTTGCTCCTCATATATCAAATATATTTAAATATATTAGTTTAAAATAAAAGGTAATCTTCTTTCTAAGCTTGTTTTTCCCACGAAATAGTTGTTTTACTATTTGTGTGGGACGGTCACCTACAGAGGTTAGGGAAACCAACATTCCAAATTCATTGGTCATTCGATTGTTCCACAAAGATCACTGCACCGGTCGTCGCAGTTAGCTCTGCAAACAGACGGTTAGCGAAGATGATACCTTTGGAAGGAAGGCAACTAATTGAGGCCCCCGGCGGCGGCCCCAGGCCGATATTTACGCTCCATAACAAGCTGCCGGCGTTTTTTACAACCTCTCGTGTTTATGTTGTTATTATTCCTCGTGTCAATTCATTACTCATCAAGAGGCAGTGCGGCGATTGTCTCGCAGCACCTGTTTCTGGGCAACTAGAAAGGGAATTCGAAGCGTGTTGCTTGCGATTCTCGTTCGCCAGTAGGAGACGTTGGCCAGCACGCGGTGCATTCCTAAGTGAAATCACTACACGACTGATGTTTGTCAAAATACATGAAGTGGGTTATTTTTTGATGAAAAACCTGTGATTTGTGGCATTTTCATTCCAGATTACGCAAAAGCAAGTGCTAGAATATATGAAAGTTGGAATAGATCTTTCAAAAACCTTAACGTATCTTTGTTCTTTCTTGGGGACTGCAAACCATGGTTTATGAGTAGTCACGAACTAATATAACACCACACAATTATTGGTTTGCGCACCAGGTTTGAGACCAATATAGTCTAGTCAAGTTTTCAGACAAATCGAAAAATTAGCAGCATTTCATATAACTTTGTGCAAAGGTCTTTTCCTTCTATTTTAAGAATGTCGGTTGCCCAAGCGAAATCCCGACCGAAAGTGAGATATCAAAGATGGCGGCCAATATGGCGCCGAAACCCGAAATCAGCGCTGTAAAGCCCCTTCTATGTGACATAGAAACGTGTCAAAATGTCAAGTTGTATGTTTCTGCGCACGAGGAATTCAAAAATACACTGCGAAAAAACATTGCCTAGGTTTTTCAAAGATAGCGGCCAAGTTGGCGCCAGCACCCTAATACTCATTTTTGACGTAAAACCTTATCAAAAATTAACTCTAAAACAACGTTTAAACTAAAACTGGATTCAAATCTTTTCGAAAATGAAGCAAACAAAAAACTGTTTTGGCAAGAAAACAGAAACTAAAAAAGATTATTCCGTGGGGAGTAGACACTTTCAACCTGGGGACGTTTGCTTTTCCGAAACTGTAGTTCTTTGAGTTACAAAGTCCTTTACAGTGGCAAACAACAACTTCTGGGCACGTCTTAGGAATAGGATCTAGTGTCATAAAACGAATAACAGCTTGCTCTCAGTCAATGGACCAGCCGCAGTCATCAACCAATGGAAGAGATTATTTGGGAAGGTGAGCATTCTCTCAAACAAATACCGGCCAATTTAGAAATAGCTTAAAGAACGTTTTAGAGTCTATTATGTTTTTATTGTGACGTGTTCCAGGTTAACTTACTTGGTAGTGGCATCTTTTGGATCATCTGCACGTGCAAAGCCAGCATCGGTCTATGACTTTATTAAACAGCCTTAAACGAGCAGCGGGATATTATTGACCTTGAAAAGTTCCAGCAGTGTTTCTCTAGAAACTATTTTATATATCGGACGAAAATATATGTTTGTAGCACTAATATGGTTTTTCAGCATATAAAATACTATGATAGTTGCTGAAGTCAATTAATTGGGTCGTTGTAAATTCTAAAAAAATACGTGTGGCACTCGGGGACTGCCGCGGTAAAGCTATTGCATAGCATTTTTAACAACTTATGCAATTATAATTATTTATATTTTATTTATTTTATTTCCGCAGTTTATTTATTTTATTCCGCAGTTATCAGATAACTGCGGTCTATCGGAAAACGTTGAAATTATTCCGAATCGTCTGCGGAAGCAAATGATTCGGAATAATTTAAACGTCTTCCGATAGAGCGCCGCGCACGAATTTTTTATTCGATAAAGCAAAAAAAAACGAATTATTCAAAAAAATGCGTAGATAAAAAGATAGATAATTAAATTATCTTTAAAATGGTGCAGGTTTCATAATAATACGCCAGCAAGAATTTAGGTAGTAGTCGTTTTTGTGTTCGGTTAGACCTAATTTCACAAATTAATTACACTATGTAATATAAACAAAATCTAAAATATTCAAAGCTAAGAATATTAGGAAAATGTTCTTGTTTAACATATATTTTTTTCAAATCGTAAGCAGTACTCGTTTAGACGTAATTTTCAGTTTAAAATCATTCATTTTCGTTAAGAAATTTCTTCATTCGGTCGCCGCGCTGGCCTAGGCCCGCGATAAAAGCTATGCAATAGCTTAAAAATGTTTTAAATAAAAATAATTTTGATCTCAAAAATTCTCGTCAGAATTCGCATGGATTATTGCTTGTAGCCTCTCGTAAATTAAGAGGTTATTAGCAATTAAAATAATATGTTTAAAGGCATACCAAAGATACGGTGGTTGCATGTAATAAGTAAACAGGAAAGTGGCGTTAAATGAAACGGAGTCGCTTTTATTCGAGAGAGTGTTTACGAGGCGTCGAGTCGGTGCGGCCACGCGGCCGCTCGGTCTTTGGGCGCCATCAATCAAGTCGAAACAATAAATGAGTGAAAAAACAAGCGGGAGAACGGTCGACCGGTCGCGCGGTCGGTCGTCGTGTCGCTGAAGCGATTGTTACTGTTTGCGCGCACGAAATACGCGTAGCGAGTCGAGCGATCCACTCGTCAAAATGCCCCGACGCGTCGTGCAATCTGATCAAACAGGGATGCCGGATGTGTACTCAAGAATAGAGAATTTTAGAAAAACATAACATCGACAGCGGGTCGCCAAATTATTATACTCAAAAGTGTAAAACTTCGCTACTTTTATTTGTAACTATGTTATCAAGGCACTGTGATTATTTATTGTACCGAATGTCTTCACCGAGTCTTCCGAATTTGTCCCCAAGTCTTCTGCGCTCACTCCAGGGAGATAGAACGACTAATCGTTGAAACTTCCTGAGGTGACGGGCTCGCCCGCTGTAGTCGACAACCCAAGTTGTACCGAATGTCTAGGAAAAAATTTCTTGCCACTAAATCAGGTCAAGGTCGGTGTATTAAGGTCAGTGAATTAAGCTGACTCTTCGCAAACGGTTTTCTCGTATTTTTTCATCGAATAATACAGGACCAGACGCATATCACGCTATTATTTTATACTTTAGTACAGCAATATAAAAAAATATTAAAAATTGCTATTTACCAAATATTTCTGCTTGATCAAGCACAGCAATCGTTATACAGAAAAATAAGTTTATGAAATGACCAATATGTACAAAATCTTAAACTATAATGCATGTTAATAATTATTTTGAGAACTGGATTGTATCCCTGACTATGTTCTCTAGAAGGACAGCAAGTTAATCCGACGAAATGTTCCGATTAATAACCGATTTTATTACACGCAATAGCCATTTTAAATAATTGTAATAAATTGGATAAAATGTAATAACAAATATTTTTTTAAAGACTGGCCTTTCTAACAATATTTTTTATAACCCGATTTTTTGCATATTTATTATTTGTAAGATTTTTACTACGTGTGTTACATATCAGAGGTTATTTGAGGTGCATTTGATCCACCTAACTTAGAGCTCTTTATATGTCTCACGATCGTTTCTATTCAATAAATCGTTTCATCGCTGTTGCTCTACAGAGTGGTTTTAGTTTAATGTTAAATACGGACGAAGATATTGTCATAGGGATGATGTACACAGACAGCTAGAATGTCTTTAGCTGGGCGGAGGCTAGCATCACTAAGAAGCTATGAACAATCCTCTTAATATAGGGTGATTGATAATTAGTGTCGGACCTTGAAAGGGGGTGTAGACGAGGTAAATTGTAGTCAATTTAACGGTACATTGTTATGTCCAAAAGTGAACCGTTTCCAAGATATTTAAAATATTATGATTTTAGCAAAAACTCGTCGGATTCACTTTAAAATATTCACTTTGGTTTTGCATTAAACACGTTCCTGTAAATACATAATATTAATTGGATGTGCATGTTTGACATAAACTTATAATATGATCCAAAACATTTGAAAATTCACATTTTCTTTTGTTATTTACAAGAGAAAGCGATTTTAAACTAAAAATTCAGCACTAAAATATTCGTGCTTATTTGTAAAATATCTACGTTTTACTAGCTTTCAAACGAGTTATAACAACCCTAAATCGGCTAGGGAATGATAAAGATATTATCAACACAACTGCCGCATGTACAAAGAAAAATCTCCATGCGGCAGTTTTATTGATGACATCTTTGTCATGCCGATTTGGGGTTTTGCCGATTTGGGGTTGTTATACCTCGTTCGAAATGTAGTAAAATGCAAATATTTTATAAATAGGCACAAATATTTTAGTTCTGAGTTTTTAGTTTAAAATCGCTTTCTCTTTTAAATATCAAAAGAAAATGTGAATTTTAAAATGTTTTGGAGCATAGTGTAAGTTTATGTTAAATATGCTCATCCAATTAATATTACGTATTTACGGGAATGTGTTTAATGCAAAACCAATAAGGATTTGTTGATTTTTGTTGAAGATTTTGTTTTTATGTGAATCCGACGATATTTTTCTAAAATCATAAAATTGTTAATATCTTGGAAACGGTTCACTTTTGGATATAACAATGTATCGTTAAATCGACTGTAATTTACCTCGTCTACACCCCTTTACAGAATCCACCACTAATTACCAATCACCCTATTTATTTATTTATGCTCGGGGCTGTTCTGACACTATTTGATGCAATTAAGAGTCGTGCTGTTTGTATGCTGCTTGTATGTCGCTGCAGTCATCAGGGATGGAGAACAAGTGATGCCCTCCAATCTGAGAGGACAGCTGTGCGTCGATAGAGCGCTGAACCTTTCGGCGAGATAAAGCGGCACGACATTCGCGAGGATTTTATATTGCAAAGACAGAGCTCTAACCTTTCTCGTCCATCTGGTCATTAGTCAATGTAGTTTACTTCGGTACTCCGTAATATGGCCAATTTTTTCGATATTAAGTATATCAACGCGCGATAAACAAAATAATTTCAACGTGGCAGCCCTATTCGTGTCGATGGAGGCGAGGCACCTTGCGTGAAGGGGAATACCGAAAACGAAATACTAATTATTAATTAAAAATGTTATGATATCAACCGAAAACAAAGGACTTTCAATCTAGCGCGGTTAAAGCAACGCGACGTGGGTCGTAGCTGTAATTCTAAACGAACCATCTTGGCAGTTGGACATGCGATGTAACATGGAACTAGATAATGTCAACTGCGTGCGGATCAGTAATTATTTCTAAATTTGCTGGGTATAGTTTTGGTTAATATAACCGCGGTTAAGAACAAGTTTCACTCGTCCACGGAAGCCTTAATTAAAAAAAAACTGCAATACTCAAAGAATCGATTACAGAGTAGTTCCGTACCAAAGCGTACAGTGAATCCTATTGATGAGAATCTCTCGTCGGTCTATTTGTGATATGTATTTAAAAAGTCCAAATCGATGAAACGAAGGACTTACGACATAAATAGGCGTTAAGCGTTCAAATGAAAATGTAAAACAAAAAGTATGTAAAACGAATGCTAAAAGACCTCATGTGTATATATTTACGTTGCTTTCCGCCTTTACAATAAACTCTCGGTCGGGGTCTTAATTTGTGACGTCACAATTGACGACATTGGGTAATGCGACAGGTTTCTTTCAATGTGTTTTATTAAATATTTTTTAATTTTATTCAATTGTATTCACTCGGCTGTGCGGCTTTCTTTATACTAGAAATCATTTTTATATTAGGGGTTTAAATTTGTCAACTCTAAGCCAGCAGAAATTAAATAACTTCAATAGGTTCCATTTAAGAAATGCATAAAAAGAAACTTAACCATGCATGTGCTCTCTATAATTTTGATGAATTTGATAAGGCTGTCTTAATTTTTAAAAGATAATTTATCATTTATCAAATCTATTTTGTTCATTATTTTGTTACTTTAGTGTTGATATTATTGTAAAACCTATTTTTATTAACTGATCATTTCAAAAATTTTGATTGACAATTTCAAAAAACTTTATTTATGAAACGAGTATTTAAAGAAAATGGTTTATATTTTTTGGTTATTTGAGTCTGTTTGATTTTGATTTTTATAATTGATCCGAAGGTACCTTGCCTTTACATATAAAAAGTATATGTACACGTAATGAAGTTGACGTAATGTAAAATGACGTATTCCACAGTATGTAGTGTTTGGAAATAATAAAATATGACAATGACCATGTCTATTTCACAACACACATAGTAGAAACTCAACTTGGCGAGTGTTAAAACATTGTTTTCCTAAATTACACAAAAATAATATATTATAATGATAATATTGATAGAGAGTCGTCATAAGGGTATGACATTGAAAGAACGGAATGTAATCAATTTAGATAATTTTCCTCTCTGTACAGTTTTGTCCCGGAAATCTGATAAATTACCAAAGCAATGCTTGCTAACTTATGATGTAACAGCTGACGGAAGTGGAATGGTTGAGTTGATAGAGTGCCGTGCTTCGAGGCCGATATGAAAAACTCCGAAATGTATTTACTTACGAACCCTCAAGGTTAGCTGCAAATGTTGGAGATTAGTGATTTGTTTCGATTAGGCAGCGTAAAATTAAGATTTCCACTATAAGCATTCCTTATAATCAATAAAAATCACCTTTATATAAAAGTAACATCGTTTCTTTACTACTTCTGATTAAGTCAAGTGATTTATTACTGTATTTTAAAGATAAGACAGCAATCTTCGCGTCGCGGCCGTCCACATCGCCGAACTTTATTATGCTGTAAATTCCTTATATACTTGCCCATCTTCGATTACCTATTGATTGTAATGGTTTCATTCTGAAGTTGAGTCGCCGATTTCGCGATGTTAAAGTATATACATGGTGTCCGGAACCTAAGATTCTTGTTTAATTAAACGGTGAATCTGTACCTACATGAAATTTTTCTTTATTCTGAACTATGTTTTAGGGATAGTATTAGGATATTTCTATATAAAAAACTATGTAAGTTAAAAATATTTAAAACTTTTTTTGCGCAGGTCTGCGTTACTAAGCTAAAAATATTGGATGTCTTAAATATGAACTAAATTAAGTGATAGGCACAAAAAGACACGAGACTTGGATGAGTCTCGTCTCGTGAAAAATGTATTAGCGTCTCGAATCGAGTCTTGTATTGAATCTCGAACGAGATTATCGAAAGTCTCCACGAGACTTTCTAGGCAAACACATCTACTGGGCAAGAACTTTTCAATATTTTTTTATTGAATTGAAATATTTAGTCGGAGAGTGGTTTTTATCCTGTGCTTGTTTAGATCGCACCTACATATGCTGAGGCAAATCAAAACAAAAGAATTCTGATATTTTTAGGTCCACATTAAGCAGATATCTGGAGGAAAGCTTCCAGGAAAAAATAAAAATAAACTATTAATTACTAAATCTGGTAACTAATAGTTTTTTTTAGTAGAGATTTTTATTTTAACTATGTTGTTATTTTGTAATAATGATGTTTTCATTGAACGTAACATACAACGTAAGGCGTGATTAAAGTGTGTACCCACCAGCTTCATATGATTGCTTTCCTAAGCTTTGAACTTAGGAAAAAAGGCCGAAGTCGCGACTGCAATAGAAATCTGGATAAGCAGGCAGGACAAAGTTCGCCGCCGACGGGTCTATTTACATAATATTTTTTTGGTAAAATCGTTACGATGGACCATATAAACATATTACTTTCTATTGCGAAAATGACCACAGAATAAAATATTTGGCGAAACATGGCATCGCAGGTAACTGTCAAATGCCCACATTTTCCGTTTAATTTAGTTTAGTAGTCAGGCTAAAAACCAGATGCAGTTTGGCCAGATTGGCAAAAAAAATCGATCGGTTTAGTCTACCTTCGTTTCGTCTCGATTCTCGATATCAGAGTCTTGTCTCATAGCCTGATTGTCGAGAAGAGGCTCGAGACTAGTCTCGTATCGTGCGTGCCCATCACTAACTAAATAGGTGTGCTTGTTATTGGTGACAAAGTCATAATTTAACATTCAATTTAGTTTTCCAAGAGGAATATTTTTTCTAACGGAAATCTCCAAATATATTTTTTTTTTTATTTTCTTGTTCATTTTGAAGTATAGAGAATAAACGCTTGAAAAAAGGATTTCGGGTCCTGAATACAATAGGCTGAAATTTGAACGTCCAATTACTGAGATAACAATTTCTAGTGATCTTGAAAATTCGGAATATTTTTTCAAAGGTTTTTTGAAATTGCACCCCGGCATCAAATCGAAAACTTGACTTTATTCTATTGAATACTCCTATTTTAGTTCGCAGATTACTTATTTCGTGAATCAATATTCTTGAAAACTTAAAATTATAATAAGAAGGTAGATACTTACGCCCTTTAGATTAACAACATCAGTGGCAGGTGATTTCAGAAGAAATCGCAGAGGAATCAGCCCGCATCGAGAACAGAACATGTAAAAAAAGAAAGTTAAAGTTAGATTGAAAGAATATTATGGCTTATTTTGAAAAAAAAATATTTCCTCTTATATCACTCAAATTATTTCAATGATATAATTTATTGATATCGTTGAAAAAATTGTTTGTGAAAGAAATTTACTAATAAAACGTCAAATTTTTCTTCACTTTTGTTTTCACTGTTGACTGTTTCACTGCATTTGTTTTAGGGAAACAAGTATATTTTTTTAAATATGGTGATATAGATGTTTATTATCATTAATACTATATTAGATTGTTATTACGACAGTTAAACTGGCAATCTTGTCGAATGTGACCTTTTGTAAATTGTTTGTTCCGAATCGAGCCATAATACATAGACGACCGAAAAACAACTCTGTAAAGATTTGGCAAAGGCAGAGTACCTTTATTACCTAATCATCCAATAGTTGTGAATCGAAAAAATGACAGAGGACATCCTTAAAAATAATAATTAACTCCCCCGATTCTCCTGTACTACCTTATCCGATCCTCGAAACGAAGCGATGCCAAGAACGATCGGTTCGATACATAAGTCGAATCGTTGGGATTCTACGAATTTCGGATTATTGACAAATAAAATGACATATGACATCAAAATAAATCTTTTCAGTTTGTCAAGTGTGATGTGACGTCAATGAAGAAGTTGATCTGAAATAATATGAACCCTTATATGAACTCTAAAATTTTACTATAACTGAACCTTTTATTTATGTATTTATTTATTTATTTATAGTATTACACAAGTTCGTTTGTACAGTTTACCATATCATGTTGTATATATATATATATATATATATGTATTTTTATATATGTATATATATATATATATATATATATATATATATACATATATATATATATATATATATATATATATATATATATATATATATATATATATATATATATATATAT